>JASKMD010000012.1:8169930-8403427 GCA_030144725.1 Haematococcus lacustris | reverse complement strand
GACTGTTGGCCTACGTGATCTGCCTTATGGGGGCCGTTGTCCCTCTGCTCATGCCTTTACCCGCTGGTGGCAGGATGCTGTTGCCAATGCCAGGAAATGCATGGCTGCAGCCCAATCCCGTCAGGCTGCCTATGCCAACAAGGCCAGGCGTGACGTTGAGTACAAGGTGGGCCAGAAGGTGTTGCTCAGCACCAAGAACCTCAAGCTTCAGCCTGGGAAGGCTCGTAAGCTCATACCTAGGTATGTGGGTCCCTTTGAGATCCTGCTGCTGGTTGGTGCAGTAGCTGTCAAGCTAGACCTGCCTGCCAGCATGAGCCGTCTGCACCCTGTCTTCCATGTGTCACTCATCAAGCCTTACACTGGCACTGATGTGGGCTTCATGCCACCTCCTGTGACATGGATGGATGAGACCTCTGTGTACTATGTTGAGCGTTTGCTTGACCACAAGGGTGTCAAGGACAACAAAGCCAGTTACTACCTGGTGCAGTGGGAGGGTTATGACTCCACTCACAACACCTGGGAGCCCAGGTCCAACCTGACTGACTGTGACAAGGTCTTGGCTGAATACAATGCTATCCATCATCTTAAGTAAGTCTCCTGCATGCATGCTGCCGCGCTGCTGCACTGAGGCACTCTTATCTCTGTGCTTACAAAGCCTATGGTTATACGTTAGACATCTACAGTACTATAGACATCTACAGTACTGTAGACATCTACAGTACTGTAGACATCTACAGTACTGTAGGTACCTCGAGGTACCTCGAGAGACCATTTACAGTACTGTAGGTACCTACAGTACTGTAGACATCTACAGTACTGTAGACATCTACAGTACTGTAGACATCTACAGTACTGTAGACATCTACAGTACTGTAGACATCTACAGTACTGTAGACACCTACAGTACTGTAGACATCTACAGTACTGTAGGTATCTACAGTACTATAGAGATCTACAGTAATGTAGACATCTACAGTACTGTAGGTACCTCGAGGTACCTCGAGAGACCACTTACAGTACTGTAGCCTTTAAGCACTTAGAAAAATTCTGAACATCTCACCTGCATTCAAGGCCGTCCAACACTTAGTCGCAGCATCGTGTAGCCGGTATTGCAGCGATGGCATCGCACGAGGTTACCCATACTCGCAGCCGCATCTAGCCCATACTCGCAGCCACATACTCGGCAATCAACCTCGCGGCCACACAGCTGGTCCACAGATGGCATCGCACGAGGTTACCCATACTCGCAGCCACATCTAGCCCATACTCGCAGCCACATACTCGGCAATCAACCTCGCGGCCACTCAGCTGGTCCAGCAGCGCAGAAGCATACCTGTGAGGCAGCTCGGTGCGAGGATCTCACCTCGCAGCCAGCCTCGCAGCCATTTTCCTCGCAGCCAGCCTCGCAGCCAGTTTCGCAGCCAGCCTCGCAGCCAGCCTCGCAGCCAGCATCGCAGCTAGCCTCGCGGCCAGTTTCCTCGCAACGATTCTCCGCAATGAATCGCAAGCATTGATGCACCAACGCAAGGCAGGTGCAACGTGTTGTGAGCAGCGAAGAGGCCAGACGGACTATGGTAAGAGCTTAGGACCAATGTAAGAGCTTAGAAGGAGCTAGCATTGCGCAGCATAGCCCTTAGTATCCAGCCTAACCGCTACCACACCTGGTTGCTGCAGGCCTTACAATCACGCCTAGTACCTCCCTGTTCACCACCCCCTCCCAGTCCCCCTCACCACCACCACCACCACCACCACCACCACCACCACCACCATTTCATCACCTCTCACAACGTTCCCACTGTTGCCTCCCTTGTGTTGCCTCCCTTGTGTTGCAGCCCAGCCCAGCCCAGCCCAGCCCAGCCCAGCCCAGCCCAGCCCAGCCCAGCCCAGCCCAGCCCAGCCCAGCCCAGCCCAGCCCAGCCCAGCCCAGCCCAGCCCAGCCCAGCCCAGCCCAGCCCAGCCCAGCCCAGCCCAGCCCAGCCCAGCCCAGCCCAGCCCAGCCCAGCCCAGCCCAGCCCAGCCCAGCCCAGCCCAGCCCAGCCCAGCCCAGCCCAGCCCAGCCCAGCCCAGCCCAGCCCAGCCCAGCCCAGCCCAGCCCAGCCCAGCCCAGCCCAGCCCAGCCCAGCCCAGCCCAGCCCAGCCCAGCCCAGCCCAGCCCAGCCCAGCCCAGCCCAGCCCAGCCCAGCCCAGCCCAGCCCAGCCCAGCCCAGCCCAGCCCAGCCCAGCCCAGCCCAGCCCAGCCCAGCCCAGCCCAGCCCAGCCCAGCCCAGCCCAGCCCAGCCCAGCCCAGCCCAGCCCAGCCCAGCCCAGCCCAGCCCAGCCCAGCCCAGCCCAGCCCAGCCCAGCCCAGCCCAGCCCAGCCCAGCCCAGCCCAGCCCAGCCCAGCCCAGCCCAGCCCAGCCCAGCCCAGCCCAGCCCAGCCCAGCCCAGCCCAGCCCAGCCCAGCCCAGCCCAGCCCAACCCTACTCTCCCACACTGCACTTCCTACTGAGGTGAGGACAAAGGAAGGTGGGTTGTAATGGAGGGCTGCTACACCTGCCCCTCCATCTGCCAGCTCTACATCTCCCTACTCTAATGGTGAGTGCATCCAGTACCCATGTCCAATGTTTGCTTCCGTTGACAAATCGTCACACCATTGCCGCAGGTCTTGTGCGCCTACACCTGAGACTATCGATGCCCTCCCCACTTCTCTCGCCCTCCCCATGGACCTCTCCTTCCCTTCCCTCCCCTTCCTCCCCTTCCTCCCACACACATATACACCACACCCCAGCAAAAGGTGAGTGCAGGTATGTGGCACCCTGTACCCACCTTAACCGCTAGCATGCCCCTTGTCACGCTGCAGGATTGATCGTCACACCCTTCCCCATCCCCTTTTCCTCCCCTTTCCCACGCCCACCACCAACGCCCAGCTTGTCGTCCCTCCACTTCCACCTCTACCCACCCCCCACTTTCCCCCTCCCCGTCACCTCTCCCCTGACATCCCAGCAGCCAGGAGAAAGCCCACCCCACCCACCCTCTTCCCACCCCTCCCTTCCCCCTCTCCCTCCCTCTCCCCTCCCATACTTGTCAAGCCTCCTCTTCCCCTCTCCCACCCTTCGATTGACGTGGCATCGCAACCCCCACCTCACCCCACCTTCCCTTCCCTACACCCTAAACTCCCCACCGCAGTCCCACCCCATTGGCGCAAGGGATATGTTGCCTGGTGTGAGCAGGTAGGAGGCCAGGAGGACCACAAAGGTTAGGCCACGGTGAAGGCTAACACAGTGCCCAGCCTGGTCACCCTACCGCACGTGCACGCCCCTTGGTTGCAGGTCTAGTGGGCACCTCCCTTCCACTTCCCTTTCCCCTACACAACCACCCCCTCCCAATTCATCCTCCCCCGCCCCCGCCCCCGCCCCCGCCCCCGCCCCCGCCCCCGCCCCCGCCCCCGCCCCCCGCCCCCGCCCCCGCCCCCGCCCCCCGCCCCCCGCCCCCGCCCCCGCCCGCCGCCCCCGCCCCCGCCCCCCGCCCCCGCCCCCGCCCCCGCCCCCGCCCCCGCCCCCCGCCCCCGCCCCCGCCCCCCGCCCCCGCCCCCGCCCCCGCCCCCCGCCCCCGCTCCCTCCCCTGCCCCCACCCCCACCCATGCCCCCACCCACCCCAACCCATGCCCCCAACCCATGCCCCACCCACCCAAACCCATGCCCCCAACCCAACCCACCCCCGCCCAGCCCAACCCGGTTGAGCCTCCCGCCTCCCCACCTCCCGCCTCCCTGCCTCCCGCCTCCCCGTCTCCCGCCTCCCTGCCTCCCACCTCCCGCCTTCCACATCTACCCCCCCTCCCCGCCTTCACTCTTCCACTCCCCCCCCTTCCTAGCAGCAGTCATCAAGCAGCCAAAAGGTAGGTAGGTGCTACAGTGCCCCTACTATATCTGCTGCTGCGCCCCTGCTGCTGCTGCTGCTGCCCCCCTACTGCTGCTGCTGCTTCGCCCCTGCTGCTGCTGCTGCCCCCCTGCTGCTGCTGCTGCCCCCCCTGCTGCTGCTGCGCCCCCTGCTGCTGCTGCTGCTGCTGCCCCCCTGCTGCTGCTGCTGCTGCTGCCCCCCCTGCTGCTGCTGCGCCCCTGCTGCTGCTGCTGCTGCTGCCCCCCCTACTGCTGCTGCTGCTTCGCCCCTGCTGCTGCTGCTGCCCCCCTGCTGCTGCTGCTGCCCCCCCGCTGCTGCTGCTGCTGCCCCCCTACTGCTGCTGCTGCTGCGCCCTCTGCTGCTGCTGCTGCTGCCCCCCTGCTGCTGCTGCTGCTTCGCCCCTGCTGCTGCTGCTGCCCCCCCTGCTGCTGCTGCTGCCCCCCCTGCTGCTGCTGCTGCTGCCCCCCTACTGCTGCTGCTGCTGCGCCCCTGCTGCTGCTGCTGCTGCCCCCCCGCTGTTGCTGCTGCTGCCCCCCTACTGCTGCTGCTGCTGCCCCCCCTGTTGCTGCTGCCCCCCTGCGGTCTACAGTACTCATGGGGGTCTTGAGTACTGTAGAGGTCTACAGTACTCATGGGGGTCTTGAGTACTGTAGAGGTCTACAGTACTCATGGGGGTCTTGAGTACTGTAGAGGTCTACAGTACTCATGGGGGTCTTGAGTACTGTAGAGGTCTACAGTACTCATGGGGGTCTTGAGTACTGTAGAGGTCTACAGTACTGATGGGGGTCTTGAGTACTGTAGAGGTCTACAGTACTCATGGGGGTCTTGAGTACTGTAGAGGTCTACAGTACTCATGGGGGTCTTGAGTACTGTAGAGGTCTACAGTACTCATGGAAGTCTTGAGTACTGTAGAGGTCTACATACAGTACTGTAGAGAGACCATTTACAGTACTGTAGCTGCCTTCCCCCATGCATCCTTAACCCCCATGCCCCCTTCACCCCCATGCAGGAACAACTCAATGTAGCCCAAGCTCGTTTGCTATCCCGACAGTGCTATGCAAATGCGCTGACAACAAAGCGTGCCTATGTTGCCGAGCACAAGTGGTGATGTAATGATGTAGGCTAAGAGTCATGATGTAATGATGTTAGATGTAATGATGGATGGTTGAGGGCCAACCGCAAACAACTTTTGGGGCAATCTCTGCCGCACTCGATATTAGATAGGAGGGTGCGGTGCAGGAGGTTGTTGTGATTGCGGGGCATCATCAACATCCACAGCTTTGCGGGAGCTTGCAAGCCGAGCTACCCAGTACAACCGACAGAACGGACCTAGCTTGCGATAGAGACGGGCCCCGGCCTTAGACCTTACACGTATGTATGTAGCTCCCTATGGCGACCTTATTGCGTGGACACAACTTTCGGCACAAATATCCATATCGAGCTTGCGGGCCTACGCTTCGACGCCTCTCACTATTTATAGCACGCAGAAGCTGACGGTGCAATCGCGGTAGCAAATGGTGGTTTGAATGTGGAGAACAGCATGGTACCCTATTTACAAGAGACCTTGTCAAATCTGACCTACAGTACTGTAGATGTCTACAGTACTGTAGAGGTCTACAGTACTGTAGACATCTACAGTACTGTAGGTACCTACACTCCAACTGCTCACATACTCAGAATTTCAACAAGCGTCAAGTGGCGTTGGAGTCGCAAGGACAATCCGAGGCGAACCGCATAAAAAAACTACCCCCCTAGGATGACGAATATCCGCATTAATTTGCTTGTGTGATCCTCCCGACTCTGTGTGCCAGGACCCTGTGCAGGGTCCTATGACCATGGTGACCCTAGGACCCTGTGCCGGGTCCTACTGACCCTGTGAAGGGTCCTGGAAACCTCTCTGTAACTTTGTAACTTCTCTGTAACTCCGCTCCATGGCAGTTTCTTCGCAGTCACACGCTAGACGATCGCTCGGCTTATAGCGTGTTTCAGCACGTTACACTGCCCCCCGTTGGCAAGGAGTACCAGCAGGGCTACAAGCGGGTCAATGACCGGCTGCCCAAGATCAGGGAGAGGCTGCACCGGGCTGCAGAGTACCGGCGGGGCATTGATGGCCGGGCCCGCAACAACACTCGTAGAAAAGATCGCATTATAAGTGCCACCTAAGGGTACTTTTTTTTCTGGTGGAAGTCTTCAGTTTCTCATTGGCAAGCCAACGCACTTGAAAAAAAAAATCAACTCCAAGTGGCTGGCGAGATTTGATCGTTTGACTGTCGTGCACTTCTGTGAGGGCAACCAGTACTGGTTGAGGTCCAGTACTGGTTGCTAACCAGTACTGGCCCTTAACCAGTACTGGTTGCCATCCAGTACTGGTTGTCAGCTTTGGTAGGGTTAGGGCATGGAGATATCAAAGTTTCCGCGTATCACATTCAAGCCTTCCCATGTGTGGTACTTGCATCGCTGGTCTTAGCGCTTCGCTGTAAGCTCCCCAAGTTGTCTACGTCGATGTGCGATGTGCGATGTCCAGTCGATGTGCGCTACAATGTGCGCTACAATGTGCGCTTGTGATGGGTTAACACCTCTCCATACTGCCAAGTCTTTCTGACGTGCGATGTCCAGTCGATGTGCGCTATCATGTGCGCTTGTAATGGGTTAACATCTCTCTATAATGTCAAGTCCTATGGATGAAGCAAGTATGCTTACAGACAATTGGATGATAGCTGAAGGGTTAGGGCTGAGGACTGAGGTCAGGGCTGGGAGCCTTGGTTAGGTACTGAATAGGCACCGACTACAACAAGAGGACAACACGCAATAACACATTGCATGTGCTATCACTCACTAAGCAATGCCATTGAGATTACTATGTACGTGTGTTTGTTATCACTATCCCTTTACATTACGGGGAAAGTAAGAATTTTTATTTTCCCGTAAAAAACAGCTCCGAGACCTCTTTGACCTCGCGCTCCGAAGAAGTTGCGCTGCTCGCCACATCGGTGAGCAGGCTGTGTGCGTGGCTGTAGGATGCCGGAGACAGCGTGGCTTCGCGGGCTGTACCGTACTCGCTGTTCTGGACTGTAGACCAGTACTGTAACCGCTGCTTACCTGTTACTGGAAAAGTGCGGACAGTTTACTGTAACCGCTGCTGTAACCGTATTTTTACTGAAAAAGTGCGGCGCTGTGACATAGCTGGCTCGCTCGCTGTGACCGTACTGGCTGCTTACTGTAGACAGTACTAGGCCCGGCTCGACCAGTAATGCTGGGCTCTGTACAAGTACTGGCTCGCTGCTGTCGACGCAGTACTGGCTCGTCTGACAGTACTGCGGCTAACCGTACTGGCTAGCGGCTACGTCAGTACTGCTGGCTGGCTGTTGACCAGTACTCGGCTGGCTGACCAGTACTGCTGGCTGGCTGTGACCAGTACTGGCTGGCCTACCAGTACTGGCTGGCAGGCTGTGACCAGTACTCGGTCTGGCTGATCCAGTACTGGCTGGCTGGCATGTGACCAGTACTGGCTGGCTGACCAGTACTGGCTGGCTGGCTGTGACCAAGTACTGGCTGGCTGACCAGTACTGGCTGGCTGGCTGTGACCAGTACTGGCTGGCTGACCAGTACTGGCTGGCTGGCTGTGACCAATACTGGTTGGCTGACCAGTACTGGCTGGCTGGCTGTGACCAGTACTGGCTGGCTGACCAGTACTGGCTGGCTGACCAGTACTGGCTGGCTGGCTGTGACCAGTACTGGCTGGCCTACCAGTACTGGCTGGCTGACCAGTACCTGGCTGGCGTGACCAGTACTGGCTGGCTGACCAGTACTGGCTGGCTGGCTGTGACCAGTACTGGCTGGCTGACCAGTACTGGCTGGCTGGCTGTGACCAGTACTGGCTGGCCTACCAGTACTGGCTGGCTGGCTGTGACCAGTACTGGTTGGCTGACCAGTACTGGCTGGCTGGCTGTGACCAGTACTGGCTGGCTGACCAGTACTGGCTGGCTGACCAGTACTGGCTGGCTGGCTGTGACCAGTACTGGCTGGCCTACCAGTACTGGCTGGCTGACCAGTACTGGCTGGCTGGCTGTGACCAGTACTGGCTGGCTGACCAGTACTGGCTGGCTGGCTGTGACCAGTACTGGCTGGCAGACCAGTACTGGCTGGCTGGCTGTGACCAGTACTGGCTGGCTGTGACCAGTACTGGCTGGCCTACCAGTACTGGCTGGCTGACCAGTACTGGCTGGCTGGCTGTGACCAGTACTGGCTGGCTGACCAGTACTGGCTGGCTGGCTGTGACCAGTACTGGTCTGGCTGACCAGTACTGGCTGGCTGGCTGTGACCAGTACTGGCTGGCATGACCAGTACTGGCTGGCTGACCAGTACTGGCTGGCTGGCTGTGACCAGTACTGGCTGGCCTACCAGTACTGGCTGGCTGACCAGTACTGGCTGGCTGGCTGTGACCAGTACTGGCTGGCTGGCTGTGACCAGTACTGGCTGGGGCAGTAACAGCAGGGGGGCAGGGGGGCAGGGGGGCTGCAGCAGCAGACAGTAGGCAGCAGATAGTAGGCGCAACCAGCGCTGGTGCCCCCCCATTCAGCAGCAGGGTCACAGCAGCAGCAGGAGCAGCAGGGGAGCAAGGTGGTAGTGGGGCAGCAGCAGCAGCAGCAGTAGGGGGGCAGCAACAGCAGTAGGGGGGCAGCAGCAGCAGTGGGGGGGCAGCAGCAGCAGCCAGCCAGTACTGCTCACAGCCAGCCAGTACTGGTCACAGCCAGCCAGTACTGGTCACAGCCAGCTAGTACTGGTCACAGCCAGCCAGCCAGTATTGGTCACAGCCAGCCAGTACTGGTCACAGCCAGCCAGCCAGTACTGGTCAGCCAGCCAGTACTGGTCACAGCCAGCCAGTACTGGTCACAGCCAGCTAGTACTGGTCACAGCCAGCCAGCCAGTATTGGTCACAGCCAGCCAGTACTGGTCACAGCCAGCCAGCCAGTACTGGTCAGCCAGCCAGTACTGGTCACAGCCAGCCAGCCAGTACTGGTCAGCCTGGTTGTTAGTCATTGTTGGTTGCCAGCCAGTGCTGGTTGCCAGCCAGTGTTGGTTGCCAGCCATTGCTGTGTGTTATGCCAGCCAGTAATGGGTGTCATGCATTGTAGTCATTGGGCACAGTAGAGCATTGCATGTAAGATGACTCTGTGTCACTTTGCAGGGGCTGGAGCATGGACGAGTACCTTCATTACATCAAGGTCGTTGGACCCTATTAAGAAGAGGGCGTTGACTTAGGTCAACCAGCACATGAGATTGTGGAGGGTGTTAGTTGGCGCTACATAGCTTGATGATTGTATGGCGCTGTGTGCTATGTGATAACCAGGAGTGGGTCATGGCATATGCATGTTGTCCTCATGGTGATATGTACTCTGTATACCTTGCAACATCAGTAGCTCAGTGTCACGTGTAAGTACATCCAATGGCTCTAGCCTAACGTATAATAATCTCCAACTTGGTAAATGTTTCTAAGCAAGCCCCCTCCTTCAGCCCTTCACCCAGCCCTTCAGCACTTGAGGGGTCACACAGTAATGGATGAGGGTCACACTGTACTAGATAGTGTGTGTTGTCGCTGCCCTCCTAGTTGGGTGTCAGCCAGTACTGGTTGGGGGTCAGCCAATACTGGTTGGGTGTCAGCCAATACTGGTTGGAGGTTAGCCAGTACTGGCTGGGGTGAACCAGTACTGGTTAAATTTTTGTATTTTTTTATTTTTTTGGGGGGGGTGAACCAGTACTGGTTTGGTGTGAACCAGTACTGTCTGACCACCAACCAGTACTGGTTTGGTGTGAACCAGTACTGGTTGGGGGTGAACCAGTACTGGCTGGGGTGAACCAGTACTGGTTAATTTTTTGTAAATTTTTTATTTTGGGGGGGGGGTGTGAACCAGTACTGGTTTGGTGTGAACCAGTACTGGCTGATCACCAACCAGTACTGGTTTGGTGTGAACCAGTACTGGCTGATCACCAACCAGTACTGGTTTGGTGTGAACCAGTACTGGTTGGGGGTGAAACAGTACTGGTTGGGAATAAACCAGTACTGGTTGGGAATAAACCAGTACTGGTTGGGAATAAACCAGTACTGGTTGGGAGTATACCAGTACTGGTTGGGGGTAAACCAGTACTGGTTGGGAATAAACCAGTACTGGTTGGGAAGACCAGTACTGGTTGGGGGTAAACCAGTACTGGTTGGGAATAAACCAGTACTGGTTGAGAAGACCAGTACTGGTTGGGGGTAAACCAGTACTGGTTGGGAATAAACCAGTACTGGTTGGGAATAAACCAGTACTGGTTAGGAATAAACCAGTACTGGTTGGGAATAAACCAGTACTGGTTAGGAATAAACCAGTACTGGTTGGGAATAAACCAGTACTGGTTAGGAATAAACCAGTACTGGTTGGGAATAAACCAGTACTGGTTGGGAATAAACCAGTACTGGTTGGGGGTAAACCAGTACTGGTTGGGAATAAACCAGTACTGGTTGAGAAGACCAGTACTGGTTGGGGGTAAACCAGTACTGGTTGGGAATAAACCAGTACTGGTTGGGAATAAACCAGTACTGGTTGGGAATAAACCAGTACTGGTTGGGAATAAACCAGTACTGGTTAGGAATAAACCAGTACTGGTTAGGAATAAACCAGTACTGGTTGGGAATAAACCAGTACTGGTTAGGAATAAACCAGTACTGGTTGGGAATAAACCAGTACTGGTTAGGAATAAACCAGTACTGGTTGGGTATAAACCAGTACTGGTTGGGAATAAACCAGTACTGGTTGGGAATAAACCAGTACTGGTTGGGGGTAAACCAGCAACGGTTGGGAGGCAACCAGTACTGGTTGGGGGTGGACCAGTACTGGTTTTCTCGTATCTCCTCAGCCCGATTTTTCCTCGATTTTAGGTTTACACCCCCATTCTTAGAACCGCTAAAAAATACAATCTATCAAGCCACTTTGTCAAAAAATTCAACTTTTCTCATGAACTTTTCTGCGAGTGAATGCACAGGCCCTAGTAGTTTACACAGGCTGTTAGCCTTACAAAGCATTAAGTTGTTAGTTTTGATGAGGTGCCCAGTGGTCAAGGGGGATTAGCCCCAGGAAAGAGTGCCACCGGTGTGGGGTTGGCAGTCATCAAGGGTGCGACCGAGGATGCTACAACTTGATTGTAGTAGCTGAGTGAGATTACCCACAGGCAAGCATGTTGTTCCTTGTTGAACGAGTTTTGTTTGCCTGACCACACACCTCCCTGCTCAACCTGTCTCCAGCTAGACTCAATGACTGCGCTGGGCAGCTCGTGTGCAAAGGCACCACGCAGCTGGCAGCGGCTGGAGCTGTGCAGCCTCCCTGCCGCTGCATCCCCTCACCTTGCCCCTGCTGCGCCCCTGCTCACCTGTCAGACGCCAAGTCAGAGCCAAGCAGCACACCAAGGGTTGCCAAGGCCAGGACCAGGGCTAATTCCACCGCCTTCGTTCCCTTTACATCACACATGAGTTCATGTAACTGCTAGGTACTGTAAGTCAGACCCTCCCAACTCTGAAAAAGCCATGTACACTACCTTGACATGGATGTCCCGGTGCCGGCACGTGTGCGATGGACGTAGCACCGCGCGGCATGCGATGGCCGCTTAATCTGCTACCCGCTCATAGTGCCAGAATCCCTGTAAACGAAAAAGTGCGACCACCGATCAGCCGGCCGCTCTCTCAACATCGGGAGTGCCTCGGCAAAGTGTGGAAGTGCCCGGCAAAGTGTCAAGTGCCCGGCAAAGTGTCAAGTGCCCGGCAAAGTGTCAAGTGCCCGGCAAAGTGTCAAGTGCGTTGTGGAAGTGCCCGGCAAAGTGTCAAGTGCTTGACATGGGGTGCTGGTTTGACATGTGGTATGCACGTTGTGCCAGTGCCTTGAAGCATGCTAGCAAGGGGTCGGCTTAATCCTTGGTCAGGATGCTAGCAACTATAGGTGGATGTGAAAAGGGGTGGTGCCATGGGGGGTTGCTATGGTGTAACGTGCTGAACCACGCTTATAAGCCGAGCGATCGTCTAGCGTGTGACTGCGAAGAAACTGCCATGGAGCGGAGTTACAGAGTACCTCGTGAGAGGGCTAGGGCTTAGAACGGGGCCCCCTGGAATCGAACCAGTTGTCCTCACAGCAGCGCTGCTAGGCTTTAACCTGCCCTACTCACTCGGTAAAAGTAATGCGCCCACCTGCGCCCGCCATAGGCAGTACACAGGTGTCGCGGGCAAAGGGGAACGGTGTCGCTCGAGGCTCGCCGTTACATTCACCCCCCCCCGGAAGAGGTCCGTTCCGCCCAAGGAGATCCAAGGACTCGCAGCCAATACTGCTTATTGGGGCTAGTGTGAACCATGATTGGTTAACACACATGATAGCCAGGAGCATGATAGCTCAGGTGCGAGAATGCAACCATCCAGCCAGAAGGCTGCTCACACACAGCACAACCCACAGCACACCACAGCACTGCAGCAGGAACACATGTCAGGCTGGGTCTTCACTTGAGGCAGTGGATGGCGTTGTACTCAGCCAGAAGCTTGTCACAGCCAGTCAGGTTGGCTCGTGGCTCCCAGGTATTGAAGGAGGCATCATAGCCTTCCCACTGCACCAGGTACTCCCCAGCCTTTCCTGCACGGGTGTATCTGTGGTCAAGCAGACGCTCAACATAATACACAGGAGTCTCATCCATCCATTCCACAGGAGGGGGCATGATGCCCACGTCACTGCCAGAGTACTTCTTGAGCAGTGACACATGGAAGACAGGGTGCAGCCTGCTCATGTTGGCAGGCAGAGTGAGTCGGTAGGCATTGGCATTGATCTTAGCCTCGACCACAAAGGGCCCCACATAACGTGGCACAAACTTGCGGACCTTGCCTGTCTTAATGCGCAGGTTCCTGGTGCTCAGCAAGACCTGTGCACCCACCTCAAACTCCACGTCTTTCAGACCAGTGTCAGCATGACGTTTGTACCTGGCCTGCGCATCAGCCATGTGCCGCCTTGCATGGGCAACACCTTCTTTCCACCACGTGGCAAAGGCATGGGCAGAGGGACAGCGGCCGCCATCAGGCAGGTCACGCAGCCCAGGAGTGACAGGGCTCTGGCCTGTGTTGAGGAAGAAGGGCGTGGAGTGTATAGACTCCTGCCATGAGTTGTTGACAGCAAACTCAGCCAAGGCAAGGTGATCAGGCCAGTCAGCCTGAGTGGGAGAGATGTAATGCCGAAGCATTTCCTCAAGTACACGATTGTACCTCTCAGTCTGGCCATCACTCTGTGGCCTGTAGGCAGTAGACATATTAGTCTTCATACCCAGCAGCTTTTTAACAGCATGCCAGAACTTATTATTAAAGTGTGCACCACGATCGGTGAGTACTTCGGCCGGAAGGCCGTGTAACTTGAATACATTGTTGACGAACAGCCGGGCAAAGGTCATGGCATTCATGGACTCCTTGCATGGCACAAAATGCACCATTTTGCTCAGGCGGTCAACAATGACACAGATAGCATCATAACCGTGGGTCCCAGCAGGCAGTTTGGTTACAAGGTCCATGGACACATGCTCCCACCGATACCCTGGGACAGTCAGGGGTCTCAACAGACCACCCGGCTTAGGATTGGAGGACTTATCGCGTTGACACGCATCACATGTCCCCACATAGTCCCTCACATCAGCACGCACAGTGTTCCACCAGAATACACGTGTGACACGCTCGAGGGTTTTGGTCATTCCCACATGGCCAGCATAGGCAGCATCATGCATCTCGTGCAGAATGTGCTCACGCAGTTCAGGCACATTGGGGACCACCACTAAGTCCTTACCAGAGATCCGCCAGAGACCGTCGGTGTCCTGGTACATTCCAGAATGATCAGCATTGGCAGTAAACGCAGGGTCCTGCTGGTATCCAAGGTTCAGTTGATCAGAAAGTCCCATTGGAGCAGCTGGAGCCGCAGGATACTGCGCTGTCTCAATCTGTGTAACAGGGGTCTCAGACCCTATCGGGTCCAACATGGCTTCAACACACGTGGTATCTTTCTCAAATTGTGACAGAGCAAGGGGGGATTTCGCACTGATGGCAGCCGGGGCAGCGGCACGAAGGCCAGCCTCACGAGCTCCCCCCCCCTCCAAAGAAAGCTTGGCCTGCCTCCTGGTGGTGACAGCACACACCGAGGCACTTTCTGGAGAATCGTGCACAATCCGGGACAAAGGGTCTGCAGGGTTTACAGTGCCGGCAATATGCACGAGACTGTATGAGAACCTGCTCATGAACTCCATCCACCGAGCCTGGCGCCTAGATAGCACTTTCTGGGTAGGCAAAGCAACCAGGGGTTGGTGATCAGTGAACAGAGTGAATGGCACGCCTTCTAAGTAGCAGCGCCATTCCTTGCATGCTGTGACTAAGGAGAGGAACTCCTGTTCACCAGTTGTGTAGTTGATCTCAGCAGGTGATAGCTTACGGCTTAGATAAGCCAATGGATAGCCATCCTGCATGAGGACTGCACCCAGTCCCTGAAGGGACGCATCACAGTAAACCTGGAACGGTTTGGTGTGATCGGGTAGTCTCAGCATGGGTACTGCAGCGATGGCAGCTTTGAGAGCATTGAATGCTGTCAAAGGTACCTCAGGCCAGTCGTGCCATGGAAATGACTGACCGCCTTTACCACAAAGATTTGTGAGAGGTGCAGCAATATTGCTGAAATTACAGACAAACTTGCGCACATAATTAGCAGCGCCAAGGAATGACTGTAATCCCTGGAGGGACTGGGGAATAGGCCAGTTAGCAATTGTTGAGACCTTATCAGGGTCTACAGCAATACCTCCAGCAGTGACCAGATGGCCTAAGAATTTTAAGTGTATATCGCATAAACTCACATTTAGATAGTTTAGCATACAACTTATTCTTACGCAGTAATTCAAATACTTGCTTGAGGTGCAGCAGGTGATCCTGGACTGACTTAGACATGACAAGGATGTCATCCAGATACACCAAGGCACACTTACCCAGCACAGTAGCAAAGGCGTCGTTCATGACCCGTTGAAACGTAGCTGGAGCGTTGGTCAGTCCAAAGCATAACACCTTGAACTGAAAGTGACCTTCAGGTGTGCGGAAGGCCGTTTTAGGCACATCCTCAGGAGTGATCCTGATCTGGTGGTAACCAGCCTGCAGGTCTAGGGATGAGAAGACTTTGCAGCCAGACAGCTTGTCAAACAAGTCATCAATGCGAGGCAGTGGATACTGGTCACGCAGTGTGATCTTGTTGAGCTGCCTATAGTCTATGCACATTCTCAGTTCACCTGACTTCTTCTGAACAAACAGGACAGGAGCTGCATAAGGAGAAGAGCTAGGCTCAATCATACCTTTAGCCAGGAGGTCTTGTATCTGTTGCTTCAGCTCGTCGTGTTCAGGCTTGCTTAGTCTGTACATGGGAGTGGCTGGAGGGCGGTTACCAGGCTCCAGGGGTATAGTATGACCCACTGGGCGGTCTGGTGGCAAGCCAGTGAGAGGTGTGAACACATCACTGTATTCTGCCAGCAGAGAATCCAACTGAGCCTTGATAGCATCAGGGAGACCATGAGGGGTCACCTCAGGTTGAGGTATGGCAGAGCCATCAGGGCTGATAACAGCCACAACGGCACGACCGCCTTTCCTCAACCACCTTGCTGCTACCTTGGCGGTAGCCATTGGTACAGTAGCCTTCATGGCACTGATCAGAAAGGCAGGTGGAGGAGTGACCATGGGCTGCTTGATAGCAGGGAATGCTGCAGGAGGTACTGCAGAGTGACATGGTAACTGAACAGCAGGTTCACCTGGGCGGGCTAAAGACAAAGTCTTATGCTCATATGACAGTGTAGCCTGATTAGCAAACAACCAATCATCACCCAAAAGTACGTCATACCCTTTTACAAACCGGGGCATGACAGTCAGCTTGCATCTTGCATGGTGCCCTGGCAGAGACAAAGGCACTGACACAAATCCATTGCAGGAGAGTGACCCGTTGTCTGCAAGCAGCCAGGTACGTTCAACGGCATACTTATACACAGGCAAATTATTTGCAGCTACAAAGTCTGCACTGACGAAAGAGTGTGTGGCCCCTGTGTCACACAGAAACATAGCCTGATGGCCATCAACAGTGCCTTCAAAAGAGAAATGCAAAGAGCCACATTCAGCTGCAGATCCACAGATCAGGGCAGCAGGCACAGCATCAATCTTCTGTACGCCAGAACAGTTTTGGCTTACTGTCTGGGCAGGGTCCTATTTGCTGGACTTGGCTGCGGGACCAGAGCTGCCAGGGCCAGGGCCAGGGCCAGGCCTGCTACGCTTGCCGCTGCCACCACCATCCCTGCCACCACCATCCCTGTTGCTGCCGCCACCATTCCTGCCACTGCCAGAGGCAGGCCTCTTTGCTTTAGCTGCACGCTTGGCTGCGATGGCCTCCTTGAGCTTCCTAACCAGAGTCAGGGTACCCAGCTCACGCTGGGCTTCCTCAGGGGACAGACCAGCTTTCTTCTTTGGGCAGTCAGGGACCCAGTGGCCATCCAGGCCACACCACAGACAGTTGGTAAGGGGCTCACCACCTGTGCTGCCGTGATCGGTTGCAGGGGTGGGCACAGGGGCAGATGGGCCAGGCCTCGATGGGCCTCCAACTTCACGGCGCAAGGCCGCTACCTGTGGAGCAGGAATAACATGCTTTTTAGGGGGAGGGGGCATGGCAGCACCAGCACAGGCAACGATAGCCTTATGGTTTTGAATAGATATTTTAATAACATCATCTAGGGTGGGGTTGGTCAAGGCCAGAAGGTCCTTGGTGACTGGGGTGCGCAGGTCAGCTGCTAGGCCACGCATGAATGCGGATACCATCATAGCATTGTCCATGCACATGGTACCAGCTAAAATAAAGGTATTCCTGAAATCAGTGACATATGACTGTAAGGAAGTACCAGGTTTCATGGATAGGTTATACCCAGATAACAGCTTCTGACGAGCTGAGTCAACATCTTTAAATAGATCCTCACCAGTATATTGTATAAATTGTTCTTTAAGAACAGACCAACACTCGTAGGAATTAGCAGCCAGGCCCCTAGACCGACTTTGGCCGTTTGGGCTGAAGTTTTGCACATTGGTAGCTTGTGATGTAAGCAAGTCGATTACAAAGAAATCAGGCCAAAAAAGTCAAAGACTGCGGCTGGGGGGTATTGTTCAGTGCGTTCAGTGCACGGTTCAGTTCGTTCAGTGCACGAATCAGTGCATTCAGTGCGCAATTCAGTGCGTTCAGTGCAGAATTCAGTGCGTTCAGTGCGCTATTCAGTGCGTTCAGTGCACGGTTCAGTGCATTCAGTCCAAGGTTCAGTGCGTTCAGTGCACGATTCAGTGCGTTCAGTGCAATGTTCAGTGCGTTCAGTGCGCGGTTCAGTTCGTTCAGTGCAATGTTCAGTGTGTTCAGTGCAAGGTTCAGTGCGTTCAGTGCAATGTTCAGTGCGTTCAGTGCAATGTTCAGTGCGTTCAGTGCAATGTTCAGTGCGTTCAGTGCGCAATTCAGTGCGCTCAGTGCTATGTTCAGTGCGTTCAGTGCAATGTTCAGTGCGTTCAGTGCCTGATTCAGTGTGCTCAGTGCAATGTTCAGTGCGTTCAGTGCAATGTTCAGTGCGTTCAGTGCAATGTTCAGTGCGTTCAGTGCCCAATTCAGTGCGCTCAGTGCTATGTTCAGTGCGTTCAGTGCAAGGTTCAGTGCGTTCAGTGCACGGTTCAGTGCGTTCAGTGCACGGGTCAGTGTGTTCAGTCCAATGTTCAGTGCGTTCAGTGCACGATTCAGTGCGTTCAGTGCAATGTTCAGTGCGTTCAGTGCAAGGTTCAGTGCGTTCAGTGCAATGTTCAGTTCGTTCAGTGCAATGTTCAGTGCGTTCAGTGCAATGTTCAGTGCGTTCAGTGCACGGTTCAGTGTGTTCAGTGCATGGTTCAGTGCGTTCAGTCCAAGGTTCAGTGTGTTCAGTGCACGATTCAGTGCGTTCAGTGCTATGTTCAGTGCGTTCAGTGCATGGTTCAGTGTGTTCAGTGTAAGTGTTCTGTGCTTTCTGTTTAGGTATTCTGTGCTCATCAAACACAAAATATCAGTGTCATGTGTTCATGAATCCATGTCAAGAACATTACATATCACCAAGTCATTGCCAAGTTGTTCAGCATTGCATCATTTTGCTCTAACTTCAACTCCCCTAACCCACTTCACACGCTTGTCAGACATATGGCATGATCATGCATACATCACCTATGCCTTCCCCTTCTCCTGCATAGCTGCTTCTGCTGCTGCTGCTGCTGCTGCTGCTGCTGCTGCTGCTGCTGCTGCCGCTGCTTCTGCTGCTGTTGCTGCTGCTGCTTTCGATGATGCAGCCTTTGCTGCCCTTGCTGCTGCCTTTGCCCCCTTCGTAGACTCAGCTTCTTCTGACTTAGCTTGCAACTGTTCAGCCCGTGCCATTGCAGCTTCAGCAGCTTGAGAAGCAGCCTCTGCCATAAGTGCTGTCTCCCATTTCTTTTCCAGTAACACCACGTCATTGCTGTTAGGCAAGCGTGACTCCCACCCAACCTCCCAGAGTTCATCTGTCTCCAGTCTAGTGGGGGGATGGTAGGGGCGCCTTGGCACATACTCACCACCTGCTTCTGGCTTATGCCAGGCTGACACCTTGGGGTTGCTGTCTCGCTTGGGCTCAGTAGTGGGCTGGCACAGGCTGTCAAACCTGGTGCCAAACTCATGCACAAAGGTGGTGGTGTTGGACACAAAAGCTGTGGAGGCGTAGAAGTGAACACGCACAGAGCCTGTCCCCTCTCTGCCCACATCCCCAGCGTGGATCGTATACCCACGCATCCCCAACACCTGACCTGGCTGCAAGGTCACCCTCACCACCTCCTGGGGAGGCATGCCCTGCAGCGCAAGGTCAAGCGCTGCATCTATCTCGTGATTTTTCCCAGGCCCACTCCAGATCCGCTCAACCAGCTGCACCCACTCGTGACTCTTGGGGATGAGCAGTATGCTCACCAACTGCATGGCCATGATGAGGACCATGCCATCCCGGTCAATGGTGGACAGCTGGGGGGGGGGCAGCTGGCTGTGTCCAGCACCTGGTGCTGATGGGCTGCTGCATGCTGCTGAGGAGGGGGCTTGGGGGTGAGGTGTGGCAGCAGCTGTTGGGACAGGTGGGTGGGGCTGGTTCTGTGGGCTTGAGGGGATGGGGGCTGACATGGCGGGCGGGGGGGGCGCCTTGGCTGCAGCATGGTTGTCTTGCTGGGCTGCAAGGGCTGCCTCCTCCGCATCCGTGAGCTCTGGCCGCACATCCACATGCAAGCACTGAGGCGGCACCAAACACTCTGCTGGTACCTCTGTCAGCCCCGGCTGCTTTGGGACCTTGATTCTCTGTGTGTATGGGTCATTGCATAGGATCGTGCCACCCCGGAGAGGAGTGGAGACCAGCTGCCTGGCCCTGGCCTGGAGGCGCTGCAAGTAGGCCTTGGCCCACACCTTGGCAGCCAGGTGGCGTGCCTTGATGTGTGCTGCCTTGCTCTTGAACAGCTCCAGCTGCCTCACGCCCATCACCCCTGCCATGGACACCTCGTCAGCAAGGCTGCCATCCTGCTGTGGGCTAGTGAACAGCAGCTGCTTGCGTTGCCCAGTTCCATACTCCGTGACCACCACCTGCAAGCATGTCAGCATATAGAAGTTCTGTTGGGTTAGGGTTAGGGTTAGGGTTATGGCTAGGGCTAGGGCTAGGGCTAGGGCTAGGGCTAGGGCCAGGGCTAGGGCTAGGGCTAGGGCTAGGGCTAGGGCTAGGGCTTGGGCTAGGGCTAGGGCTAGGGCTAGGGCTAGGGCTAGGGCTAGGGCTAGGGCTAGGGCTAGGGCTAGGGCTAGGGCTAGGGCTAGGGCTAGGGCTAGGGCTAGGGCTAGGGCTAGGGCTAGGGCTAGGGCTAGGGCTAGGGCTAGGGCTAGGGCTAGGGCTAGGGCTAGGGCTAGGCATGGAAGTGGGGATGGGATTGGGTTAGGGTTAGGGCTAGGGTTAGGGATAGGGATAGGGATAGGGATAGGGATAGGGTTAGGGCTAGGGTTAGGGCTAGGGCTACGGCTAGGGATAGGGCTAGTCATGGACGCTACCTATACTCACATTGCTTGTCTTGCGCTTCTGGGTCCGTACCTCCCCCTCGCGGTTGATGGCGCCCTCCTTGAAGATGATGTCTGCATAACTCATGGTCAGCTCCAACAAGGCCCACAGCTCCATGCGGCTAGGCATGTACTCCTCACCCACTTTCATCACAGCATAGCCATCGCTGTGGACAGTGGCCTTGAACTCCTTTTCCTGCCCAGGTTGCCACACATGAACTGCTTTATCCTGAAACTTAGGCAGCTGCCACTCGGTGTTAGGGCCCTTCTTCAGTGTTGGGTCGTCAACCTGCACCAATGGCATACACAGAAGCACCACGAAGGTCAAACAGTACTAGTGGGATGGTTTTCATGCTTGCTTACCAACCTTAGGAACATGGCTCTCCTCCTTCTTCTCCCCCTCTTTGCCTCGCACAATGTCCCACAGTTGCTGCAGTCTGTCACACACCAGGTCCAGCTTAGCTGTGTTCACGGTTCCCTGATTCTTGATGTCCTGTAATTGGAACAATGAGGTATCATCCTTATCAATTATATATTACTTACAATATTGAGATGCAAGTATATATTTGCATCTGATAACTCACAGCAATGTCCTTGGCCAACGTTTGAATCTGCTCCTGCACGCCAACCTCTTGGCTGGGTACCTACAATTAAACAATCAATGTAAACCATCAGTTGATGGTGAGCTGCTGCTTGTGGTCATGGTTATTTAACTCGTCACTCATACTCACTGTTAGATCTACGTACACTTTCGCTGACGCATCCTGTTGAGGTTCAGCCTTCTTAACCTGTGATCAAGCATGCGGACATACTCTGTTAGTCACAATTGTTCAATGTGCATTGTGAAAAGGGTTACCCCATGCATGGTCATGCCGTGATGTGTTGTTGCCTCATGTTCTATACATAGTTAGTTGCCGGGCCACCCACCACAGGTTTTCCTCCGTGCTTTCTTCTGTAGGCGCCTTCCAACACCCTTGAGGCCGCAGCTGTTTTCCAACGCAGGTCAACCTTGACCTGCGAGCATCACATCTTACAACATGGTTGTTGCTGCCATGTGCTTGTGATTTGTTGTTGCATGTGCTTGTAGCTGATGATGTTGCTCTTACCAGACCAGGCCAGATGTACTTGTCATCGGAGTCACTCATTGCCGCCAGACCCTGCACCGCGTCCTTCAAGCACATACGTCTTGCCAGCCACGATTTGTCATCGTAGTTGATGTTGGTGACCATGGACGCGTCTCTGCACAACATGCATCAATCAAGATACCACTTACTAGGTACCTCTCATCATGCCAAGTGATGTTGAGGCACGGTCACATGCATCTCACTGCACATTCACATGCACATGCACCACATATGTCCATGTATACATGCTGACATGCATACCTGCACAAGCCATCCACATGATTGCAGCAGCACACAATTTCAAACAAGTACATGCCTCTTCATGTGCTCAGTTATGTAGTCTATGTGCAGGAGCATGCGGTCGCCGCAGCTCCAGCCATCGTGCTGGCGGGGGCAAGTGCCGCACTCCCAACTCCAATCTGGCCCTGGCCATAGCCCTAGCCCTAGCCCTAGCCCTAGCCCTAGCCCTAGCCCTAGCCCTAGCCCTAGCCCTAGCCCTAGCCCTAGCCCTGGCCCTAGCCCTAACCCTATCCCTAGCCCTAGCCCTAGCCCTAGCCCTAGTCCTAGCCCTAGCCCTAGCCCTAGCCCTAGCCCTAGCCCTAGCCCTAGCCCTAGCCCTAACCCTAACCCAATCCCATCCCCACTTCCATGCCTAGCCCTAGCCCTAGCCCTAGCCCTAGCCCTAGCCCTAGCCCTAGCCCTAGCCCTAGCCCTAGCCCTAGCCCTAGCCCTAGCCCTAGCCCTAGCCCTGGCCCTTACCCTATACCTTGTGCATGCAGGGCTGCTTGGTCTAATGGCATGGGCCAGGGCGCCAATATGAACTGCATGTGGTGCTGGCTGA
This sequence comes from Haematococcus lacustris, assembly GCA_030144725.1. Taxonomy (NCBI): domain Eukaryota; kingdom Viridiplantae; phylum Chlorophyta; class Chlorophyceae; order Chlamydomonadales; family Haematococcaceae; genus Haematococcus; species Haematococcus lacustris. The sequence goes on along the minus strand of JASKMD010000012.1, from coordinate 8,381,432 downwards.
ATACCAAACAGTCAAGCAAGGGTGGTGTCCATCCCAGAGGCTACTTCCACCCTGTTCCAGCACCTGTGATCCCCCGCAAAGTCAGACGACCAGTGCCATACGAGGTGCCGCCCGCCCTTATGCTTATGATGGAGGAAGCAATGCGGCTGACGGAGCCAGAGTTCAGAAAGCGTGGCAGACTGGTGAAGAAGGGCAAGCTGACTCCTAACGCTGTGGGGTGCCATGGCCCCGCTATCATCACGAGGTTCCTCAAGTACGTGGAGGCCCTGTGGGTCCATGTCGTACCAATAGCCCACAGCCTGCTGTTTGGGCTGGTGCACCACCACCTGCTGTGGCTGCTCTCCACCAAGAAGAAGAGCCCCTTGTCGAGCAAGGAGCGCAAGGTCATTCTGCAACGCTTCAAGCACATGCATGTGCCTTCTGACTACGGCCGCGACCCCTTCCACCATCCCAAGTGCAGGTACATGATCAAGCCTCCTTTAGCCATGGAGGCAGATACAGCACAAGCCACCTTACCTAGCTAAACACAACCAAGCTGTTGGAACAGTGATTCACTTGGTGATATGTGAATGAAATGCAGTGGCTGGATCATGGACCACTACATGAACTTCATCAAGCACGAGTGGCAGTACGTGTTCCTGGACATCCTCAACAAGCCCACACGCAAGCGCAAGCTGCACTTTGAGATGTGGAAATGCCTGGTCAGAGCTGCGCTTCACTACCTGACACCAGGTGAATAACTCCAGCCATAGTCAAGGGTGGATAGGTGCACTTTGTCATAAGCAGGGGTACACTGGAAAACGTGCTTGGGTTTTGTTTGCTAGGTGCTGACAAACCTGACACTGTGGCGGCCAACATCCGAAAGGGCTATGAGGACCTGCTGGAATACGCCAAAATGCTGGATGAGCATGAGGACACCCTTCATGTCCCGACCTCCATGTTCTCTCCCAATCTCCACATGTGTGTTTGCCGGTGGGTCATCCGTCGGTGTTAACTTACAGCAGACCACCACCTCCGAGACCAATCACTCTCCCCCAACCAATGGCTACGGTTCAGCACTTCATTCATGGCCCACTACCAATTACATTGCTTCATTGTGGGCGCAGGCTGCTGTATCAAGAGCTGCAGCGTGGCCGCAGCTCACTCGTAGGAATTAGCAGCCAGGCGCCTAGACCGACTTTCGTATTTTTGACTAAAACTTTGCCCATCAGTAGCATGAAATGAGAGCATTGCAACCCAAAAAGAAACAGGCCAAAAAAGTGAAAGGGCATAGCAATGAACACACTGAACATAGCACTGAACACACTGAACATAGCACTGAACACACTGAACAATACCACCCAGCCTCAGCCTTTGACTTTTTCGACATGGTTTCTTTTGGGTCATGTTTGTTACATTACAAGCTACAAATGAGCCAAGTTTCAGCCCGAACGGCCAAAGTCGGTCTAGGGGCCTGGCTGCTAATTCCTACGAGTGCTTCCGTGATGCTGAGTTTTGGTTGGAGCGCGCCATGCAGTACATGAAGCGATGCTGTGGCAAGCATGCATCAGGTGCTACCGTAGCCCTCACAGCCTGCAAGCGTGAGATGGTGGTCCGCCAGGCTCAGCGGTTCCTCGACAAATACAGAGCGCAGCATGGTGTGGAGGGTGAGCAGGAGGAGCAACCCAGTCAGGTGCAGCAGGGTGTGGGGGGTGAGCAGGGGGAGCAGCCCAGCCCAGCGCAGCAGAGTGAGGGGGGAGGGCAGGGGGAGCAGCACGGCCCAGCGCAGCAGGGTGTGGGGGGTGAACTGGTGGGTGCACCGCGCAAGGTCTCTGTCAGTGTCAAGGACCCTCAGCCGCTGCCGGGGGGAAACTGCCAGCTGGTTGGGGTGGGCAAGAGGACGTGCCCAGTTCCGGGTGGTGAGGAGTGGGTATGCCTGGCGATCTGCACCATGGTGCAGGAGATGAACGCTGGGTTGGGAGGCGAGCCCAGTGGCTGGTGTGAGCAGGACGTCAAAGATCTGTTCTCCTCTGGTGAGCCAGCCCAGCCCCCTGTTGAGCCAGGGCGGGTATGGTATTTCACTCGGGCAGACTGCACGCAGCAGATGATGTTCAGTGTGGCGTACAAGCTTGCAGACAAACGCAACAACAGCTGGGTGCTGGCTCAGTATTTCAACAAGGCCAGTACCCAGACCATCAACAAGTATGCTGCCTACATCCAATTCTGGGTGCGCCTCCAGCATCCCTTCATCCCAGACCGCTTCCTGCGTGTGGCCATCACGAGGCTCTACCCCCTCTTCCCTGTGGGTGGCATTCCCCACTTGCTTCATGGCATGGGCATAGACCCACAGCCTTAAGCGGCTGCTGCAGCAGCGGCAACAGGGGTTGGGCGTGCAGCAGGCAAGCGGGCAGCCCCACAGGACACAGCGGCCAAGCGGCGGGCAACAGATCCTACGCCAGCAGCAGCAGAAGCAGAGGCAGCAGCAACAGCAGCAGATGAAGCAGCAGCAGCAGCAGCTGCTGGACCCTCTCTTCTGCCCCCCCACAATGGTGAGATGATCAGCCAACAGCGCCGCTCAACCCGTGTGGCAAAGAGGCCACATACTGCCCTCACGCAGGAGCAGCCTCAAGCATGCAGGATCCCCAAGCGTGGCAAGTTCAAGACGAAGGAGGCGGGTGCAGGTCCTTCAGAATGGTTTGCAGTGAATGGCGAGACGCTGCACACTCTGTTAGTAGCATTCTTCCCAGCAGGGGAAGGTCGAGGGGACATGTACTTCACGCCTTACAACAGCCTCAGCAAGCAGCCATGAAGGCCCCCAGCTCTTGGAGCATTATAGCTGCATGAATGAAGCCAATACTAACGCATACGCACTAGGTTACTTCCAGGCATGGCCGGTCGATGTATGCATGGACATATGACCACAGTGCTGAATGTCATGGACAATAGGCCAGAGCATGCTAAATAGAAGCACTGAACCCTAGCACTGAATGCACTGAAAACATGCACTGATTGCACTGAACCATGCACTGAAAACACTGAACACCAACACTGAACACAGTGAACCATTGCACTGAACACACTGAACACCAACACTGAACACACTGAATCATGCACTGAACACACTGAACACAAGCACTGAATGCACTGAACCTAGCACTGAACACACTGAACACCAACACTGAACACACTGAGCATTGCACTGAACACACTGAACCATAGCACTGAGCACACTGAACATTGCACTGAACACACTGAAAACATGCACTGATTGCACTGAACCATGCACTGAACACACTGAACCATAGCACTGAGCACACAGAACATTGCACTGAACACACTGAACCCTAGCACTGAAAACACTGAACCATGCACTGAACACACTGAACCATAGCACTGAACACACTGAACCATAGCACTGAATGCACTGAACCATGCACTGAACACACTGAACCATGCACTGAAAACACTGAACCATGCACTGAACACACTGAACCATAGCACTGAACACACTGAACATTGCACTGAATGCACTGAACCATAGCACTGAGCACACTGAACCATGCACTGAACACACTGAACCATAGCACTGAGCACACTGAACCATGCACTGAACACACTGAACCATGCACTGAACACACTGAACACAAGCACTGAACACACTGAACCATAGCACTGAGCACACTGAACCATGCACTGAACGCACTGAACCATGCACTGAATGCACTGAACCATGCACTGAACACACTGAAAACATGCACTGAACGCACTGAACCCTAGCACTGAACACACTGAACCCTAGCACTGAATGCACTGAACCATGCACTGAACACACTGAACCATGCACTGAACACACTGAACACCAACACTGAACGCACTGAAAACATGCACTGAATGCACTGAACTATGCACTGAAAACACTGAACACCAACACTGAACACACTGAACCATAGCACTGAACACACAGAACATTGCACTGAACACACTGAACCATAGCACTGAACACACTGAACCCTAGCACTGAACGCACTGAACCCTAACACTGAATGCACTGAACCATGCACTGAACACACTGAACCATGCACTGAATGCACTGAACCATGCACTGAATGCACTGAACCATGCACTGAACACACTGAACCATGCACTGAACACACTGAACCATAGCACTGAGCACACTGAACATTGCACTGAACACACTGAACCATAGCACTGAGCACACTGAACCATGCACTGAACACACTGAACCATGCACTGAACACACTGAACACAAGCACTGAACACACTGAACCATGCACTGAACCATCTGAACCATGCACTGAACGCACTGAACCCTAACACTGAATGCACTGAACCATGCACTGAACACACTGAACCATGCACTGAACACACTGAACCATGCACTGAACACACTGAACCATGCACTGAACACACTGAACCATAGCACTGAGCACACAGAACATTGCACTGAACACACTGAACCCTAGCACTGAAAACACTGAACCATGCACTGAACACACTGAACCCTAGCACTGAACACACTGAACCCTAGCACTGAATGCACTGAACCATGCACTGAACACACTGAACCATGCACTGAACACACTGAACACCAACACTGAACGCACTGAAAACATGCACTGAATGCACTGAACTATGCACTGAAAACACTGAACACCAACACTGAACACACTGAACCATAGCACTGAACACACAGAACATAGCACTGAACACACTGAACCATAGCACTGAGCACACTGAACCATGCACTGAACACACTGAACCATGCACTGAACACACTGAACACCAGCACTGAACACACTGAATCATGCACTGAACACACTGAATCATGCACTGAATGCACTGAACCATGCACTGAACACACTGAACCATGCACTGAACACACTGAACACCAGCACTGAACACACTGAACCATCAATGAACACACTGAACCATGCACTGAACGCACTGAACCCTAGCACTGAATGCACTGAACCATGCACTGAATGCACTGAACCATGCACTGAATACACTGAAAACATGCACTGAACGCACTGAACCCTAGCACTGAACACACTGAACCATAGCATTGAACGCACTGAACCATGCACTGAACACACTGAACAAAAACACTGAACACACTGAACAAAACGCCACGGATCACTGAGCCCCAGCCTTTGATTTTTTGGGCCTGATTCCTTTTGGGTTGGATTGCTTACATTACAAGCTACCAATGTGCAAAGTTTCAGCTCAAACGGCCAAAGTCGGTCTAGGGGCCTGGCTGCTAATTCCTACGAGTGAAGTGGGATATGCTCCATTGGTGATAGCACATGTATCTCTTATGGATTGAAACCATAAGTCCCTTGCTCGACCGGTTAGGTACGAAGGGAAGAGGGCAGCAGGGTCGAAACCTTGCAAGGAGCAATAGAGCTCATAGTCCTCTAGAAATGTGATAGCACGACGGCCTGATGCAACACTATTATCAGTCCATTTATCAGGAGGGGGTAACCCTTTCTTATAAGATGGAGGCTGATTATAATTAGGCATATACATCATGGGTGCACCAGTGTAGGCACCAGTATAGGCAGATGCATGGGGGGCTGTGAAGCCAGGTGGAAGGGCATCAGTGTGTGCTTTCATGTGCATGTCAGTGTACCAGTGAGGAATCTCAACTGGTCTACCATGCTCATCATACAGTTTGGGTGTGACTACACCAGGGTCACTGGTTGCACGGGTGGTCTGCCTGGGAGGGTTGGCACGAAGGCCACTATTCCCATGTGACAGTGCAGGCCCAAATGGGCTCTCACCACGCCTAGGAGAAGTACGAGGCTCCCCCCTAGATGCACCAAACCGAGCAGGTGGGTCACCATGATACACAGGTGCATAATCAGGCAGGTCAGGCCAGTTATCTGGTCTGCCAAATATCCTCCTAGCCACATCAGTATGTAGTACTGCACCGGCATTATGGGGAGTACGGTAGTCATTAAGACGCGGTGTATATGCACCAGGATTAGTAGGGGACCTGTTAGGACCACCTGTACTGGGGGCAGCACCATTAGCAGGATAAGTAGAAGGCATACGAGGGCCATTTCTATCTGTAATAGCATGTCCACCAGCATAACCAGCAGCCTTGAAAGCTGACATACGTTGTGCAGCACGAGCAGATGCTGCAACATCAACCTCAACAGGCTGTGTAAAATTGGCAGTAGGCCTTAAGGCACCAGGGCTGGCAAATGACATCGGTCGGGCTGCAGTCAAAGGACTAGGACCTCTTACCGTGTTTTGTGTAGCCGCAACATGGCTCTCCAGAGAGCCCAGCCGACGTTGCACTGACGCAAGGGCAGCGTCACGTTGAGCCACAGCGGCTTCCAGATCGCGATTGCGTTGTGCCAGCTGCTCCAGCTCTGTTTGCTCAGGGTCGTCCTCCTCGTCTTCATCATACTCAGAAGGTTCAGGGGACGGAGTCTGTCGCCTGGCCCGAAAACGGGACGGGGCCGCAGGGCCAGGAGCACCAGGATCGGCCGACAGGGAGGAGCCAAGATTGGCCGCAGGAGCACCACCAGGACCGGTGGGAGGGGGACCACCAGGATTGGTGCCAGGTGCGTTGACTGCACCGCCAGGAAGGAACTCAGGGGCGAGCCCTGCTCCTTCCTCAGGAGCGAGATCGCTACCAGGGGCAGGCTCCGTAGCAGCGGGAGGATTCCCAGCAGGAGGAGCTTCGCCACCTGGAATCCGCGCAGAGCGAGGAACAGGAGGACCCATTTGCAGGACAACCCCGTCGGCATTAATTACCACAGATCCGGGCATTGCACCAATGTGGTCCTCCGGAGGCGGAGGCGCAGGCAAAGGCTGCTCTCCTGGGGGCAAAGTCGGCCCGTTCTGGTTCAGAGGAATCTGGTGCACCATCGAGTTGTGGTAGTCCTCAACAGTCGGTATGTAGCGGATGCGTTGATAGCGAACCATGACCGAATGCTGAGGGACAGACTTCTCAGTCAGACGCTAGTCTGGTCGGAAACCATCTGTAACGTGCTGAACCACGCTTATAAGCCGAGCGATCGTCTAGCGTGTGACTGCGAAGAAACTGCCATGGAGCGGAGTTACAGAGTACCTCGTGAGAGGGCTAGGGCTTAGAACGGGGCCCCCTGGAATCGAACCAGTTGTCCTCACAGCAGCGCTGCTAGGCTTTAACCTGCCCTACTCACTCGGTAAAAGTAATGCGCCCACCTGCGCCCGCCATAGGCAGTACACAGGTGTCGCGGGCAAAGGGGAACGGTGTCGCTCGAGGCTCGCCGTTACATATGGAATGTAGAGATGTCGCAGGGGGTGGTGCAAGGGGGCTTTGCTATGGAGTGTAGAGGCATTGCCTTGCCATGGGCTGCGAGTCGGGCCAGGTGGGAGGGCACATGGTGCGGAGAGGGAGTGCATTTGGCGGCAGGTGTTAGCACCGTGGACCGAACCACATGTCTCGGTGGTGATGTCCGAAACCGCTTTAAAACGAAGGCCGACAAAACGAAGGCTGCGCATCTGCACACATGCTCTAGCTACAGCGAATAAAGGGCGTAGTCAGCGAAACGAGCCGAAAAGGCTCGAGTATGAAGAGTCCCGCGGTCAGTTTGACTACCAGGCCATATAGTCTACTGTAATCAAAGGTGAAGGGTGCGCATAGTGTCTTGATGAACCGCTAGAGCATACAACCACTCCGTCTCTCGCTTGACAGCCCGAGCGACACAATTGGCGAGTGAAAGCTAATAGATGTTAAGAAGTATGCAGCTGTTCTAATCGCAGCATCAGCAGTGGTGTGGGTGCGTTAAAGAAGCATTTCAGCTTCTTTGGTTTCAAACTCGCGATTGCGGCCATCGCAACTCAAAGCGCGATTGCACACATACTTGCGTGTGGGTCATCACGGCATCATTAAGAAGGTCGAGGGTGGAGGAGGCGTGCATGGTGATTAGGGCGTTCCCGGCCAGATATTATTAATACCCAGGTATTAATACCCTGAGGAATTTGAACGAGGTATTAGTTCCGTTTTCATGCGTTATAATAGTTAATAGCCTGCTTTTTAAGAGACTTAGTTCCCTATTATGCTCTTAAAAACGCGGGACGCGGACCATTTTAGAAAAGTGCATAGCTGGTTCAAACTGGCTACCGTTGCAAGTCGCGTATGGTGCTACCACGCCCCGCCCTTCGCTCCAAAACAAAGTGTTGCTCCAGAAGTGCGAAGAAAGAAGAAGAAGAAAGAAGAAAACTACTCCGGTAAAAACCGGCGTGCATTAAGGGAGGAGCTTCCGCCTGTGGCGCGGCCTGCTCCCACCTCCAAACGTTGGACACAGGCTGGACATGTCCCCACCAAGCTGCCCTAGCTGTAGCCACAGACCACAGCTAGCACCCAAGGCAAACAAAGAGGCATGAGAGGAGCAAAGACCAGTGCACTCGGCAGCTGGACCTATCTCTTCTCCTCGTTGACGAGAGCAATTCCAGCCTTGTCCGCCGGATGTCGCGCTAAAAGCTGAAGTTCAGGCTCCAAAAGTCCAAACTTCAGCTGTCAGCCAACGTCCCGCGTTTAGGTAGCTCTGCTCCCTCCTTGACGACGCCAGCAACTCCACAACAGCTCGATGACCCGCAGCGGTCGTGTGCGGCACCCGGACCTCATTTGTATTCCGCTGGACAAAGCGGTGCCCGTTCAAGCCTGGGAAGGCTGTCCCGTTGCATCCCAATTTATATACCGCTGGGTGCGGTGGTGAGGTAGCTTAGCCAATCCGTGCGACCGAAGTCAACGCGGATTGTTACCAGGGCCACCGCGTGGAGGTGCCTCACCGCCAGCCCCGCTCCAGAAGTGCGGCTTCGCCGCACAGAATGTAGCCACGACGCACCTAAAACGGAACTAAATTAGATAGTGGCAGCGCCCGGGGCGTTTTAGGCCCCCAAAAACGCTCGGCCTCGGCTCTGGAGCGTAACAGCTCTCGACCTCAGCCAGCAGCCGCGTCGCTACGCTCCGCGGCTGCTGGCTTCGGTCTCGAGCTGTTACGCTCCAGCGCCTCGGCCTCGCGTTTTTAGGGCACCTAAAACTACCGGCGCTTCCACTATCTACTACTTAATACCTCACCGGCCCACCGGTGGCACACATCAGCGCCACTAGCGCTATGGCTACGACTGTCAATCCTACATCGCCCGACACTCATCCTGCAGCCGAAGCGTGGCTGGACACAAAAGTACAAATGAGTACCTATGAGTAGATTGCAGCGGCCTATGCCGGATGTGATTGTATGAGTGTTGGTGTGCCATTGTGCACCAGGGCAACCCATCGGGAACATCGCGACCACGCCGGAGCGCCCAACTTACAGTGTGATGAGGCTGACAGTGCCAATGTAACATAGCCGCAGTCACAGCCTTGCTTTAAGGTTGCTCTCACACTGAGCGAGTGACCAGGCCGCAACTCGGTTCCAATTCGAGCTGTGGCGCCCAAACTATTCAACGCAATGCGCTGATGCCTTCCCTGCAAGAACGGGCGTGTCAGCGTCAAGCCGCAAACTCCCTCACTCCCTCACACTCGGCCGCAAACCATCAGTATGATTCATGATGATGATGACACGCCGGCCGTCCAAGACACCCTAATTGACATCATGAATCGAGCATCCACTACAGGGACTGGCTGTGTGGCGTGGTGGAAACGGCTGTGCAACGGTTGTGCATATTGAGGGCGCGTTTCCAATGGACGGAGAAAAGAGAAAAGAGATCGCCCATGTGCATGAATTCAAACGCGTTTCCAATGGACGGAGAAAAGAGAGAAGAGATGCATGGAGGCCACTTTCCAGCCGCCGCCTACGCCTTCATTGATCTACACACGAGCTACAGTGCTTCATTGATCTACACACGAGCTACAGTGCTCGGCTGGTGTTTCACTATGATGTAAATGTGCTTGGAGCATGCCATGGCTGGTCGGCTGTAGCTTTGGGGGTTGGCTGTAGCTCTGGGGGCGATCTTTTCATATGGTATGGGAACAAGGACGCAATTGTCCCGTTAGCTGGGATGGTGGCAGGTATGATGGGGTCAAGCATCGCAGGCGCAAGTGCACAAAGTGCGCCGTGCAAGTCAGTCGTGCAAGTCAGTGCAGTTGTGCAAGTCAGGCTGCGGGGCTTATCAGGCTAACTAGTCAAGCACTCTCCGCACTAGCGGGACTAGCTAAGTATGCTCCGGGGGGCTACAACTCTCTATGGCACTGCTCCGCGTTGAAATTGCGGTGCTCGTCAAACAGCTGATGCGCCCTCAGCTGATGCGCCCTCAGCAACAATACGGACGAGGACCATCTCCTGGCATTTGTCCTCTTCATCAGCTCCTGCGGCTTAGGTGGCGACGCAGAAGCGGCAACGGGACATTGGCAACGGGACGTCAAACAGCGATGCCCTGGAGAAACAGCCCAGCCTAACCCAGCTCTCGCTGCGACTCCGGTGCAAAAGGTCACATCTCTCGGTCACATCTCTTTTTCTCCTGGGGGGGTCGGCCTGGAGGACCCTAGCGGAGAAAAAGAGATGAAATGGAGCTCACTCTAGGAGAGTTATTCGTCTCTATCTCCGCGCATTGGAAACGGGAGAAAAGAGATCCGGACCGTTGGCGGCAGTTAGAGGGACATGGGCTGGCGGCGATCTCTTTTTCTCTTTCTCTTTCTCTCTTTTTCTCTTTCTCTCTCCGATCTCTTTTCTCTTTCTCTCCGTGCATTGGAAACGCGCCCTGATTTGGTGTTTTGGGATTATTGTGTGTTGCATGTTGCACCAGCCGTTGCAGGCTCTGTCACTGTAACCCCGATACAGACTGGCATAATCGACTAGCGATCTTATACTTATTCCTTCATTCTATCGCTCCAAAGGTGAGCATACCCAACCCTGACAGGACTCGTCTCGGGACCTCTCGCATAAGTGCGACTTCCAGGTATTAATACCTCTAGTACCGGTATTAATACCCGTAGTACCCAAAACATCAGGCAGGTATTAATACCCGGCACGCCCTAATGGTGATATCTGCCCACATAATGTAGGCCACGCCTAGGTTGGGCATCATGTGCACAGTCATTGAAGCTCGAGACACCCATTACGTGTAGCTTAGTAAGCCCTCTACATCCTGATGTGCTTCGATCGTCAGTCCGCTACGTGAGCGAGAAATAAAGTCAGTGTACGGGATATCCCCCCTATTCAAGATAGTTGGGAGGGACTGACTGTAAGGTCAGCTGCTGCCAGGCTAAAGGGTTTCACCCTCCAGTCTTCACAACAACAAACAACATGAACAACTGGGAACATGAATGAGTGAGACGAATGACTGATTGAGACGACCGACGGTCAATGTCTAAACAACTTGTAGACATGCTGGCCACACAGCAAGTAGCTGAGGAGCTAGCAGGTTTGCATGCATGCTATGCCTGTGAGTCACCATGCTGCATGAGTGTGAGGGATGCGAACGGTAGTAGGTGTTCCTGTCAATGACAAGTAAGGCGCGACCGGCCAACCTAGAATTCTATTTCTAGGTTTCTAGGCTCAGGAAAAATTTCTAGGTTTCCAGCCGGCCAACCTAGAATTCTATTTCTAGGTTTCTAGGCTCAGGAAAAATTTCTAGGTTTCCGAGCCACCTAGAATTCTATGGGCGTGCCCTAATGACAAGTAGGGAGCGACCGGCCCGACTAAGTTATATTTATAGTTTTATATACCTTGAGCACTTTTATAGTTTTTATAGCTCCTCGAACCTTGCTTCCGCTTCCACCGCCGACCAGCGCGATGGCTGAGCCTAGCCCCGATGACCCCAATGCGCTGGGGTCGGATGGTCTGCCCAAGTTTGCCCGTACCACCACGCAAACCTTTGGAGGGAAGGAAAGCACTGTCACTCAGGTGTACGATCAGGTCAAAGGGCTTCACTATGCGCGCGTACATTATCTGAATCAGCCTAAACATCCGAAGCTGGTCGTCATCGCATGAGCAGTAGCCAAGAGCAGCAGGTGGGAGGCGCTTGGAGGGTCAGGTTGGACTTCCGGTGAGTGCACATGCGGTTGGGGTGTTAATCTTGTTCATCTGCTTGCTAAGCCTTAGCTGACTGATGATTGCTTGCAGTTGTAGAAAGGCATGACACGGAGCAAAACTGTGAGTGGCCGGCCCCTGGACATGAGTGGCCCCCAATGCCCAGCCTAATCACAAGGATGCCTCTTGCTGGCTGCAGGCTTGATGTTCACACTCCTGTCCCTTGCCCCCTTCTCCCTTCCCTACCCCGTCCCACCACCACCACTTCCGAGTCTTCTACCCACCTACTTCCCCCCCTCCCCTCCCCCCCATCCCACGACACACGCTGGAGCTTGGAGCGGGCAGCCTGGAGCGCGCAGTCTGGAGCTGGACGTTGTTGTTGTGTTGTGTTGTGTGTTGTTAGGGTACACAAAGGGGTTCACCCCCCCTAAAGTCTAGTCTAGCCCAGCCCAGCCCAGCCCAGCCCAGCCCAGCCCAGCCCAGCCCAGCCCAGCCCAGCCCAGCCCAGCCCAGCCCAGCCCAGCCCAGCCCAGCCCAGCCCAGCCCAGCCCAGCCCAGCCCAGCCCAGCCATGGGGCATTGGGCATAGGCAGCAAGGCAAAGTGCTTAGCAGTCCCGTAGTGAGTGTTAGCTAAAGCAAGGAGGTGCAGCCGGTCCTTGCTTGTTGTGCACATAGCATAGGTGGTGTGTGAGGCATGAGTCAATGTGTTGTGGTGGTGGTGGTGTGTTGTTGAGGTGTTGTTGTGTTGTGTGGTGTTGCCACCTTCTTGCATCAATGCATGTACTTAGCATCAGCGATACATGTCTTCTGAAGTGGTGTTGCAAGGCAGTTGAGCTTGAGACATGCATTGCTTCCAGTGCTTCTGCCTTTATGGTGTGGTGTACCACTAAGCACAAAGTAATGATTGTAAGACATGACATGGCAAGTTTGTATCAGATCAGAATCAACATTGTGGAGAGAATGTAAAATGACCCTCCATGACGACCCTCCACAGGGTCGGTAGGACCCTGCCCGGGGTCGGCAAGACCACTTTCAGTCATAACTTCCCCCCCCCTTCCCCTAGCCCACCCCAACCCACACCCGTATCAACATCTTCGCATAAGCCTAGCTCACATGGACTGTCACATTTGCTGTTCATCACCGCCTCTCAACGGCGCACCGTAAACATTTCATCAACTCACTTGTCTTGTGTACGAGCTTGCTATGAGAATGCGGGTCGATGGGCTGCTCACGGCTTGTTTGAGCTGACTTGACGTGAAAAGTGCGCTCTTGCGTGGGGTCGAACCCGTGACCTCTCGCACTTGGCTGCTAAGCTACTGAGCCAAGCTATAATTATAGTCCTACCGTACTATCCCTTTTGATTCCCGAGGCCTCGGAAACTATAATTAAAATATTATTCCCGAGCCATATTTTTCATTGTTTCAAATTCCCCGATGGCCAAAGTACGTCAAAAGCTAGTTTTGAGAACGTCTTCGTGCATAGAAATAATCAAGCCTCCCACTCCATTAATCTCGCATCAAAATCATATGATTCACATAGTCTACTGTCGTGGCCTCTCTTCTAGTGGCCTTATCACCTGACCACGTCACATGGGGCACTGAACCTCGCTAATACAGTCGTGGTCATCCTGCCGCTGCTGGCAGTGGCGGCATATCTTATCGTCTGCCTTGGAGTCAGGCGCCCCCAACATGGGGTTGGTAATCTTCATGCAAATACTCACTCTATACTGCACCGTTTTCGATAGCGTTTGACACATCGGCACCAGCGAATTACTGCGCGTCTACTGGCAAGCGGCGCGTTAGCTCTTGCAAGTGAGGCCATGCCGGCGCAAGCGATCGCGGACACACCTCAGCTGCTCACCATCAATTGCATTAATGATATGTAGCGGCATCAGTGGTAGAACTGCGCCTGCTATCGAGCAGGAAGTACAATCAATGTTTAGCCCGCCAGGCTCACTCCGCGAACCTTTCATTGGTGCAGGCGTTGTCGGAGGACCGTCGTTGGGCAAGTTGACACGCGACATTGCAGCGAGGTGCGAAAATGTTCGCTTCTCTCTAGCCGGCTATACAGAAAAAGGGCCCCCCTTGCACAAACCGGCGTATTGTGAACCGACCACTGTGACCTTCCAGAATTTGCCGTGTCAACTTTGTTCCTAACCCAACGAAGCAGCTGTTGGAGAAGAAAGCAAAGCATTCCATCAACCAGGCTTGTGGAAACATAAGTTGGCGTGACCTAACTTTGCCTTGCAGTGCTGACTAGCCCACCCGGAACCCTTGCAGCCCGCCCCACCCCCTCCCAGCCCCTCCCACCCCCTCCCAGCCCCAGCCCCGCCCTCCCACCCCCTCCCACCCCTAGCCCCACCCCTACTACCCCCTCCCACCCCCTCCCAGCCCCAGTCCCGCCCTCACAGCCCCTCCCACCCCCAGCCCCACCCCTCTCACCCCCTCCCAGCCCCTCCCAGCCCCAGCCCCGCCCTTCCACCCCCTCCCAGCCCCAGCCCCGCCCCTCCCACCCCCTCCCAGCCCCAGCCCCAGCCCCAGCCCCGCCCTTCCACCCCCTCCCTTCCACCCCCGCCCTTCCACCCCCTCCCACCCCCAGCCCCACCCCTTCTCACCCCCTCCCAGCCCCTCCCAGCCCCAGCCTAGAAGCACAGCTGCGCTAGTGCCTCCCCTATGGTTTGCAGCCGGCGGCGTGCTAAATACGTAGCCCAAATAGTATTACCAAGGGCTGCTCATCTGCACAGTCCCAGTGGCTTGACAGCCACAGCAAGGAAGGCTGAGGCTATCGCTAAGGAGGTGCAGGCCGAGAATGCGTTGCTGGTGACCGAGGCCCAGTTGCAACTGGTGCCGCACCTGACCTGCCCCCCACTCCTGCTGCACCCCCCTGGCAGCAGCAGGCAGCTGGTGCTGGTGCCGCCCCTGACCTGCTACCCCCTCCTGCTGCACCCCCCTGGCAGGAGCTGGCGGCTGGTGCTGGTGCTGCCCCTGGGCTGCCCCCCCCTCCTGCTGCACCCCCCTGGCAGCAGCAGGCAGCTGGTGCTGGTGCTTCCCCTGGGCTGCCCACCCCTCCAGCTGAGCAGCAGGGGGTCAGGGCGGAGTTGGACACAAGCTCGACACGCAAGCGGAGGGCGGGCGGGAGGGACCGGACCCAACAAGTCGAGCAAGGTAACGTAGCAATGGCCTACACACCTTGTGTGGCCTTACAGAGTGGCCAGGTAGTAGGTACTACTCACGAAGCGGTCAAGCAATGCACCAGCGTTGTATACTTCCGAGCATGGGTGGAGGGGCGTCGTTACATCGGTTTTGCGTGCCATGTGCATTGTTTTGACTGCGGCGACTGTCCCTGACTGTTTGCAGAGGCTACTGGGCCACGTCGGTCGCGGCGGTCGGTCGCGGCGAGGCCCGCATGAGCAAAACTGGCATGAATTTGAATGTCAAGATTCGAGCCGCCATAGCACTCAGCACAGTGCACAGTATTTAATGTTACAAGCTGCACCGCATAGCTGACAGAGTCCTCTATCCAGGGATGTGCGAAACCTAAATAGAAACAACGTGGCTGAGACGCGGCGTCGTTTTGATTACCAGGGGTCGGTTTCCTATCATTTCCAGCCATTTTTTGAATGTTGGGGACACCTGACTTGGAGCATTCAGACTTGCGTACTCCTGCCGCCACCCATTCTGTTGCCTTGGCCAAAGCACCCCGCCTTGGCCGGCTGACCGTGTATGACCAGTCGCCTCCCCCCTTGACATGGTTGCCAGCCTGGTTGCCACCCTTGCCTGTCCTGTGACCTCAGCCTTTGCCCCAGCCTGGCCCACCTCCCTCGACCTTGCCCTGGGCATAGCAGCCACCCTTGTTGCCACCCCGGCCTGGCCCGCCACACTAGCCTTTGCCCCAGCCTGGCCCGCCTCCCTCTGGCCCAGCCCAGGGTGGGCTGAATCCTAGCAGTTTGCTACCAGTTCTCATACGCTTTGCCGGTGCGTGCGAGAGCAGGAGGTGTGCTGGGCGATGCGGCAAGATTAAGGCGTGGAGAAGGCCCAAAATTTAGTGGTCTCAGGTAGTCGCTTCTCAATAATTGCCGCTTGACGATCAAGAGACATTTGGAAGCGTTGTTCATGGTGCATAAGGAGCTCGCGGTGCAGATTATCAGCTGCGTCGGCGGCACTGATGCCCCGGACCATGTTACGTAGCTGGTGTATGGAGGCATTGCCAACTCAACGGACAAGGGCGTAGTCAGTGCCTTACACAAGGCTGTCCGCCTGGGAGTCGAACCCAGCAACACTCCGTCACCACTATCGCGTCATCACTTTTCCGAGACGCTTCGCTAGCACTTCGACCGGCGCTCGTAACAGACCACAAACTGGTCCATTGCTGGCACTTTCGTCAAGGTCAACTAATTGTTTGACTACTTCCCGAACGACCAGAGAAATACATTGTTTAATCATTCCCGGTTTCCCGAAGGACAAAAAACGATTCGGGATAGGGAATCAAAAGGGAGAGTACGGTATATGCTATAATTATAGCTTTTTGTAGGGAATCTGAGCCAACTATAATTATATGGGCGTACCCTAGTGACAAGCCATGAAGGTGGCATGAACGGTATATAATATATAAAATATATGTTATTGTCGTGACCTAATGCGTGTGCTGTCATAATGCATAATGACAATGAATCCTATTGATCTGGTTGACAACTAGATAGTGGTTGAAGGTGTTGAATGACGACGTTAGGAGTTGCGTGTTTTTTTATGTTGCGTGGGCGGCTTGCATAGCCGCGCGTGACCGTTGGTATGTCGCTGCATTTGCTTCGCCTGTGCGCTGCCCGCGCGTTGGTGCGCTGATGTTTGTATGATTGATGCGTCCGTAGGACTGTAGGTATTTAGGGTTACACTCAAGCTGTATCGGCAGTTATTCCTGAACGCAGTGCTCTGCTAGGTGTTAGTAGCTGTGCTGGAGGCATCGACAGCTCAAATCGTGTAAGGGAACCGCGGTGATTGCGCCCGTGACTTTCCTGTTCAGTGGCAGCCGTGCTCCTGCAGCATTGCCTGCTTGTCACTGACGAAAACCTTCTAATCTCAAGCTGCTTCCTCGTCGTTCCGAGCGCCTCCGCGGCCCGCGTCGGGTTCGGGTCGAAGGCACCTTCCAGTTCCAGGACAACCTCGCGTTTGAGGGCGAAGAGGGCTCACATCCTGCGGACGTTCCTCTGCCGGACAACGGCGCCCTTGAAGGCCTCTCACCGCACATGGCAGCTCCTGCCCCTTCCCGCCAGGGTTTTGTCATTCAGCACCAGCTGCCCTCAGCCGGCAGCGTGCTTGCACCTCATGAGTTGGAGCGTGCCTTTCAGTGTGTCAGCAGCTTCCTCACAGTCCTGTGTGATGACCTGTCTGATGATGTGCTTCCTCGTGCACTTGCCAAGCTGCCACAGCGGGCAGCTGCCTATGGCGCATTTGCTGACGGATGCGCTAAGCCTTCTGTTGTGCAGGCCTACAACACAGCTTACACAGCCCTCTCTGAAACCCAATGCAAAGACTCAGAGCGCTGCATCAACCTCCAAACGCATCCCTGCCCGTGCACCAGAGCCAGCTGAGCAGCCCTGCCTTGCCAGTAGGGTTGGCCAGATCCGTATGTGGCGGCTAGAGAGACGGTATATACATACGTATTTACTGTATTCGTAGTTCCGTAGGGTATTCCGTAGGGGCAGGGTCAACATTTTGCGAAAGTGAGTATGTAGTTTGGTGCACAACAACTATAGAAACGCCCGCTAGGGGTAAGCATGTTCAGAATCTCAACCAATAGCAGTGTCATGACACATCTATATGCCAGCCAGCCATGCATGCCGTTAGCAATGTGATTCTACTCTGTGTGCCAAGCATGTGTCCAAACCCCTCGTGTGGCAGCAGTTGTGTAGTCAGCCATGGGCTCCTACTCGACCAATCATGTGTGCCACGCATGTGTGGCCATGTGCTCCTACTCTGTAAACCATGTGTGCATGGTTTAATCCCCTCGTGCTAGCTTTCTCTACAACATCACCACCTCCTCCTCCTCCACCTCCAGGCATGCTTGTGACAGCACTGGGCTGGGCTGGGCTGGGCGGGGCGGGGCGGGGCGGGGCGGGGCGGGGCGGCGCGGGGCGGCGCGGGGCGGCGCGGCGCGGCGCGGCGCGGCGCGGCGCGGCGCGGCGCGGGGCGGGGCGGGGCGGGGCGGGGCGGGGCGGGGCGGGGCGGGGCGGGGCGGGGCGGGGCGGGGCGGGGCGGGGCGGGGCGGGGCGGGGCGGGGCGGGGCGGGGCGGGGCGGGGCGGGGCGGGGCGGGGCGGGGCGGGGCGGGGCGGGGCGGGGCGGGGCGGGGCGGGGCGGGGCGGGGCGGGGCGGGGCGGGGCGGGGCGGGGCGGGGCGGGGCGGGGCGGGGCGGGGCGGGGCGGGGCGGGGCGGGGCGGGGCGGGGCGGGGCGGGGCGGGGCGGGGCGGGGCGGGGCGGGGCGGGGCGGGGCGGGGCGGGGCGGGGCGGGGCGGGGCGGGGCGGGGCGGGGCGGGGCGGGGCGGGGCGGGGCGGGGCGGGGCGGGGCGGGGCGGGGCGGGGCGGGGCGGGGCGGGGCGGGGCGGGGCGGGGCGGGGCGGGGCGGGGCGGGGCGGGGCGGGGCGGGGCGGGGCGGGGCGGGGCGGGGCGGGGCGGGGCGGGGCGGGGCGGGGCGGGGCGGGGCGGGGCGGGGCGGGGCGGGGCGGGGCGGGGCGGGGCGGGGCGGGGCGGGGCGGGGCGGGGCGGGGCGGGGCGGGGCGGGGCGGGGCGGGGCGGGGCGGGGCGGGGCGGGGCGGGGCGGGGCGGGGCGGGGCGGGGCGGGGCGGGGCGGGGCGGGGCGGGGCGGGGCGGGGCGGGGCGGGGCGGGGCGGGGCGGGGCGGGGCGGGGCGGGGCGGGGCGGGGCGGGGCGGGGCGGGGCGGGGCGGGGCGGGGCGGGGCGGGGCGGGGCGGGGCGGGGCGGGGCGGGGCGGGGCGGGGCGGGGCGGGGCGGGGCGGGGCGGGGCGGGGCGGGGCGGGGCGGGGCGGGGCGGGGCGGGGCGGGGCGGGGCGGGGCGGGGCGGGGCGGGGCGGGGCGGGGCGGGGCGGGGCGGGGCGGGGCGGGGCGGGGCGGGGCGGGGCGGGGCGGGGCGGGGCGGGGCGGGGCGGGGCGGGGCGGGGCGGGGCGGGGCGGGGCGGGGCGGGGCGGGGCGGGGCGGGGCGGGGCGGGGCGGGGCGGGGCGGGGCGGGGCGGGGCGGGGCGGGGCGGGGCGGGGCGGGGCGGGGCGGGGCGGGGCGGGGCGGGGCGGGGCGGGGCGGGGCGGGGCGGGGCGGGGCGGGGCGGGGCGGGGCGGGGCGGGGCGGGGCGGGGCGGGGCGGGGCGGGGCGGGGCGGGGCGGGGCGGGGCGGGGCGGGGCGGGGCGGGGCGGGGCGGGGCGGGGCGGGGCGGGGCGGGGCGGGGCGGGGCGGGGCGGGGCGGGGCGGGGCGGGGCGGGGCGGGGCGGGGCGGGGCGGGGCGGGGCGGGGCGGGGCGGGGCGGGGCGGGGCGGGGCGGGGCGGGGCGGGGCGGGGCGGGGCGGGGCGGGGCGGGCGGGGCCCTCGTATGCATCTGTGCTGGCTGGGCCCTCGTATGCGTCTGGTGCAGCACAGGCTCAAGCTTATCGCAGAAGCTGGCGCTGCCCTTCCGCTTCATGGCTGTGAGCTCGGCTAGCACTTATACGGTCGCCACATCTCTCGTATGCATCATCCAACGCAATGAATGCCATCGGGTATCGCAGCGACTTATATATGACCCGCGGTTACGGCCACACCGGCAGTAACGGTGACTTGTGCGTCCTGCGTCCTTTGCAATCTCGCGGTTTTGCCGTCGCGTGTACGGTTCAAGCGTGAAAACTACGGTCAAACCTACGGTATTGTACGGTCAACCGACGTACCTACGGCTGCCTACGGATACACGGTGGTCGGGGTACGCTAACGTATATACTGTATATACGTACCTACGTATATACGCCGCAACGGTTCTGGCCAACCCTACTTGCCAGCCTGGCCGCAGCTGTTGCCACAATCAGCACTCAGCTTGCAGAACTAAAGCAGCTGTCACTCATCACCACAGAGCACGTGGCACAGCTGCAGGCTCAGATGCCACTGGCCTTGGCTGTCAAAGCTAGTGCAAGCCCTTCCTTGGCAGCCAGCAGCACTCTGCCATGCATCGTGGGTCCTGGCCTGAAACCCAACCTGCCATATGCTCTACCATTTGCAGCCAATCCCTCAGTGGCTGCAGGGTTGTCACTGGCAGATCAGCGTGGCACGCACCACGCCGTGCCTGGTGTGATGTTGGACTCAGGGTCTGCTGCCACCATGCTCACAACCACCCTCGCTCAACAGCTGCAGCTGCATCTGATGCCCTGCCAGCAGCGTGTCATCCAGTCGGGGGGGGTGGCCTTCCAGGTCCTGGGTGCAGTCATGGTGGAAGTGGGGTTGGGTGTAGGCGGCACACACCCTGCACTCTCCCGTCACCGTGCCTTGGTGGTTGCGGACACACCCAGCCTGCCATACAATGCACTCATTGGCACTGATATCTTCTACAAGCACGGTGTGCAACTGGACCTGCCTGGCAGGTTGCTGAGCTATGCCCCACGCTTGGCCAGCCACCGTGAGCCGCAGCCCCGCCATGCCATGCCCCTTTTCTTCGTATTCCCCGCAACTGCCAGCAGCGAGCTGCTCAGCCTTAGCGCCGCCCCACTATGGGCATGTGCAGCCCTCCCCGAGCCAGCCAGCGACGGGGGTGCGTACAGCGGCAGCAGTCATACCAGCGCGAGCTACCTGGGGGCTCCAGGGGTAGCGCCAATGGCGACCAGCGCCACCCCTGGTTGCAGCCACGCCCCCAGTGTTGCGGAGGATCAGCCGGGGGCGGATGTCAGGGGTCTTCCCCCGGCCCCTCGCAGCAAGCCCGGCCGCGGCATGGATAGACCGCAGCTGCCTACCCGTACCCCCAAGTTCAGTAAGGGCATCAGCGTGCGTGCCTTGTGCCACACCCTGCTGTTGCTTCTGTGCACTCTGGTGCATGGCACCCTGCCCAGTGCCTTGCCACCGGCCACCTCCCTGTTCAGCGGCTCAACCATCAGCATCACCCTCCCTGACGGCCAGCAGCACCTGCCCCCTGATGTGCGCTTCACAAAGCACGCAAAGGGCATGTTGTTTGGCAACCACCCTGGCATGCTGGCCACACAGCGTGCTGCCTTGCAGTCCCTTGTGGAAACTCATGACAGTGCCTTCTCCTACAGCCTGTCTGACCTTCCAGGGTACCATGGCCCACGCCCTCCATTCTCTATCCCCCTCACCACAACTGAGCCTGTGCGCAGCCCCCCACGCCGCTACAGCCCCATCGAGCGTCAGATCTGCACTGACAAGACTGCTGAGCTGCAGGCTGCAGGCATCGTGTCCCCCGTGGAAGGGCCATGCAGCTATGCTGCTGCCCCCGTCCTACCGGCAAAGAAGGATGTGCATGGCAATTGGACTGAGAAACGGTTTGCCATTGACTTCCGGCAGCTCAACGCCGCCACACAGCCTGACATCTACGGCCTACCCCGCCCTGAGGAAATGTTCACGCCGATCATCCGCCTCACCGGCAAGGGTGTGCCCTGGCAGTGGGAGGAGCAGCAACAGCAGGCCTTCGCCACCCTCAAGGCAGCCCTATGCACCCCTGGTCTGGTGTTGCGCCGTGCTGACCCAGGTCAGCCTTGGGCTGTGGGGCAGTGTTGGGGCAGGTTGATTCAGCAGGGCAGGAGTACATGGTGGCGTGCATGAGCCGCAGCAATAACAAGCATGAGCGGCAGTACAGCTCTTACCAGGGAGAGATGCTCAGTGCAGTGTGGGTGAGTCAAAACTCTACGCGCTTACCTCCATGGCGCTGAGTTCACCCTCATCACTGACCACCAACCCTTAACCTGGCTAATGACTAGCCGCAACCTCACAGGTCACCATGCCCGCTGGGCCCTCAGCCTGCAGGACTACAATTTCACCATCCTGCACCGCCCTGGCATCAAATACCAGAATGCAGACGTGCTGTCCCGCTGGCCGTTACCATGTGACGACGACGGCACCGGCGCTCGCTTGGACCCTGACCAGCCAGCGGCAGCCCTGGCCTCCTTCCCACCTACGGCTGCGCCTCTGGACTCTGTGGTACAGTCCTGCGCCAGCTACTGGCCCTTTAATGCTGACTATGCTACGCACCCTGCTGACCTGCTGTTGGGCAACCTTGGGGGCGAATTGGATGCCACCTGCCATGCTCCAGCTCCCATCACCACCTATGCTACCACAGCTCTGCAACGGTTGCAACACACAGCAGCTGCCATGCTCAGTCGTGCAGCTAGCAGCCTGGCCTGCCTCACACCTGCTGTCACTTGCCTAGGGCTAGCATCAGGCCCTCAAGACACCTTCGGGGTCGCCCGCCCCGTGCGGCTGAACACCAACCTGGTTGCCAACTCCTTCTTCCCCTCCATTTGCCACAAGGGCGTGGTGCTGCTAGAACTGTTCGGTGGGCTGTGTGCTGGTTTGGACATGTGCTTGCGCAATGGCATCAGCGTTCACCAGTACATCTACTGTGACACAGACCCAGCAGCTCAGCATGTTGCACACCACCGCTTGGCACACCTGTCCGCCCAATACCCAGCTCAGTTGCCCCCATGCGCCTACGTTGCTGCGTTCACCACCCTTCCATCTGATGTGCACCATGTCACCACCAAGCAGCTTGTGCACTGTGGTGCCACAGCTGGCAGGCAGTGGTTGGTGGTGGCAGGCCGGGAATGCCAAGACCTCTCACCTGCTGGCTCCCAGGCCGTCATGCATGGCCCGCATTCCTCCACTCACACCGCTTGCTTGCGCATCGTGGGCGCACTCCGGCAGCTGCAGCGCAGCCTGCCCCCTGCCTACATATTTGAAAATGCTGCTGTACAACACAACTTCATCAGCTCGGCAGTGCGTGAGCAGCTGCAACCACTATGCCATATGTTTGGCGAGCCGCTGTGCTTTGACGCAGCCATGGTGGGCTCCTTTGCCCACCGTGTGCGCAACTACTGGACCAACTTGTGCGACACAGCTGCTGCCGCTTGTGTGCTGGCTCATGCCACCCGTGGTCCCATTCAGGTGCAGGACATCCTGGACCCTGGTCGTACAGCACCTCCAGCAAGCACTTGGCCACCCCCACCAGCCTTTCAATGTGAAACTGTGGGCCAGCCGCTGCGGGCACTACCCACCTTGGTGGCCACTCCTGGGTCTTACGCCTTCCGATACGGGGGGCCCTGGCCGCATGCTTAACTCTGACGGCACCACCAGTGAGCCTACTGTGGGTGAGCGTGAGCGGGCTTTGGTGTACGGCACAGGTGCCACAGCTGCTGCCAGGGTGACTCAGGCGCAGCGCTTTGCCATCCTTGGCCGCTGCATGGATGCCTATGCCATGCAGTCCTTGCTGGCAGTGGCACATGCCTTGTACCAGCCGCCTGCTGCTGCAGTCCACACACAACTCCCACCCAACCCTGCCTCCTGTGCTTGCATGCTGGGGGGAAGCTCTGGTACCCTGACCACTGAGCATGCAACCCCTGTCGGCAGTGCAGCCTCACCAGCCTGCCTAGCTGCAGCCCTTACCGCAGCCGCAGAGGAGACCAGTGACATCCACACGGACACGGCAACACTGCACCTCCTGCGCACTGGAGCACACCAGTCAGGCCTCTCTGCCACCGAGCTGCGCCGTGTGCTGCGCCGCGCCAAAGCCTACTGGTGGGAAAAAGTTCAGTTGCGCCGTGTCATGGCTGATGGCGGCACAAAGCTTGTCCCCCCACCTGCTGTCCGTGACCAGCACATCACAACAATGCACGCCAGCAACGGCCACCTTGGGGTCAGGCGCACCACTGCCATGCTGTTGTACAGCTACTGGTGGCCCGGTGTGCACGCTGATGTGGCTCGCGTCCTCAAGTCTTGTCACGTCTGTGACAGGGCCCGGGCCAGCTTCAACTTGCGAGATGCTCAGCTGTCCCCTCTCCCAGTGGCAAGTCTCTTCTACCGTTGGGGTGTGGACCTAGCGGGGCCGCTGCCCCGCACCCATAGAGGCAACGAGTACCTCATGGTGTGCATTGAGCACCTCACCAACCACGTGGAGCTCGTCCCCATCCCTGACCGCCTGGCCAGCACCACGGCGTACCACTTCAACCACCAGGTTCTTGGCCGTTTTGGCGCCAGCGCCGAGGTTGTGACAGATGGGGGGAGGGAGTTTAAGGGCGAGTTTGCTGATCTGCTCCTGCGCTACCTGATCGATCACCGGGTCACCTCCCCTCATCACCCTCAGGCAGATGGGCTAGCAGAGCGGGCGGTGCAAACCGGCAAGGAAGCTCTGCGCAAGCATATTGTTGTGGCTGGTGACCCAGCTGCCTGGGATGAGGCTTTGCCTGCCATAGCCTTGGGGTACAGGGTGTACACCGTTCTCTCCCTTTTAATTTGTGAGCGTGTCAGTGATGATCAGCTTGATGGCCATGGTGCTAATGGGCAAAGCTGCCGGGACGTCTAGTGTGCATGAAGCATCAAAAGCCCACTGAGAAGCTCCGCAAGCCCGGAAATCCAACGTGACATGTCAGAGCTATTCTATTCAGAGCCTAACCTCATACACATCGTCGCTTCAGGAATTGAACAGGCTCGGTGGCGACTGCCAGAACACTTTACCAGCTGGACTTACGCACACTACCACGTGCCGCGCTGAGCACAAGTGCTCATATGGCCGCATGGCCCCCGTCATGACCTATGCAACCCAGCCCCCGCAGCCCATTGGTCCTGGTCGAGCGGTGTCACCACCGCATCCTCCAGCAAGTCTCGCAAGTACTGCTGCGCGCGGTCCTGGTCCACCCTGACGCGCTCCCATTGCCACCAGGCAACGTCCACGACGCGGTATCCGCGGCGCATGAGGAAGGCATTGCGGAGCAGCTTCTTGCCAGTCGGGCGCCATGGAAGCGAGGCGGAGTAGTGAAGCGGCCCGTTCACCTCCACCGCCACTAAGACGTCGCCGAGCTTCAGGCACACGTCCATGCTGAACAGCCAGTCGCGCGTTTTCCTCTCGATCTGGGGCTCAAGGCCCATGTCGCTTAGCGCCTGGGGTCGCAGGGGAGGAGGAGGCAGCCGAGGTGTGGCTCAGGGCCGCAACATTACTCTGGCTGCTGAGGTGATGTGTGGTGGGTGAGGGCGAGCTGAAGGTGAGCTGGGCAGGCAGGCAGGCCAGGCAACTGGGCAGGTAGGTTGGTGGGGCCACAAAGCATGCATACCTGCCTGCCAACCTGTCTGAGGGAACCTCCTCCCCTGCGACCCCAGGCGCTCAAAGCTCCTGGCAGGGGCCTGGAACTATCCTTACATCTTGAGATATTTTCATGCAAGCCAGGCTCAGAGGTAACCTGCACTCCTGGCCCCTCTTCACTTCACATCATGCGATGCCGTCTTGCCCTGTCCTATGACATCATGGCCTGCCTAGGGCCTGGCTTGGTTTAAACTGGCTTGGCTCGGCTTGGCTCGGCCTGCCTTTGCCTACCCACCTGTAGGACCTGCTGCTGGTACTCGCTGGTGACTTGCTTCTCTGTCGTCTGCTGCCGCCAGACCTTCAAGGCATGCTCTCGAAACTCCCGGGGTAGGCTGTCAGCCACCTTGACGGCCTCAGGGTCAGGCTGGTCCTGAAAGAAGAGGCAGCCAGGGGCCAAGGGAAGGCACACGACCAGTAGTCCCAGACCACTGATGCCAGCTGTGAACCAATAGGTGCTGGCAAGATATGGTGGAGTTGGCCATGTCTTGGCCATGTCTTGGCCATGTCTTGGCCAGATCTTGGCCAGGTCTTGGCCATATCTTGGCCATATCTTTACTATATCTTGGCTATATCTTGGCTATATCTAGGGTGGGGAGGGGCGAGTGACAAGGCAGTGAGCGGGCATTCGTGTAGCGCGGGAGGGTGGGGAGGGCTAGGGAGGGGGAGGGCAGGGGGTGAGGGGAAGGTGGGGAGGGGGGGGGAGGGAGATGAGGGTTTGGGAGGGAGGGGGAGGGCAGGGAGTGAGATAGAGTGGATAGTAGAGTGACTAAATTGGATAGAGGTGAGAATGGTGGGGAGGGGTCGGAAGGGTGAGAAGGGTTAGGGAGGGAGGGGGGTTAGGTAGGTAGATAGGTAGGTAGGTAGGGAGGGCAGGAGAAAGGGTGGATGAGCAGCCCCAACCTCCCCCTTACCTTGAGCCACAAGTAGATATGAAACATCTGTGAGATGTGTCGGTCAGCAATCTCCCCAGTTTTGGGCAATGGCAGCAGTGACATCGTTTCCCTGCTGTCCTCCTCCGCCTCCCTCCTCTGCCTGCCTGCCACCCTGCCCAAGTGCTGCTCCCACAGCCAATAGACACGACTGAAGGCGGCCTGCAGCAGCCCAGTGTCCAGGTAGCCCAGCAGCATCAGGCTCCACAGCAGGCTGGAGAGGGTGGCAAAGCTGGCCTCACTGGACTGCTGGGCCAGGCTGAGCTTCAGCGACTCCGCCACCTGGCGGCAGGCGGCTGGGCAGGCATGCTGCATCTGGGCCAAGGGGACCAGCAGGGCGGCTGTCTGGGCCAGGCTCAGCCCATGCTGCTCTGGCCGCTGCTCCAGCATGGCGGCTGCCACTGAGTACAGGGCAGGGTCGTAGTGCCGGGCGTAGCCAAACGGCCACATGATGCTGGCCATGTCGGCGGGCCGGGCGAAGACGACGTGCGGGTGGCGGGTGCAGAGCGAGGCAGCCTGCTCAAACAGTGCCTGGCTGTAGTGGCCTGACCAGGCAAGGGCCCACAGCGTGTGTGCCAGGTCCAAGGCAGCTGAGGGGCTGCGGGTGGGGTTGAGCCAGGCAGGGGGCCGGCCAGGGGTAGGGGGTGCTGCTGTGAGCCCAGCCTGCTGCCTGAGGTCTGACTCAAAGTCAGACTCAGACCCAGCCACCGCCCTAGCCCCAGCCCCTGACTCGGGTGTGCTGGCGGGGTCCTGGGCGGGTTGGTGTGGGAGGCCACCCTCGAACTGACTCCACAACTGCCTCAACACCTCCCCCGCCAGGCAGTGCAGCACTGTCTGGCCGCCTGCCTCCATGGTCACCAGGGCCCACAGGAAGCGGGACAGCGCCTGCGTGTTCCAGCCCTCCCGCTGCTGCTGCGCCTGGGCCATGGCTGCCTCCAGGAAGTCCACGTGCGCCTGGCCAGCTGTGGCCATGGCCCAAGCGATCTTGCTGAGCTGGTGCGGATGGAGGCTGTGGATGCTGAGCAAGGCGAGCTGGGCCAGGGGGGCGAACACGCGGGGGCTGTGGCACCCTGCCCTGGCGTATGCCCACAGCGTGTTTGTCAGCGCCGCGGGTTTCAAAGTACGAAGTAGGGCTCGGATGGAGGGGATGAAGGCAGAGAACAGGGAGGGGCAGGGGTGCTGGCACTGGGCACAGGCCCACAGCAGGTTGGAGAGCTCATTGGCTTTGAAGTCAATCAGGCTGGCCTGCGGGGGAGGCATGGAGGAGCAGGGGCAGGGCCGTCAGGCGTGGCAGGGGCAGGGCCGTCCCCTCCCCCTCCCCCTCCCCCTCCCCCTCCCCCTCCCCCTCCCCCTCCCCCTCCCCCTCCCCCTCCCCCTCCCCCTCCCCCTCCCCCTCCCCCTCCCCCTCCCCCTCCCCCTCCCCCTCCCCCTCCCCCTCCCCCTCCCCCTCCCCCTCCCCTTGCTCATGCGGCGGTGCCACGCATCCTGTTGCTGCCTGGCGAGTGCTGCCTCACCTCAGCCTGGCGGCACAGCTCAGTGAAGATGACTGGGTCATAGCGCCCAGCCTTTGCCAGACTCCAGGCCAGGTTAGACAGGTCCATGGGAGTGAACACCAGGGCAGGGGCTGCACCCGCCTGCTGCTGCCCCACGCCTCCTTGCCGTGACCTGCTGCTGTCGCTGCGGTCATGGCTAGCAGTGGCAACCTGTGGTTGCAGCCGATGCGTGGGCCCCTGCAGCTTGGGTGTGGAAGGAAGGAGGAGGTCTGGGCTGCGGGAGGCAACCTGGTCAGCGCCCCTGCTGTGCCGCCAAGCAGCCGCCGCAGCCCCCTCCCTGCTGCCGCTGTCATGCCCCCAGCTGCCTCGCTGGCCGGCTGCCTGCTCCACCCAGCCTGTCCCCTGACCCTTGCCTGCATCCTGGCCCGAAGCCGCTGCCCCGGCTGCTTTCAAGCGGGCCCGCACAGCCGACAGCACAGCCTGCCATGTGGGCTCGTCATCGATGTGCAAGGCAGTGAGGCCCCAGGTCAGGTTGGCCAGGGTCTGGGCTGTGACGTGCCTGTCCCGGAGGAGAGCGCCGCCGTTGCAGCAAATGCTGTGGCTCATCCTCCGCCAGGTCAGGGGTGAAGGCTGGTGCCCCAGTCGGCCCCAGGCCCACATCACATTGGCGACCTGGAGGCATGCCAACATGCTTGCACCATGCTTGCAGGCTCATGCACGGCATAGGGTCCTCCGCCTTAGTGCTGGCCTTTCATGGATTGAGGATCAGCACGAGGTGTGAAGGGCAACAGAGGAGAGCAACAGGCAGACCAGGCAGGAAACATGTGCAAAGACCCACAGTGCCTGTCCTGCTGCTGCTGTTGCTGCTGTCCCCACAGCTACCTCAGCTGCTGCTCATGCTTGTGTGCATGTCATCGCTGCTGCTCCTGCTCCTGCTGCTGTTCATGCTGCTGCTCCTAACCCTGTGTCTGCCATTGCTGCTCCTGCTGCTGCAGCGCACCCTCACCAGGCAGTACATCAGGCAGACCCACACGGCCCCACACATCCCTGGTGCCCCACATCCCGTGTTCTCCATGTTCTTTCAGCCCGCCCCTGGCAGCCTCCAGACAGCAGCTTCCTGGCATTGCACCTGCTGGTGTCTGCTCACCCCATCCTACCTCTCTTGACGTGAAGTAGGACAGGCAGCGCACGACTTCCAAGTCCAATTTACCCAGGAAGGCGTGGACATCTTCCCAATCCCAGACCTCCTCCTTAGTCTGCGCCCACCCATGTCGGTTGTGGGCTAGGCGGTTGATCAGGCAGGCCACATGCACATGGTTGAACAGCTTTCCTTGCTGCTCCCACACAGACAGCAGCTGGTGGAAGGAGGAGCAGCGTGAGATGTATTTAGTCATCTGAGCAAAGCCAATGAGCTCATCGCTGTCACCTTGGCTGCTGGGCCCAGCTGCTTTGAAGTTGGGATGGGGGCTGAGTTGGGGGCTTGCCAGCTGAGATCGGCCATATCTCCCTGCTGCCATATAATGCCTGCGGAATTGCACATGCTGATGTTGATGTCGCTGCTGCGGCCGCGGTGGGTAACGCTCTTGCTGCTGCCGCTGCATGCTGTGAGGTATAGGCCTTGAAGATTGATTTTGTAGCACGAAGTTGTTTGCCTCTTGTGGCAAGGTCGGCTGCGTAGGGTACGCTGAAGGAGCACTGGGCTGCTTGGTCTGCTCGGTCTGGTTTTGTATGTCTGCTTGGTCTGCTGCTGTTGATTGTACTGATGGATCTGTTTGTCGGCTGGGTTCCATATGCTCAAGGAGTGCATCAGTCGAAAGTTCCCGATCAGGGCTGAATGGAATGTTGAAGCAGTCTTCATCGTCGTCGTACAACTCACTGTGCCGCTGCCAGCGTAGCGCCCGCAGCTGTGCCTCCGGCGTTGGGCTGCTGCGCGCCGCGAGACAAAGTGTCCAGCGGAGAGCATTGTTCCTTACGAACTGCAGCCTATGCAAGGGGGTAACTGCTCTGAGAGCATCGCCCTGCCGGTAGCTGCCAAGGTGTGCTGCTTTCCCTGCTCTGTCTAGCCCACTGCTTACATGCACGCTGGCGTGAGCCCCCATGTTATAGAGCTGTTGCTCAATCCGATGTCGCATGCATTCATGCATGCACGCACGCAAAGACAGGATGTTTGCGCGTTGTGACTAGGGTGCGGTTCCTCCGCTTAATATTAACTTAATAGCTTAATTAAATTAAGGCCGGTCGTATTAAGCCCCTTAAGTGTATTAAGTGGCTTCTTTTTGACCCACACTGCTATGAGTGCAGCTGTGCGACCCCAGCGCACGGGTCGCAACTGTAATCGCCTCACTTGGCACTTTCAACCGGCAGGCACGCGGGCAGGCAGCAACATATGCCAACAAGCCGTAGTGGCTCCGGAACAGCTGTATTACAAATTAAAATGGCTATGACTGGGTCGCTGGGGCCCGGCCCCGCAGTGGACCGCGACCAAGTTGCACAAAGACGCGCTTTGGTTGGTGTTGCATCTGCGTACCCAGCAAAGGCCAATGGTGTGGTTCTTAAGCACAAACAATGCGAGTTGAGCAAAGTTGCTCTCTAGTAGTGCACAAATGGTAATACCGCGAGCAAACACTAAACGAATGTGTGCTTAAGCGTATAGTGAGGAATAGCTATTGCGTACCCAGTAAAGGGGTCGATGCACTTTTTAGGCAGGACCACGCCGCGGGCCTGCAGTGGGGTTACATCAAGCAAGGGGTAGAGCCACGAAGGGTAGAGCGAGAGGGCTAGAAAAAGAGAGTTACCAGCGCTTAATATTAAGTGGTTAAGTGGTTAAGTAAGCGACCTAATACTTAATATGACGCTTAATTAAACTTAATTAAGAAACCGCTCCCTAGTTGTGACCAATGCGTCCCTGAACTGCTGGCGTAAGTGTAATGATAAACACAGCTTCTAGCACCTTCATAGCACCGTCAAAGTCTCCAAGAACATATCACCTAGCCCCCCACCGGTCCCTATTGTTCGCCCATTTGGTACACAAGCTACCCACTTTGATAAGACTTATCTTTGAGTGCACTGCCACGAGTTTCATCAGGGAGCATCTGGAGTTTGCCATGACTTTACAGAACAATAATGAGAACTTGTATGACTTCATGTTGAGCCCATGTGCACCTTTGTTTGTGCACCTTGCTTTGAAGTGCGTTACAGAAAGTCCCGAACCCCTAGAGGGGGAGGGCGGCCTAGCAGCCTAACGGCTGACGGCTTAAGCGGTGTAAGCCACATCATCATCACTTACACTCCTCTTCCTTGCGTGTGTGTGGAAAGGCATACAAGGAAGCTGGGACCCTATGGTGCGTTTCGCCCAGGAGGAAAGGAGCCTCAGCTCCAGTTGCTCAGGGCACAAAACTTGGACTTCCATGGCTTACTCCCGGTTCTGAAAGCACTGCCTACGCTGCATAACTTGCAGCTGTCTGGGTACAAAGTGTGGCTGCAGCAGCAGATGAAGGCGCTGCTGGCCGCTAAGCAACTCACCTGTCTCCAGCTAGACTCAATAACTGCGCTGGGCAGCTCGTGTGCAAAGGCACCATGCAGCTGGCAGCGGCTGGAGGTGACCGGCCGCTGCATCCCCTCACCTGCCGCTGCATCCCCTCACCCAGCCCCTCATCAGCCCCATAACAGCTTGTAGTGACCTGGTGGCTGCCGCAGTTTGCAACATGATGCAGGCCTGAGCTGGTCCACCCTTCCTGCGACAATGGAAGATGCAGGCCAACCAGCGGCAGAGCCGCACCTGCCAGCAGTGATGACGTGAACAACGGGAAGCAGCGCTGCAGCCACTGTGGTGTGATGGGCTGGAAGAGGTGGTGGGTCCTCCACAATGTGAGCGGGTGCATTCCTGCACTGGGTCCATTGCGCCAATGATGCACCCACCTGGCATTCCATGGATGGAGCCTGGTCCCTTCATTGAGTTTCTAGCATCACCTGGTGCACCTCATGCCCAAAATTACCCATGTCAGCTTTAGGCAGACAACAGGTGTTGCAAGCACAGCCATGTGCGAGGCCCTGCAGCTCATTGCCCAACAGGTCTGGGCTAATGGCTGGACCTCCACATCATGTCAGGCTTGCAGCTGCCCCCATGCTGCCAGTCCCTGAGCTGTAGCATGGAAGACGCAGAGTGCAGAGAAAAGTGCAGAGATCCTAGGTATGAGGCAGGGCAACACTAGCACCGCACATACAGATGTAGCCAATCCTAGGTGTGAGAGAGGGCTAGGAGGGTGCAGAAGGATGGAAGGTCATAGCACCAAGCCTGTGAGGGGTAATCCTTGTTTAATGAGTTTTGTTTGCCTGAAAAGTGCGGAGTCAGATTTGAGGTGTTGTGAGGACCAGGGCCAAAGCCAGCCACCATTCTTGACATGCCACGCCATGCATGTGTGTTGGTGTGTTGCTGCCAGTATGTGCCAATTGGATCTAATGTATGTATGTTGAGTGCATCCACGTCATGCATACGGACGACCCGACCCTGGTGGCCACCTTTCCCCCACGGGCTGCAGCTATCTGGTCTGTTTACTGCAGGGATGTGCAGACAGGGAAGACCTCGCAATCAATGTAGGCAAGTCAAAGGAGATGGTCTTCAATAGCAACGCACAAACTGCCATCCCTAGCGTAGGCATCTCGCCAGCAGTTCTGAACAGCACCTCGCTCATCATCCCAACAGGCAACAAGTAACAATGCAAAGGCCAGGTAAAGGAGTCCAACATTGGAGCTGGCGTTGTGAATGGTTGGAGTGAAACAAGCACGGGTGTGCATAAGTAAGGATCTCCCGCCTGGGGTACAGCCTGCTCCCACCACCACGATGGGGCAACTGTTGACCAGCATGGCTGCCACTGCAGCACCAGGCGGTGGGCTGTCCTGCGCTTTACACCTGCATGCGAGGCGGAGCACACGTGGTGGTGGCATGTCATGGTACATCTAGTGACAGCATGCCCACTGATGTAAGCATGCACAGCAACTAGGAGATGCAGGCTGCAAGGGCAGCCCAGCAGGTCAGCCCTGCTACCAAGTGTCCGCTGTAAACCCCGCCTACTCGCCAACAGGCCCCACACGGAGCAGCAGCCCACATCGTGTCAGCTTCAGCTGATGTGTACCTGGTAAACCTCCTTAAGGGTGGCCCTGTCTGCATCCCTGTGACAGGGCTATAGCTACAGCCCGGCTGCACACCGCCAAGCGCACCAAGGCTGAGCAGGCAGCTGAGCTTACCAATGGCACAGGCCAAGGCAGGGGCAAGGCTGCAAAGCCAGCACCCAGACAGGCAGGTGGATAGACAGGGACTGCAATGCGGCATTGAACATGCAACGCATCAGTGCCAGCAGGTGGGGCCAGCTGGAGCTATGCTCAACGATTGAGCGGCCTGAGCTCACCGCCAAGGGCAAGGAGCACCCTGACCTGGTCTATAAGCGGCTGCAAAACAGCACGCCTGCGACCTAGCAACAGCGGCCTGCTATGGTGCAGCAATGTGCCTCATGGGCCCACTCTTGAGATGTCATCAGCTAACATCAGTGCATGCATGTCATGCCAACTCTAGGCTATAGCCCTGTCAAGGGGGCTAGGCAGTAATGTACGTGGTAGGCAGCCATACAGGTACTCCATACAGACAATTCACCACTCTTAGCGAGGGAACCCGACATTGCATTTGCGTGGTACTTATTGCCCGCTAGGCTGAGGAGCGGGGTGATGCTTCTGCTTGGATCGCTGCTTCTGATCTGCTTAAGCTTGTCCTCAGGCTGGCGTTCCGCTGAACGCCTAATAGCCTAGTAGCTTAGCAGCCTAATAATGCCCAGGCCAATTCCGGAATAACAGAGCTTCATCACTCCATGAATTCCCGGGTAAACTCAGGTTGCTAGAAAAAGCCACATCCGTCGCAAAACACATAGCGCGGAAGGGTACCGCCAAGCAAGGGCACCCAGTGGTGGCTTGCATCCAGCCCCAATTCCAGCACCTGGCAGCAGCCAACTTCCCTGGAGGCCAACCTAAAGCACATCACCGTCTCCCTGTCTACCTGGGACACTGTGTGGGAGGTGTACCGGGACCCCAAGTGTGCACGGCAGCGGCTGCAGCTGTATGGAGCCCAGAACCGCGCATTGGAGCATTTCTTCAAGAAGGTGAGGGTGGGTGGGTGGGTAAGGGACTGAGAGGTGGTGGGTTGGGCATAAAGTGAAAGAGTGGTTGACTGTGGCATGCCTAACCTAGTGCCACCATGTCAGCCATCCTGTGTGCCTTGTGTGCATGGCTGTTGTTGGAGGAGGTGGCGCAGGTGTCCATGGAGCGCCACGAGTGTGCCAAGCAGCTGGTGGTATTCATTGAAGCAGCTGGCATTGGCACTGGGGGAGGCTGGGGTGCTGACGTGGTGTTGTGTGCCTGCTGCAAGGTGGTGTGCAGGCCCAGGAGCACAGACCTGCTGTGGGGCAGGGTGGTGCTTGTGGATGAGCACCGCAGCAGCCGGGTCAGCTCAGCAGTGAATGGCAAGCAGCCCTGCGAGGAGGAGCTGGACCATGAGCAGCCCACCAGGCCTGCAGGCTGGAAGCCCCCAGCAGGGCAGGTTCACCACCGCCTGCTGTGTCCAGCCTGGAGCCAGCAGCCTGAGCAGCCAGTGCGGGGCATGATGTGGTGCCCTGTAGTCGCCCCTCGCAAACCCCCACAGCCCACAGCAGGCAGGCAGCCACACAGCCAACAGCCTCAGCACCTGGACCCAGCACTCCCCTGCCAGCCAAGCGCAGCAAGCGCACCAAGGCTGAGCAGGCAGCTGAGCCCGCCAGCCAAACCAGAACCACAGCCAGGCAGGTGGATGGACAGGGACTGCAATGCAGCGGCGAACATGCAGCGCATTGGGGAGAGCAGGTGGCGGCCGCTGGAGCTGTGCTACTGGCCAGACCAGGGAGCGCTGCCAGCTAAGGGCAAGGAGTACCCTGGCCTGGGCTACAAGCGGGTGCGAGACCGCCTACCCAAGGCCCAGCAGCTGCAGTAGCCTGCTGAGGCACAGTAGTGTATGCCCCGTTCTTGAGCTGTCATCAGCTTACATTTAGTGCATGCAGGTCATGCCAAGTCTGCACCCTAGCCCTCGCGTTCAGGCAACAGTGTAGGTGGTAGGCACTCATGCACCATGTTCATGTGCACTGTGCATACTCCACACAGCCCATTGACACCATTTGAACAGTCCCGCTAGTGGTCCCTAGTAGTCCCTAGTGGGCCGACTCAAGTGGAGGCCCTAGTGTGGGACAAGAGGGCTGGCGTTCCGCAGATTATAAGACACTTTTCATCATCCAGCCGTCACGGTGATGGTGGTTTGAACTATGCAAGGCTGTAGCTTGTGCCTGTGACACTGCGGCTGGCCTTAGCAGCCAGTCTGAGACAGCCAACAGCCGCTCAGTAGTAACCCCGCGCCTGCACCGCCCTGCTAATGCCGCCATGCCCACACAGTTGGTTGTGTGAGAATGTTTTGCCAGCTTGCAAGACAGGGTGGCCAGGTGGTGGCTGGTGCCGTGACTTGGTGTCCCAATGGCTTGGCTTTAGTGCCCACCGCTGCGAGTGTGGTGGAGTGGGGAGCTGACCTCAAGGCAGGGTGGTGGTGCCATTGACCAGCATGGCTGCCACTGCAGCACCAGGTGCACTTGTGCTCAGCTCATCACCACACCTGAGCTTCACCAGATGGTGAGGACAAAGCATCAACTTTACGCATTACCGCCATCATCATCCCCTTTACCTCTGCATGCAAGCAAGGGCGCAAGGAGGTGCAAGCAGTGCATGCCAGTGAGTAATGTGTGCAAGTGCTGCACAACTGCATGGCTGACCTACTGCTTGGCAGCAGTTTTCACCTTTCATCTCCATCTTCATGTCGAACCACATCTCATGCAAGAGCTTCATATTCTGATCTGTGGAGGCAGCGCCCTGTGCCCGCCACCCAGCAACTAGACATAAGCAGGTGGTGTGATGTTTGAGACAACAGTCACATGCACATGGCATGAGGTAATAGACATGTAAGGCAGATGAGTCATTGCTCCCACCATCCCTCTCACCACTGCTAACATGTCCACACCGCACTGTTTCCTGTAACGTGCAGCCCCGACACATGCCTAGGTGCTGGATTAGAAAGGCTGGTTGCAATGCGAGCATGTTATCCCTAGCTTGAAGTGTTCACTCACCGCCGAATCAGGAGCGGCTATTGTCTGAGATGTGCCAACCTCGACCCTTGCTGCTGTCGCTGCGTTGTCAGCTCCTACAGGGGTCACTGCTGTGAGGGAAGCCAGGGGTGTGGCGGCCAATGTTGGGAACATAAGAGTTGGTGAAGGTGCAGCCTGCAGTTGGAGGATGAGACAACCCTAGCATCGCATGGTAAGCAGCATCACTACTCCTTTTTGTTGGACAGCACAAGTCACAGGTAAGGCTACAACTGGGCTTTGGCCTGTCACCATGGCAGTGCATGCAGATAATCTGTAGCCTGACAGAAGGCTGTAAAGTGTAGCAGGGAAGGGTTAACCATCGAAGCAAGTGAGGGATAACCAACAAAGTCAACACCCAGCCTGAACATTGGAACACAGCATGTGCATTCTCGCTCCTCCTCATGTTTGCCCTTCTGTTCATGCACCTGCTGCTCCTGCTCCTGCTGCTGCTTGCGCATTTGCTCCTTCTCCTGCTGCTTGCGCTTCTGCTTCTCCTGTTCCTTGTGCTTCTGCTCTTGCAGCTGTTGCCACTGCTGCTGTAATGTTTGGGACAACAGCCAGATGCACATGGCATGAGTAGACAGACGAGGCAGATGAGTCATTGCTCCCTCCATCCCTCTCACCACTGATAGTATGTCCACGTTGCACTGTTCACTGTAACGTGCAGCCCCTATACATACCTAGGCCCTGGAGCAGGGAGGCAGGGGCTGGGTGTAGGTGTCAGGCACCTATGCCATGTGTGTGGGATGGTGGCAGGGTAGCAAGCCCCAGAGCTATGATCATCACTTCATGCACGCCCGACGGCGAGGGCACAGTCTTTCTTTCTCTCTTATGTTCATGTGTAGGTGATAAGCAGCCATGTATGCGCCTAACCCTAACCCTAACCCTCCAGGGGTACAGAGGTACTCCATACTGACAAGGCACCACCCCTAGTGAGGGGCCCTGATTCTGCCCGTGCGGGCCAATGATGGAGGTGCTGACAGCCATGTGGCGGCCTTATCACAGGCAACCTAGGTGCTGGATCAGGGAGGCTGGTTGCAATGCAAGCATGTCATCCCTAGCATGAAGTGTTCACTTACTGCCAAATTCAGAGCCGCTATTGTCTGAGATGTGGCAACCTCGGTCCTTGGCGCTACTGCTGGGTTGCCAGCTGCTGCAGGGGTCACTGCTGTGAGGGAAGCCAGGGGTGTGGCGGCCAATGTTGGGGACATAGGAGTTGGTGAAGGTGCAGCCTGCAGTTAGAGTAAGAGACAACCCCAGCGTGGCATGGTGTGCAGCATTGCTACTCACTCTTCGTCATGCACAGTGCAAAGGGAGTGAGGGGACGAATGGGCCCTGGCCTGTTACCATGGCGGCGCATGCAGTTGACCTGCAGCCTGACAGAGCGCTGCACAGTGTAGGAAACACAGCGTATGCTTAAGAAGGGGCGAGGGTGTTGAATGACTGTGTTTGCATGAAGCACACCTGTTGCTCCAGCTGCTGCTTGCGCTTCTGTTCCTCCTGCTGCTTGCGCTTCTGCTCCTCCTCCTGCTGCTTGCGCTTCTGCTCTTGCACCAGTTGCTCCTGCTCCTGCTTGCGCTTCTGTTCCTCCTGCTGCTTGCGCTTCTGCTCTTGCACCTGCTGCTCCTGCTCCTGATGCTGCTTACGCTTCTGTTCCTCCTCCTTCTGCTTGCGCTTCTGCTCTTGCACCTGTTGCTCCTGCTGCTGCTGCTGCTTGCGCTTCTGTTCCTCCTCCTTCTGCTTGCGCTTCTGCTCTTGCACCTGTTGCTCCTGCTCCTGCTGCTGCTTGCGCCTCTGTTCCTCTTCCTGCAATTTGCGCTTCTGCTCTTCCAGCTGTTGCTGCTGTTGCTGCTTGCGCTTCTGCTCCTCCTCCTGCTGCTTGCGCTTCTGCTCTTGGAGCTGTTCCTGCTGCTGCTCCTTGCGCTTCTGATCCTCCTGCTGCTTACGCTTCTGCTCCTGCCATTGCTGCTTGCGCTTCTGCTCTTGCACCTGTTGCTCCTGATCCTGCTTGCGCTTCTGTTCCTCCTCCTGCAGCTTGCGCTTCTGCTCTTGCACCTGTTGCTCCTGCTGCTGCTTGCGCTTCTGCTCCTCCTCCTGCTGCTTGCGCTTTTGCTCCTCCTCCTGCTGCCTGCGCTTCTGCTCTTGGAGCTGTTGCTGCTGCTGCTGCTGCTTGCGCTTCTGCTCCTGCTGCTGCTTGCGCTTCTGCTCCTCCCCCTGCTGCTTGCGCTTCTGCTCCTGCACCTGTTGCTCCTGCTCCTGCTGCTGCTTGTTCTTGTTCTTGTGCTCCTCCTCCTCCTCCTCCTCCTCCTCCTCCTCCTCCTCTTCCTCCTCCTCCTTGTGCTTCTGCTCTTGCACCTGTTGCTCCTGTTGCTCCTGCTGCTGCTGTTGCTTGCGCTTCTGCTCCTCCTGCTGCTTGCACTTTCGCTGCACCTCAAACTGACTTAATTTTTGGTGCAACCGGTTGAGCCTTTCAAGCAAACCTGGTAAGTCACCTCCAGGAGCAACAGGAAGCTGAAGCAGCTGCTGCTGCTCTTGCTGCTTACGCTCCTGCTCCTCTTCCTCATGCTTGCGCTCCTGCTCCTCTTCCTCATGCTTGCGCTTCTGCTCCTCCTCCTGCTTGCGCTTCTGCTCCTCCTCCTGCTTGCGCTTCTGCTCCTCCTCCTGCTTGCGCTTCTGCTCCTCCTCCTGCTTGCGCCTTTGCTCCTGCGGCTGCTTCTCCTGCTTCTGCTTGTCTTTTTGCTCCTTGCGCTTCTGCTCCTCCTCTTGCTTGCGCCTCTGCTCCTGCGGCCGCTTCTCCTGCTTCTGCTTGTCTTTTTGCTCCTTGCGCTTCTGCTCCTCCTCTTGCTTGCGCCTCTGCTCCTGCGGCTGCTTCTCCTGCTTCTGCTTGTCTTTTTGCTCCTTGCGCTTCTGCTCCTCCTCTTGCTTGCGCCTTTGCTCCTGCGGCTGCTTCTCCTGCTTCTGCTTGTCTTTTTGCTCCTTGCGCCTCTGCTCCTGCTGCTGTTCCTCCTCCTCCTGCTTGCGCTTCTGCTCCTCCTCCTGCTTGCGCCTCTGCTCCTGCTGCTGCTTCTCCTGCTCCTGCTTGTCTTTTTGCTCCTTGCACTTCTGCTTCTCCTGCTCCTTGCGCTTCTTCTCTTGCAGCTGTTCCTCCTGCTGTTGCTTGCGCAACCGCTCCTCCTCCTGCTTGCGCTTCAGCCTCTCCTCAATTTCCTGCCACAGCCCGGCAAGGGGGGGGATGAGGTCACCAGGGGGGGTGCGATGGCTGCAGCATGTGAGGTCGCTGCCGCTGGGGGGCTTTGGGAGGAAGGAGAAGGGGGCAGGAGTTTTGAGGAGGGGTAGCCAGCTGGGGTTGGGCAAAGGGGGGAAAATGCCTGTGATAGCATGCCGTTGTGCTTGCAGCTGCTGCTCCCGCTGCTGCTTCTCCTGCTGCTTGCACTTCTTCTCTTGCAGCTGTTCCTCCTGTTCCTGCTGCTGCTTGCGCTTCTGCTCCTCCTCCAGCTTTCGCCTCCGTTCCTGCTGCTGCTCCTCCTCCTCCTGCTTGTGCTTCTGCTCCTCCTCCTGCTTGCGCTTCTGCTCCTCCTCCTGCTTGCGCCTCTGCTCCTGCTGCTGCTTCTCATGCTCCTGCTTGCGCCTTTGCTCCTCCTCCTCCTGCTTGCGCTTCTGCTCCTGCTGCTGCTTCTCATGCTCCTGCTTGCGCCTTTGCTCCTCCTCCTCCTGCTTGCGCTTCTGCTCCTCCTCCTGCTTGCGCTTCTGCTCCTCCTCCTGCTTGCGCCTCTGCTCCTGTTGCTGCTTCTCCTGCTCCTGCTTGCGGTTCTGCTCCTTCTCTTGCTTCTGCTCTTGAAGCTGCTGCTTGCCCTCTAGCTGGGCCGGCACTGCCTTCTTGAGGCCCTCCAGACGTTCTTGCATGGTGGTCAGCCAGTTATGCTCCTTCTTCACAATATCCGCCTTGCCAGTGCCTGCAGGCTGCGCCTCTGCGACAATTGGTATCGCCCCACCCCGCCCTGCTTGATGCACAATCCGGATGACCTGTGCCCCAAGGTGCTGCCGCTGCTTGGCAGTCTGTGACGTGGCTGTCTTGGGTTTCCTGCCTCGTTTAGCGCCTAATGCTGCTTCAGGCTCCAACTCTATATACTCTTCCTCCTCCTCCTCGTCCTCCTCCTCATTCAGCCCTTCTTCGTGGTCCTCGACCCGGAAATCCTCATCGCCATCATCGCCAGCGTCGGCATTGCGGGGTTTGCACAAACGGGGACAAGCCAGAGTCCCCGGAGGCATCGCTGTCATCGCTGTCGTCGCTATTGTCACTGTCCCCTTCATCGTCGCTGGTGTCGATGGTTGCCCAGACTTTGTTGTCGGCATAGTCCACCTGACGTGCACAGCAGCAGGCTGTACACCACGATTCATGGATTCAGGTAAGTAGGTGTGTCATGCATCTGCGCCAGCTGGCAACAACGCAAACGTCAGTACAATACACTCGCCATGAGACTTCGGTCTGGAAGGTGGTGGTTGTAGTTACACATGCAGGTGCTGGGAGAGGGTAGGAGCGACATGAGTGCACTGACAGCTGCGGAGGAGGCCATGAAGATGAGGTGGAAGAGGATGCGATGTCACAGAGTGGATGACAGGGAGGGAGGAAGAGGAGCAGGGGAGGAAGAGGAGCAGGAGCAGAGGGAGTTGCAAAAGCAGAGGGGCAATAAGCAGAGGGTCTTACATCAGGGAGCGGAGGAGAAAGAGGGGAGGGGAGCTGCTGTCACATGGTCAGCTACAACATAATGTTAAGGATACGTGCTGATAACTTGCAGTTGTGACATCAAGCCAGTTGTGGGTTCCCTGGTGCAGCTCACACAGTTGACAAGAAGCAGGATATGGGTTGCAGTGGGTCACACTTGTGAGCTGCTGACCTACAGCTGACAGGGCGCAAAGCCACAAGAACACATCTGGTAAGACAAGGATGTGAGTGGTAGGGGGCATTTGCAAAGGACAGTCACGCACCTGCCGTCGTCCTCGGCGGCCTCGACCCAGCTTTGCTTGCTCAGCTTCGTACTCAGCCTTCCAGTGATCCGAGAGCAGATCCTTCCAGAATGCTGGTCCTGCCTGTCCGCCCTCCTGCTGGCAACCAGTCACGGAAGAACACACAGCTTACTGCTGAGGAATCCAAAGGGACGGCTACTGGCCCAGTAGCCACTTCATACGCTTTTGAGGGGTGACTAGGGCAGCCACATAGCAAACAGTGCAACAAACACGATACTAGCCAACGTGGCACGGAAGGGTCAACACAGCATCTTGCATTTGTAGCATTCATGGCGCTTTCATCAAATTGTACCTGCGCCACAGCTGCTGGCAAGTTGCCGCCCTCGCCCTGTAGGATAGCCGGAAGTTCGCCCGGCTCTCCGCCTGTGCGCTTGAGCAGGGCGGCTGCTGCAGCTGCTGCGATGCGCGTGGTGTCATCCGTGTCCATGTTGTAGTGCGCGACTTTGAACGCGCCGAACAGCTCGTCTGCGCCGCCTGCGGAGGTGTAAACGGTCGTGTGACTGAGGTAAGGAAAAAACCGTGCGAAATGCGACTCGCACAGTGGCTGCACCCTACTCACCTGCGCTGCTACCACCTTGCTCCCCGTCGGCCTCTGTGGTTGTCGCCGCAGACTCCATTCCGCTGCGGTCCAGTAGGCGGTCTAGCGCTTCGTCGTCCCACACGATGCGCTTGCCCGTCGCGGCTGCTTCGCGGCCATCAGCTGCGGGTTCCGACAAGAGTACAAACGTCTCCGCGAGTGCCAGTGCAGTGGCAAGTGGAGGCCAGCAGCAATTCTGGACTGTAGCCATTTTTCTGCGTTGCTTGTTTGAGGTTGCGAGCAACGCTTGGGCGTTTCACTCGGCGCGGATAACTCAGCGCGCCTAACTTGGACGTGGATAACGTGTATCATCTATCGCGTTGTCGATTAACCAGGCTCACCTGCAGATCCTGGCTTGTCTACATCCGGCTTGACGCCGCCATCCGCCATGGCTTCGTCACCGGCCCCTTCCTCATCGGCGAAGAGTTCCTGTGCGCCGTACCTGCCAGGAAGCCATCGCAGCAGCCGCAGCCGTAGCGGATAGCACCATGCAGGCAGCGAGGCAGCTCAGATGCGTGGGCGCGACTTGCAGTGCAGGCATGACGTCATGGGCAAGCATGTTTGCGAGTGTGAAAGCGAGTGTGGGCTGCCCACCTCAAGATGTCGTCCAGCTCGCTCTGCTTGAGCTTGCCCCGCGCCCCCTCACCCAGCTTCCTGACCACCAGGTACTCCAGGGCGAGCTTCTTTCGGCTGACCTGCACACCAGCAGCTGCAGCTGGTGAGGGTTGTGCAACACAGTGAGGTGGTGGCCACTGTCTGGGCAGGGCAACACCTACAGCCAGCCATGGCAGCTAGGGTGGCAGCCATGGCAGGTATGACACAAGGTAGTGCTTGCAGCCTGCAGCTAGGCAGCACTACCAGAAGAGCACAGGGGAGAGGGTTGTGCTCAGGCTGGCGCCCCTGGGCGTTGAGTCATGTGGCAGCCCTGCTCACCTGCATCATGCGCTCCTCAATGGTGGCGCGCGTCACCAGCCGGTACACCTGATAAACGCCGCCATCAGGAACAACTGAAGTCAGGCACGTGTTGGGTAGGGGCAAGCCCGGCCAGGTGAGGTCCAGCCAGGCCAAGTCAGTGCCCAGACACCAACAGACCCATCAGATCAGCACCAACAGAAGCCGGAGCAGCAGGCCCTGCTGGCCGCACTTGGCTGGGTTCC
Source organism: Haematococcus lacustris (assembly GCA_030144725.1). NCBI lineage: Eukaryota > Viridiplantae > Chlorophyta > Chlorophyceae > Chlamydomonadales > Haematococcaceae > Haematococcus > Haematococcus lacustris. The sequence goes on along the minus strand of JASKMD010000012.1, from coordinate 8,338,759 downwards.
TGACCTGGTGCTCAGACACAAGCAGGGCAGGCACCCCATAGGCAAGTCCAGGGTAGAGCAGCAGTAGCAGCAGCAGCAGCAGCGTTAGACATACAGGCAGGCTGCTCTGCCTCCTTGCTAGCTCACCATGACGGGGCGGACCTGACCCAGGCGATGCGCCCTGGCAGCGGCTTGCAGGTCGTTGTGAGGGTTCCTGCGCCACAGGGCCACAGAGCCAGACAGCGCACCACGCACAAGCTCTCAAGACCACACAGCGCAACACACACAAGCTTACAGGCAGGTGACCTGGTGCCCTGCACAACCTGGCAGGCCAGGAGGCAATGCGGGTTCAGGGTGCGGCTAGTGTGGAGGATCAAGGTCAGGGTGAGGGGTGCGGGTCAGGGCGCCTGCCCTCTCCAGCCCCACACTGGCTTCCTTTCCCCCTCACCAGTCGCTGTCAAAGATGATGACAGTGTCCGCTGTGGCCAGGTTGATGCCCACCCCTCCTGCCCGGGTGGACAGCAGAAACACCTTGAAGGCTTCGGGCTGCTGGTTGAAGCGGTCTATACGGCGCTGGCGCTCAGCACCTGCAGGAAGCCAGGCGGCAGCAGTGGGGAGGGGGCAGGCAGCGGCAGACAGGCGGGACAGGCAGCTGAAGGTGGTGCACACCAGTGCTGGGCGATTCGTAACAGTAACAAAAGACCTAAAAACAGGTACTTAATCAATTGCTTATTTAACATAAATCGAAAAGTCGGAAGAACCATTAACTACAGCATACTCCCTTGTAGGACCTGGATGCGAAATATATCACATAGCCCCACACCCCAGCCCTAGTGGGTCAGCATGCAACAGGCTGGGCTGTAGCCCCACACCCTAGCCCTAGTGGGTCAGCATGCAACAGGCTGGGCTGCAGCCCTAGCCCCTGTGCCCTAGGTAACGGCCCCTGGCAGATGCCCCAGCCATCCAGTAATCAATGGCCTCTTTGTAGCCTATCTCTCTCTTTTCAAGGTACACACGCAAAGTGCTGGACAGGTTGGCACTGAGGCTGTCGTCATCGGCACTTGTCGTTACAGAACGTTGGGATGCTATGTGGTTGTTCTGCGATGGATGTTTGGCTGTGGTGGGCAGCCGCCCGCTCTGGGGTAAGAGCTATTACCGATGTTATAAAGGTTACTCATTTTGAGGACAACTTTTGCCGTTTTTTGCGCTGGATTCTTACCGACTTATTACATTATTACCCAATCGCCCAGCACTGGTGCACACTGGGTGGCTGCAGATGCTGGAGGCAGGCAGGGCCAGTGGGCTCCACCACAGCAGGCTTGCAAACACATTGAGGGAGGTGCACAGGGCGCAGGGGAGTGCCACGCAGGGGCCAGGCCATGCCTTGCTTCACACGCACCCTGATGCCCTGCCCCTGCCCCAGCCCTGGTCCTGGCTCAGCTTCCTCACCTCCCCAGCCTTGGCCCTGGCCCTGTAGCGTCTGACCTGGTATGGTGCCATCAATGCGCAGTGCTGGCCAGTGGCGCGCTTCCAGCCAGTCCTCCAGGATGTCCAGCACCCGAGTGAACTGGCAGCAGCAGCATACGACAACCAAACACACATGGCTTGGGTGCCGGGTGGGCAGGCAGGCAGGCAGGCAGGCAGCGGGGCTAGGGAGCGGGCAGGTGGGCGGGTGGGCTGTTTGAGGAAGGAAGTAATTACTTCGGCTGTACCACACCATGAACTGCAGCAAGTAGTGATATTAAAACAAAGCATTTCAACAGAGAAGCAGCCACAATCAGGTGAGTGTCTGTGTAGGTGAGTGTGTGAGGGCAGGTGGTTGTGTAGCACCTGTGAGTAGATGAGGGTGCGGTGCCCACGTGCAATGAGACGGCCCATCAGCGTGTCCAGCAGCTGCAGCTTGCCTGAACAGGCCACCAGCTGCTCTGTGCCGTCGCTGGCTGAAGCTGAGGGGCCTGCGGCAGGGGGCAGGCCAAGGCCAGGGCGTGGGTCAGGGCCAGGTTCAGGGCAGGTCACAGGTTGGCCACTGCATGTCAAGGCGGCAGTGGCAGTGGCAGTGGCAGTGGCAGTGCCATTGTGCTCCACAGCAGTGTACGGGTGTAGGGAGCAGATGTCTGCTCATGGCACACCATGCAACCTTATCTCCCGGGCACATTCACCTAGCTTCGTCACCCATACTGACACAGGTCTGTTCAATAGAGAGCGTGTGCCTCACCCATGCGCTGCTGCCTCACCCTCTTCTCCGAATAGGTATGGGTGTGCACAACACTTGCGCAGCTGCATCACCACATTCGCAAGGGCGCTGATGCCCCCACCTGCGACCAGCAGCACCAGGCCCCTCACATCCTCCACAGCCAGAGCATGCTCTACACCGGGCATGGCAGTGATGGCCTCAGTTGGCCTGCCCTGCCTATCGGTTTGTACCCAGGTGGCGTTGGCCAGGTCCTCAAGGCATGATGCAGCTGCCAATGTTACATCAATAACAAATCTGTGAAGAAGAGGTTGAGAAGAGGTTTAACCGGGCAGCAGAGAAGTGGTGGAGCATGTATGGCTATGCCCGCAACCACCCATAGGGGCTAGTAGCTACGAAGGCTGGCAGCCTTACAGCACCAAACTGTTGAGGTTGATGGAGAGTCCAGTGATCATAGACCAGAATTTGCCACCAGGGATGGGTTTCAAGTCAGCAAGGGTGCACCGATGATGCGTAGCTTCATTAAGCTGTCGTGGAGGGAGATTGGCCGCAGCGCAGATCCTGTTAGTAATCAGTTACTCACGAGCAAGCATGGGGAAGTGGCGCGCCAGCAGCTGCTTGTAGATGCCTCTCTGCGCAACAGGGGTGAGAATAGGCACCAGGTGGGAGCGGGAAGGCAGTGCGAGATGTCAGTACCATTCATGTCTGGACATGAAAAGGGACAGGCCCTCTCAAAGCCTGGACCACCTTAGTACATAGCAGTGAGGGTGGTGGTGTGTCAGGGGGCGCTGCTCCCACCTGCTTGGCTGTCAGCTCCACTCTCACAATCTGCTCCTGCTTGGGCGGCATGCCCCGCAGCACATCCTTCTTCATGCGGCGCAGCAGGTGCGGCTCCAGCTGGGTGTGCAGCATGGACACCTGCAGCACACACAGTGACAGGGGGCAGCAGCAGCAGCTGCTGCACCAGCAGTGAGCAGCAGCAGGACATGAAAGGCCAGTGCCAGCACCCCAAGCAGGCAGGACACCAGCAGCAGGAGCAGCAGCCAATCAGCCTGCCGTGCACCGCACTTCAGGCTGAGCTGCAGGCTGCTGCCCCTCATCACCTGCTGCTCCCTGGCCAGGTCGCTGAACTGCTGCTCAAACTGCTCCTGGGACTCGAACTTGGCAGGCTCCAGGAAATGCATCAGCATGAACAGCTCGCCTGGGCCAGAGGCGGGTCAAGGACAGGGTGAAGATCAAGGACAGAGGGTGGTGTAAGTGCAGGGGCTGGAGCAGGTTTAGAGGCAGACAACACTCTTGCATCCCTCTGCCCTATGCCTGATCCTTTCGTTGTTTAGCTTCACACAGGCCATAGAGCCTCCGTCCAGCTCGCAGACCCCTCCGTTCATCACAGGAGCACCACAGGGGATGTGTAGCAGCTGCATCCCAGGCGTTTTAGACGCACTCACCCAGCTTGTTCTGAAGCGGCGTCCCAGTGAGCAGCAGCTTGAAGTTGGGCCTGCAACCCCACACACAGCTAGAGTCAAGCCCAGGCCGAGCAACAGACTTTCTTGCTGCCAGCCTTGCCTGGCTGCCTATCTGTCTGCTCCTCAACATACACTGAGCCCCAACCAGCTGCCTGCCGGGTGGTCGGCAGCAGCAGCAGCGTCAGCAGCAGCAGCAGCAGCAGCAGCAGCAGCAGCAGCAGCAGCAGCAGCAGCAGCAGCAGCAGCAGCAGCAGCAGCAGCAGCAGCAGCACAAGATATGCCCCAGCACCCTTAGGCCCACCCCTGACCCTTGTATTTACCCCTGACCCTGCCCTGTGGCCTGCTCCTGGTCATCCTTCACCACTGACCCTGCCCTGTGGCTTGCTCCTGGTCATCCTCCACCACTGACCCTGCCCTGTTGCCCTGCCCCTCACTTGAAGGCCTTGAGCTCCTGGAACAGCCTGCTGTCCTTGTTCTTCAGGCGGTGCCCCTCGTCCACCACCAGCACCTCCCACTCCAGGCGCAGGCTGCGGCACAGCGGGCCCGCCTCAGCCACCAGCATCTCGTAGCTGCACCACAGCACACACCAGGGAGCAGGGGCAGCTGCCTGGGAGGCCAGGGAGGCAGCGCTGGCAGGGGGCAGGAGCACAGTGCACAGCAGGCAGCAGGGCAGGGGCACCCAGGGCACTGTTGGTGCTGCAGCCTGGGTGGCCATAGCCATGCATGTCATACGCCGTACTGCTGCTTACCACCGCACCACACCCCAGCCCACCCTGGAAGCAGTGGAGGTGCAGATAAAGCCTAGCCCTGTCATCGTGCATGCCCTAGTCACATGTCGACAACCCTGAGCTGCCAGCTGATCAGCAGAGTGAGGCCAGGCCTGCCTGGGTCCTGGCCTGCAGTGTGTGGCCTGACCTGACCTGACCTGACCTGACCTGACCTGACCTGACCTGACCTAGTGAGCAGCGCGTGGAACTTGACCCGCTCCGCCACGCCCTCCGTCTTGCGCTGCCCAGCCACTGGGGGCGCCAGCAGCTCGTGCTCAAGAATGGTCTGCAGCCAAGGGGGGCAAAGGGGGAGGCGGATGGGGGAGACAACAGCTGGCTGGCTGTCCGCACACGTTGCATGCCTTCCTAGGCCTGCCGCCCTCCTTCCCTTGCGGCCTGCTGCCCACTCAGCCTGTCGGTTTCCCACCTTGCGTGCTGCTGCGTTGCCGTTGAGCGTGACCACATTGAGGTGGGGCGCCCAGGTCTTGAACTCGCGCTCCCAATTGCGCAGAGTGGACAGCGGCACCACCAGCAGGGAGGGGCGCGGCACAAAGGCCACCGCGTGCAGGGCGGCCAGCAGGGCAATGGCCTGGACGGTTTTGCCCAGCCCCATCTGGACAACAGACAGCACAAGGAGCAGCCGTGAGGGCAGCAAGCCCACTGTTGCCTTGACCCTCCTGTTTCCTGACCCTGTCTTACTCATGCCTTACCCTAACCCTCCCACGTCCTGCCCCTCCTCCTACAGCCCCTGCTTGCCCTAACCCTCCCCTCTCTCCCCCCTGGCCCCTGCCGCCCTCCACCTGCCTCATCCGCCAAGATGACGTTGTCCCCACTGGACCACTTGTGGAACAGCCAGTTCAGGCCCTCCAGCTGGTAGCCGTGCAGCTGGCCACCACGCAGCCAGTCCGGGGTGCCGCTGAACTTGCGGCTGCCCAGCGCTGCCTGGCCGGGGCCGCCAGGGTCCTCTGAGGAGCTGGCCAGGGGCAGGGCGGTGGAGGCTGAACCAGGGGTGGGGGAGGTGGGGCCAGGGGCACTGCCTGGCTGGGATTGGGATAAACGCCTGCAGCCAGGGCAGGCCAGGCCAGGGGTCGGAGCGGGCTGGCAGGCGGGCAGCTGGGGTGAGCTAGGGTCAGGGTCAGGGTCAGGGTCAGCCAGGGAACCAGGGGCAGTGTTCTAAGCTGCTGACAGCACCCACTGCTGTGCCGTGTACACCAGGGCGCGGGCCTGGGCGTCAGCCACTATGGGGGTACGGGCGCGGAAGGCCGCCACCTCCTCCTCAAACTCCTTCAACTCAGCCGCCGCCTCCCACCTGCACTCCACAGGCACAGCATGGCCTCAACACCTCGCCTGCCTCTCGCCCCTCCTGTTACCCCTGCAGCTGCTGCTTGTGACCATCCTACTGGACCCCACCTCCCCTCCTCCTGGCTCAAGAGAAAGGGGTGGAGGAGGCTGGCTGTGCTGGGGCTGGGGCGTTGGGTAAGTGGCAGGCATGAGCTTTGGGCTGCATGACTGCCCAGCCACCCAAACCCTGCCAGTGCTTGGCTCTTCACTCCATTACACACTCCGTCCTTAGTCATGCCAGCCACTATGTCTTGCAGGCCCCTGTGACCCTGTGCCGCAACATGGCAGCGCCAGGGGGACAGTGCTGGCCCCTCCCGCTGCTGCGGCTGCCCAGCCCAGCCCTCACGTGCACTGCTCGTAGCCTAGCTCCCTCCACTTGACCAGGAAGGACGGCTCCGCTGCCCCTGCCACCGCCCCCTTGCCCTGCCCAGGCTGCACAGCCCGCTCTGCAATGATGCGGTCCACCAGCGTCCACTGGCTGTTCACACCATTCAGGAACTCACCTGCGCACAGGCAGCATCAGCATCAGCAGCAGCAAGGCAGCCCCACAGCAAGGCAGGCAACTGGTCCAGGTCAGGAAGCAGAACTGCACCCAGCCTAAGGGCATTCACACAGGCAGGCAAAGCGTGCCAAGGCCTAGCTGCACCCAGCCTAAGGGAGGAGCCGGAGAAGGAACTTGCAGCCAAGCAGACAGTCGACCCATGTGAGCACCACAGCCGCCTAGCTGACCCACCCTGCATGGTGCTGCACTCACCCGCCCCCTCCTCGCCCTCCCCGTCATCATCCGCCTGCTCCCCCTCTTCAGCACGCTGGGCCCAGAACCTGGCCAGCCTGCCCTTAAGCCCTGGCACGCGGCTGAAGCTGTCCTCCACAGCTTTCTCAGGCAGCCAGGTGCAGTGCCGGTAGCTGCGACTACGCCACTTCACCAGCACCTCACGCCGCAAGGGGGCAGCTGGGCCTGCAGCTCCCTTCCCTCCTGCTGCAGCTTCATCTCTCCTTGCCGCTGCTGTCCCTGACGCTGCTGCACCCGCTGCTGAACCTGCTGCTGCACCTGCTGCTTTAGAGTCTTCTGACCTTGTACCCTGGGCACCTCCTGGCCCAGTTGCACTCGGGGCCTGTGCCGCAGCAGCTGGGCCCTGCTGGGCTGCCTGCAACACGCGGTGGTGTCTGCTGCTGTGTGCCCAGGTGCTGAGCAGGTTCTGAAAGCGGGGCGTGTTGCCCGGCACCTCACGTGCATCCAGCAGGCGCTCTATGTCGTGCAGCTGAGCCAGGGCCTGGCAGCTGGAGCAGAACCATTTGCCCTTGGGCACCGAGGTCAGGGGGGGCTGGCAGCAGGCCAGGTGGCACGCATTGGAACAGGCCTCGCACCGGAGCAAGAATATGAACCTGTTACTTCTACAAAGAGGGAGGAGAACAGGCAGGGGGGCAGGCAGGCAGATGATTGGAGAGGTGGGGTTGAACAGAGAGGCAGGTGTTGAGGAGTTGAGTTGAGGCTGAAGAATAGAGTAGCCGCCTACCACAGTTAGCTGAAATGTGGCATGTGGCAACAACAATACCTTCAATCATCATCATCATCATCAGCAGCAGCAGCAGCAGTGGCGGCGGGGAACCTACACCGCTTTCCAGGCCAGTCGGGACTAGCTCACCTGCCACACGCCATGCATTGAAAGGGCAGTTCCTGTCCTGCGGCCTTGAGCCGCTTACTTTCCGGCTGTCCCTGGCCTGTGGGAGCACGGCAGGGTGTCCCAACCGCCTCCACCTTGGCGGCTGAGGCCTGCACACGCGTCATGCCGCTGGTGCCTGCCATGGGCCCTCCTGGCCTGCTAGCCACTCCCGGGCTACACCGCTCCTTGTTAGTAGGAGCCTCTGTCGCAGACTTATTGTCACCTCTGCTGCCGATGTCAGCTCCTGGGGTCAGCTCCTTCTCCCCTTCCTTTGACCCAGCCTGGCTCGCCACCCGCCCACCTGAGCCAACAGCCTCGCTGCTGCTGCTGCCCCGTGCTCTTCCAGCTGCCCCTCCACCCAGGAGGCTGCAGAGTCTGGGCTTGACTTCTTTCGTCAGGCTGATCCCACCAGCAGGGGTGGTGACACCCTTGGTGCCTCCCAGGCTAGCTGGGTGAGGCACCCGTCCTGGCCCCTGTGCAGCAGGTGTGACTGGAGACTGGACCGGTGAGGGCTGGCAGATGCGCTTGCACGCCCTGCCGCCCAGAGCAGGTGTTTGCAAGTCTTCGGTCGCGTCACTCCTGCTCCTTCTTGCTCCAGCCCCAGCCTCGACCCCACACATATCTCCAGCCTTGGCCCCAGACCCATCTCCAGCTTGTTCCCTGCTGCCACCTAAGCCTTTCACTTTCCGGCCGGGACGGGGGGGTGGGGGAGGGAACCTGGCCATGATGCACGCAGTGTCATTGCCAAGTGTGACCTGGGCAGAGCTGCAGTCAAAGGTCTTGCTCATGGCCAGCTGGCCAGCTGCAGGCTTGTCAGACCCGCTGTGGGTCACGTTGGGTCAGGGCTCAGTCAGTGGCTCAGGCGCACAGGCGGTGACGGGCCCTTGCACTGAGGGAGGTGAGTTGAGGGAGGGGGTGTGTAGGTGGAGAAGGTAAGCAGGTGGCCCTGCAGGGTGCACCAGGGTGGCACATTGACACAGGCGCAGCACCGGCTGACCCTTAAGCTGGCATAGTCATTGGCTGCAGGCTTGTTATGGTCTGACTGCAAGCCTGTCCCGGGCCATCCAACGTGGTCGTAGCTAGACCTGGACACTATGCTACACTACACTACAGACTTACAGACACACTAATCATATGTTACTGTTTGGTGGATAGTCCCTGGGACAACAACAGCTTCTACTTCTGCATGGGAGTGTGTTGGGCCCTTCCTAGCAGTGCGTGCATTTCAAAGAATGTGAGAATCTCTGCTGTTTGCCCAGCACTGGCCAGCATGATTTTGTGGTCGGCATCGCCATAATCATCACATGGCATTTGCCAATCTAGGCGCTGCGGCAGATGTAGAGCTATCAGCATAAGCGCACGCGTCAAACAAGGTAGCACGTGTCAGGCTATGTTCATTGCACGTCCAATTTAACTACCCCTGGGTTGTGGGCTCCCTAGGGATGAAGGGAAGTCAGGCGGTAAACAGCCACAGCAGCTGGCAAGCAGCATTTTAGGCCCAGGAATCGGATCATGAAAAGCGTATGACAAACTGCGCTCCAATGACTTTGCATTACAAAAGCTACTCAGGAACTGCTACATGACTAGAACAACTACATGTACTGCGCAATGGCAGCACTGATAGGATGTTGTCTTACATTGATCAGGTGAGCTACATCTACAGTATTTCTAGCCTCACCTGCTTCAATTGTACTGCACTCAGCCTCAGCTCAGCACACACCTGGGATGAGACGTGGGCCACTTCTTGCTACTATAATGTAGCCGGGGGTAGCTGAACACGCGGACAACACGTTCGCCGAAAGAGCCTCCGATTCCTTAGTGCATCCGTTGCTGTGAAGTGTAGCCTATTGGCACGCGGGGAGCGATGGAGGCTGCGATGCGCTGCAGCGGCGGGCTTTCCAGGCTAGCCGGGCTTTCCAGGCTTGTAGTCCCTCACAGCGCTGGGTCGAAAAGACCGTCAGCGAACACACTGCTCACCTCCGTGCAATCATGATGTTTTCGCTTGCATGCTGTGCGTGCTGTGACCCTTATGGCTGCTCCATGCGGCTTGTGCGCTTGTGCAAGCATGTTTTCTGAGGCTGTCGAAGTTCTTAAGACAATCCTGTTCTGGGGATGTCTAAGTACTAGTGCTCGCATGGCGTTGGTGATAGTAATAACGAGAATGAAGAGACGGACCGCGAAGTTGCCTTGCTCCTACTAGGATGCTAGGAGTCCTAGCATCCTAACCAAACATGACTCATTAGACATGGAACAACATGGTTGGCTGTGGGTAATCTCACTCAGCCACAATCCAACTGTAGCGCCATCCTCGGTCGCACCCTTAATGACCACAAACCCCACACCGGTGGCACGTTCACCCAAAGCACTGGAGACCACTGGGCACCCCATCACAACTAACTGCTTGATGCCATGAAAGGCTGCCAGTCTGCTTGAATTACCAGGCCCTATGGGGTATTGCGGGCCCGGCCATCAACATCACACCGGTATTCTGCAGCCCGGTGCAACCTCTGCCTGGCCTTGGGCACCCCGTCATTGACCAGCTTGTAGCCCTGCCAGGGGCTCAATGCTCTTCCCGCTAGACACCTTAAAGGGGCGCTGCACACTCTCCCCAATGCGTTGAAAGTCGAGGCACGGGCTGATGTCACGTTCCAGCCACCTGCCCCATGGATGAGCCTGTGGTTGTAGCATTGGGCCTGTTGCAGCCGGGGGGGCTGGGCAAGTGCAGGGGGTTGAACAAGGAGAGGGGGCAGGTGGCGTTGCTGGTGGCTTGACCCTCATCGCCAACAGTATTAACTTAGGCAGCTTGCTTCATATGGCTTCCCCTTCCGGCCTGGTCAAGTAGTGTTGGTTGGTTCCTCCAACACAACCTGCAGGTGCAGCCAGTTCTGCCAAGTCACCGAATGATCACCCTCGCCACGCTTGAAGTAGCTCAAATTAACAACCTCAGCGGATTACCAACATGCACATACCTCATTTTCCATGCCAACATGGGCACCCACCCCCTACACCGCACCAGCCCTGCTACCCCTGCTTGCCAGTCACATGTCATTCCTCCATGTTGCCTCATTGTTACAGCTGCTGACCACGGCAATGTGTGCACTGTGGCTGCAGCCAGCACAGACCTGGTCAAGGAGTCCAGGCAAGTAGTCGGGAAGGGGAGGAGGCCGTTCATGCCCTGCATGCGCACCTGCACCCGCATGAGGTCCTTAACGTACAGCGTTTTGAAGGGCGTTGCCTGGATGCCCCCGCCCCTTGCCCCTGCGCCCTGCCCTCCTGGCGTTGCGCCAGCTCGCAGCTCAGTGGCGCCGGTGGCGTCCTCCTCCCAGAAGCGCATGTCAGGGCCAGTGGCACCCCTGGCTCCTGAGGCCCCTGTGGAGCGGTGGTAGGCCACCAGCTCCCAGCGGCTGCCTGCACTTAGGCACAGCACTCAGGCACACCAGCATCAGGGCATCAGGGTGGGCCCGGTTTGACAGCCAGGTGACCACGGTGCTCAGAAGGGTCCAGAGTGTGATAAGCAGCAATACTGCAGCTGGGTGCTGTGTTCTAGATATTATCTCGCAGCTGACGGCCCTCCTAGTTTGACAGCCAGGTGACCACTGGCTAGTGTTGGTGGTGCCCCACACTAACCCTGGGGCAGTGTCTGCTGTGCAAAGTTGTCCAGGAACTGGAGCTTGGTGAGGGTGTTTGCGCACTGGGTGGTGAAGCCCTGCAGGTCCACCAGCTGAGGCGACTGGTCCAGCACCAGCTGCTGCAGGCATCAGAAAGCGTATAGCCACGTCCAAGTCAAGCGCAGATATGCTATCCATTGGGTGATGAAGCGCGTGGTGGTTCAGCTGACTGTGGCTGGCTGTGATATTCGTAATCATTGGAGATGCCTGAAAGCCAGGAGCTCACAACGACTTTTACATGCCCAGTGCTTGACTATGTATGCACAGTGCTGGCAATGGAGCTGGAGGTGTGCGAGGTTGGAGCTTGCCGCAGGGCAGGGCTGTGTAAGCGTGGAATGCACCTCAATCTGAATACTCAAGCGCTGGACCGCTGCCCCTGCACTGTTGAAGAAGACGATGGCAAGCTCAGGAATGCTGCTGCTCCTCAAGAGAGGCTGCAAGCACAGAAAGGTATGCAGGCATATTCAGCATCAGGTATCGTGCTTGTCCAAGCAGGTACGCACCTTTAGCTGCTCCATGGCTGTTGATATGTACATGGTCACATCTGGGTGGCGGCATCTAAAGAACTGTGACCCGAATAGTTGGCAGCGCTCAAATGCCTCCTTAGGGTACGCCGACTTTGTGTGCAGTACAACGTGGGTGACGCCTTCGAGAAACTCGCACACGCTGTTAAGGATCTCTTCCTTCACGTTCATGCTCTTTAGACAGCTCTCTACCCCCCTGGCTATGAAATGAATTACCGCTGGCCATGGCTTCTCAGCATAGGGAATGAGTGCCCTGAACCGGTCAAACCCGGGTAGGTTATTAGTTGGTTGTACAAAAGTTGATGCCACGCGCGGGCAAATCTGGCAGGTAGCTGCGCATGGTTAGCGTCAAATGTTCGCAAAGCTAACGGCGGCCTTTGGAGGGGGTTATAGCTTCCCCTACAATGTCGAGGAGGCATATCCCAATGCCTGGGGCCAGTGGACCCACCATCGCGGCACCGGGAAGGACGATGGTGCAGTGGTCTCTGTGTTCAAGATGTCAGCAGCGGATCCTACGGATCGCAGGCTCGCTGTCGCACGGAACGGAGTGAAGCGGCTGAAGATGGTAACCTAATAAACTCGCTTTAGCCCCATGAGGCAACCTGGACGTACTGCAGTAATCCAGCATCTGATTTGGTCTTGTGCAGTTGCGCCATCCAAACATATTGGCATATAAGGACGGTGCAGAGGTTCAAGAGAAGGGTCAGACAGTGTTGTACCTGGTCACGCAGCCTGTCAAGCCTCTGAAGCTTGTGCTGGAGACTCTAAACCTGCAAGGAAAATACAGGCGAGCACAATGACTCATGCTGTGTAACCGTCTGAGGGCTGATCAGGAGCATGGCAGGTGGTGGGTACATGTGATGATGCAGGGATGAGTACCTGGCCATGGGCATCCTCCACATGACAAACGCTGTTAGTTTCCTGAACAATGACTGCAAGCTGGTGAGCTGCACCAGAAACGCACATGTAGGCCAGAATGCGGTCAGCGGCGTATCCATGCTGGCCTCGTGCCCATACTGCAGATCCACGGCAACATCTGCATGGATGCAGTTGTGGTGACAGAGACGCTGGACTGGAAGCTGCATGGTTTTGACTTGCTGTCAGAACACTCACTGCCAGTGAGTAGCAAGAGCCCAGGCAGCCCATGGCACGGGCGGCGCTGCCTTCGTAAGCTTGGCACTGTTTGCATTGCTGGTTCCTGTCCTGCTTGTGTGCTGTCTTCCATGACCAGCACTGGCATGAAGCTAGCAATGTCAGGCTTCTCTGGGAAACAGAGCTGGTGCTGATCGGTAAGAGAAATGTCTCTCGGCAGCATCGACACATGGTCAACTCACCATGTGCCATATACACGGGACACTTTCCTGCAATGCTGCCCACTGCCACATTGGCAGCTGCCATGAACGCCAAGGTCGCCCTGTTGTGATCCTCACTCCTAATGCTCTGTGTGATGGACTGCTGAGCAACCGCCCCTGAGCACCAGGCTGGTCCTGCCTGCAGCCAGACCAATGCCTGATGCATGCCAGCTGGATGGTGGGCAACCAGTACAAGCCAGCAGAGCTGGGCAAGGCAGAGTGGGACACCATCAGCCAGGCACCGCCCTGGGCAGTGGATGCCTGGGGCCTGGGGTGCCTCATCCAGGAGGTCTTTAGCCAGCAGTACATGAGCAGCCTGGACAACCTCAGGTGGGTGGCGGCACCAGCCTCCTTCCGGCGGCGGAGTGCAGAGTCGAGTGTCATGGGTGGGCCATTAGAAACAGAGACAGGTTTGCCGTAGCTGTATGTCAGGAATGGCAGGAGTGGCAGGGGTGGCAGGGGCTGTGGATGGTGCTCAGTCAGGGGCCAAGGCCACCAGCCCAGCCATGACCAGCCCAGCCATGACCAGCTATGGTGGGACGTTCAGGTCTAACCTGACTGTGGCGACCTGTGCATGGGGGGCTGTGGGTAGGGTCTAAAGACGGCCTGGGGTGGTTGTATGACGAGGAGATAAGGTCAGGACACGGCCTGGCCAGCCTGCTTGCCTGCCTGCCTGCCTTGTGTGCTGGACGGGACCTGGCTAGCCTGCCTGCGTCTATTGAGAGCTTTAGGACTGAGTGCAGGCTCACTCCTTTGCAAGGCATTGTCTAGGGGTGCACAGCTGAGCTGTCTTGAGCTTGATGCTTGATGCACTGTCTTGATGCTCTGTCTTGGTACTTGCTGGCTCATGTGGCGCTGGCAGCCAGCAAGGCACAGCGCCCAGCAGACCTGCAGGGCCACACCCTAAGGCAACCCTAAGGCATGGATGAGGCATAGCCTGGAAGTGAGCAGCAGCGGCATGGCATATCTCATGCACCTCTGACGACCCACAGACCTGTCCAGCTACAACACAGGCTGCATGGCCCAGCAGCGTGTGCACAAGGCAGCGCAGTGGCCCTGGCATTGAGTATGTGACGGAACCCACCAGCCAGGCAGCACACAGCTGACATCTCAGCATGTTCAGGCCACCCCTCAGCCAATGCTAGTTCAGGGCCCAGGAGCTCTTTCAGCTGGCCGCGGGTCAGCAGTGGCACCCACAGCCTACACCAGAGCTGGCAAGAAGGCTGGGGCCAGCAGCCGCACCTCAGGGGTCGCTCAGCATGCTGCCCACGCACTGTGCTTGCCCTGCAGGCGTACAGACTCTATCCCTCCAGCGCTGCTGGGGGACTACCAGAAGCTGCTGAGCTCGGCACCCACAAGACGCCTGAACCCTGCCAAAGTAGGCAACAGCAGGTGGCAACCCGTGCTGGGCGCAGGGCAGGGCAGGGCAGGGCAGGGGCAGGGCAGGGCAGGGCAGGGCAGGGCAGGGCAGGGCAGGGCACGAAGCAGGCAGGCAGGCAGGAGGCAGGCATGCTGCCTGTGCATTTGGCAGGGACCCGTTTCTGTACCTGTAGCTGTGAGAGGCTGGACGGGGTTCCCTGGGGCGGGAGGCATTGAGACCAGGTCAACCAGCCTTCTGCACTGTAACTGCCACTCCTGGTGTCAGTGTTGCAGCAGCCACTCATCACCCCATGCTGCATGTGTTCATGTGGCAGAGGGGCCTGGTGGCTGCACAGCACAGGTGGCTGAGTGCAAGTTTCTGAACAACCGGCTGGTGGATGTGGTGGCGTTCATGGAAAACATATCAGTCAAAGACTCCATGGACAAGGTGAGGCAGCAGTAGGTCTCTAACATGCAGGTCAGGTCAGATGAGGTGAGGGGAGGTGTGGGGAAGTATGGGGAAGTGACGTGAGGTGAGGTGAGGGGAGGGGCAGTGAGCGTGCAGTTGGTCCTTTGCATATGCATGTCCTCCCCCTCCTCACCCACTGGCTTTACTCACCTGCAACTTGCACAGCCACCTCGTCAGCCCACCTACCCAGGCGATGCTTGCTAGTGGCACCATAAGCTGCCCTATTAGAGTTCATATGGCTGTGCAGTGTGTGGCGATGCACGTGGGGTCACGGTTTGTGAAGAGCAGGGCTGTACCTCCCAGCCAGGTTCGTTTGTGTCCTTGCCACTGTGTCGCTGCCTCGTCCTCGCCAGAATGTGCCATGTTGACGCCCTGATGACCTGCACTGTTCATGATGACGGTGTAGCCTTGACCACAGGAGTCTTTCTTCAAGAAGCTGGGTGCTGCACTGCCCTCCATCCCACCCGCAGTGGCAGTGCAGAAGATCCTGCCGCTACTAGCACATGCCCTGGAGTTTGGAGGTGAGCAAGCAGCACCTGTGCCATGTCCGCACCTGCCAAACCACTGGCCCCACCAGCAGCAGCTTCAGCACGCACAGCTTAGCCCTGCAGTCGCCTAGGATTAATCCCTTCCGCAATCAAGCGCATGGACAGCTCACCCACTGTTCACACACCTCACTGCACCACACCTTACACATGAGTGGTAATGGTGATGGTGGTGGCTCCACTTCTTTCTATGGCCGGACAGCCCAGGACCAGGAAGTGTAGCAGCAAACAGGCCCTGCTTCAGCCCATCCTTCCTCTGCCCTGACCGCCCCTGACCACCCCTGCCGCCCCTGCTGCCCCTGCTGCCCCTGCCGCCCCTGCCGCCCCTGCTGCCCCTGCTGCCCTTGCTGCCCCTGCTGCCCCTGCTGCCCCTGCCGCCCCTGCCGCCCCTGCCGCCCCGGCTGCCCCTGCTGCCCCGGCTGCCCCTGCCGCCCCTGCTGCCCCTGCCGCCCCTGCCACCCCTGCTGCCCTTGCTGCCCCTGCTGCCCCTTCCGCCCCTGCTGCCCCTGCTGCCCCTGCCGCCCCTGCCGCCCCTGCTGCCCCTGCTGCCCCTGCCACCACTGCTGCCCTTGCTGCCCCTGCTGCCCCTGCCGCCCCTGCCGCCCCTGCTGCCCCTGCTGCCCCTGCCGCCCCTGCTGCCCCTGCTGCCCCTGCCGCCCCTGCTGTCCCTGCCGCCCCTGCCGCCTCTGCTACCCCTGCCGCCCCTGCTGCCCCTGCTGCCCCTGCTGCCCTTGCTGCCCCTGCTGCCCCTGCTGCCCCTGCTGCCCCTGCTGCCCTTGCTGCCCTTGCTGCCCTTGCTGCCCCTGCTGCCCCTGCTGCCCCTGCTGCCCCTGCTGCCCCTGCCGCCCCTGCTGCCCCTGCTGCCCCTGCCGCCCCTGCCGCCCCTGCCGCCCCTGCTGCCCCTGCCACCCCTGCTGCCCTTGCTGCCCCTGCTGCCCCTGCCGCCCCTGCCGCCCCTGCTGCCCCTGCTGCCCCTGCCGCCCCTGCTGCCCCTGCTGCCCCTGCCGCCCCTGCTGTCCCTGCCGCCCCTGCCGCCCCTGCTACCCCTGCCGCCCCTGCTGCCCCTGCTGCCCCTGCTGCCCTTGCTGCCCCTGCTGCCCCTGCTGCCCCTGCTGCCCCTGCCGCCCCTGCTGCCCCTGCTGCCCCTGCTGCCCCTGCTGCCCCTGCCGCCCCTGCCGCCCCTGCTGCCCCTGCTGCCCCTGCTGCCCTTGCTGCCCCTGCTGCCCCTGCCGCCCCTGCCGCCCCTGCCGCCCCTGCTGCCCCTGCCGCCCCTGCTGCCCCTGCTGCCCCTGCCGCCCCTGCCGCCCCTGCCACCCCTGCTGCCCCTGCCACCCCTGCTGCCCTTGCTGCCCCTGCTGCCCCTGCCGCCCCTGCCGCCCCTGCTGCCCCTGCTGCCCCTGCCGCCCCTGCTGCCCCTGCTGCCCCTGCCGCCCCTGCTGTCCCTGCCGCCCCTGCCGCCCCTGCTACCCCTGCCGCCCCTGCTGCCCCTGCTGCCCCTGCTGCCCTTGCTGCCCCTGCTGCCCCTGCTGCCCCTGCCGCCCCTGCCGCCCCTGCCGCCCCGGCTGCCCCTGCTGCCCCGGCTGCCCCTGCCGCCCCTGCTGCCCCTGCCGCCCCTGCCACCCCTGCTGCCCTTGCTGCCCCTGCTGCCCCTTCCGCCCCTGCTGCCCCTGCTGCCCCTGCCGCCCCTGCCGCCCCTGCTGCCCCTGCTGCCCCTGCCGCCCCTGCTGCCCCTGCTGCCCCTGCCGCCCCTGCTGTCCCTGCCGCCCCTGCCGCCCCTGCTACCCCTGCCGCCCCTGCTGCCCCTGCTGCCCCTGCTGCCCTTGCTGCCCCTGCTGCCCCTGCTGCCCCTGCTGCCCCTGCCGCCCCTGCCGCCCCTGCTGCCCCTGCTGCCCCTGCTGCCCCTGCCGCCCCTGCCGCCCCTGCTGCCCCTGCCGCCCCTGCCACCCCTGCTGCCCCTGCTGCCCTTGCTGCCCCTGCTGCCCCTGCCGCCCCTGCCGCCCCTGCTGCCCCTGCTGCCCCTGCCGCCCCTGCTGTCCCTGCCGCCCCTGCCGCCCCTGCTGCCCCTGCCGCCCCTGCCACCACTGCTGCCCCTGCTGCCCTTGCTGCCCCTGCTGCCCCTGCCGCCCCTGCTGTCCCTGCCGCCCCTGCCGCCCCTGCTGCTCCTGCTGCCCCTGCTGACCCTGCCACCACTGCTGCCCCTGCCGCCCCTGCCGCCCCTGCTACCCCTGCCGCCCCTGCCACCCCTGCTGCCCCTGCTGCCCTTGCTGCCCCTGCTGCCCCTGCCGCCCCTGCTGCCCCTGCTGCCCCTGCCGCCCCTGCCGCCCCTGCTGCCCCTGCTGCCCCTGCCACCACTGCTGCCCCTGCCGCCCCTGCCGCCCCTGCTGCCCCTGCTGCCCTTGCTGCCCCTGCTGCCCCTGCTGCCCCTGCTGCCCCTGCCGCCCCTGCCGCCCCTGCTGCCCCTGCTGCCCCTGCTGCCCTTGCTGCCCCTGCTGCCCCTGCCGCCCCTGCCGCCCCTGCCGCCCCTGCTGCCCCTGCCGCCCCTGCTGCCCCTGCTGCCCCTGCCGCCCCTGCCGCCCCTGCCGCCCCTGCTGCCCCTGCCACCCCTGCTGCCCTTGCTGCCCCTGCTGCCCCTGCCGCCCCTGCCACCCCTGCTGCCCTTGCTGCCCCTGCCACCACTGCTGCCCCTGCCGCCCCTGCCGCCCCTGCTGCCCCTGCTGCCCTTGCTGCCCCTGCTGCCCCTGCTGCCCCTGCTGCCCCTGCCGCCCCTGCCGCCCCTGCTGCCCCTGCTGCCCCTGCTGCCCTTGCTGCCCCTGCTGCCCCTGCCGCCCCTGCCGCCCCTGCCGCCCCTGCTGCCCCTGCTGCCCCTGCTGCCCCTGCCGCCCCTGCCGCCCCTGCTGCCCCTGCCGCCCCTGCCACCCCTGCTGCCCTTGCTGCCCCTGCTGCCCCTGCCGCCCCTGCCGCCCCTGCTGCCCCTGCTGCCCCTGCCGCCCCTGCTGTCCCTGCCGCCCCTGCCGCCCCTGCTGCCCCTGCCGCCCCTGCTGCCCCTGCTGCCCCTGCTGCCCTTGCTGCCCCTGCTGCCCCTGCTGCCCCTGCTGCCCCTGCTGCCCTTGCTGCCCCTGCTGCCCCTGCCGCCCCTGCCGCCCCTGCCGCCCCTGCTGCCCCTGCTGCCCCTGCTGCCCCTGCCGCCCCTGCCGCCCCTGCTGCCCCTGCCGCCCCTGCCACCCCTGCTGCCCCTGCTGCCCATGCTGCCCATGCTGCCCCTGCCGCCCCTGCCGCCCCTGCTGCCCCTGCTGCCCCTGCCGCCCCTGCTGTCCCTGCCGCCCCTGCCGCCCCTGCTACCCCTGCCGCCCCTGCTGCCCCTGCTGCCCCTGCTGCCCTTGCTGCCCCTACTGCCCCTGCTGCCCCTGCTGTCCCTGCCGCCCCTGCCGCCCCTGCTACCCCTGCCGCCCCTGCCACCCCTGCTGCCCCTGCTGCCCTTGCTGCCCCTGCTGCCCCTGCTGCCCCTGCCGCCCCTGCTGCCCCTGCTGCCCCTGCCGCCCCTGCCGCCCCTGCTGCCCCTGCTGTCCCTGCCGCCCCTGCTGCCCCTGCCGCCCCTGCCGCCCCTGCTGCCCTTGCTGCCCCTGCTGCCCCTGCTGCCCCTGCTGCCCCTGTGCCTTGCACCACCAAGGGACGCACTGCGCCCACCGGGCCTGGGTCCACTCGACTGACCTGCACAGCCTCAGTCCTTGCCTAGCATCTCACACGGCCAGCTGAGTGCAGCAGGCATGCCAGATGACTGCAGGCGCCCCTCCCCATGCCGTGGCCCCCTTGCTGCTCATTGGCAACACCCTGGAAAGCGAGGAGTTCAACCGCAGGGTCGTGCCCACCCTGTCAAAGCTGTTCGCATCCCCAGGTAGCTGCTGAGAAGCTGCCATACCCATGTGGTGACGCATGACATAGTCTGGGCAGGCGCAGCAAGTTACGAAGTACCCTAGAGCATACAGGTACCACAGGAATAGCACATGCAAATCAGCCATGACACTGCTGGCATCACTCTTTGGTCACACGGCATCACTCATTGGTCACACTGCCGGGACCTTCATCCCGCTGCTGCTGCAGACCGCAGCCTGAGGCGCAGCCTGCTTGAGAGCATTGACAGCTATGCCAGCCACCTGACCACTCCAGTGCTGGAGGAGCAGATCTATGTACACATGCAGGTGAGGGCGGGTGGGCCGTGGCAATGGCAGTGAGGCTGAGCCAGCAGCCAGGGTGGCACACAGATCCCCTTGCAGCTACACAGCGTCACACACAGCACACTTGCAGGCACTTGGAGCCATCTGCAGGCACAGCTGGACATCTTCACTTGGGATGCCTTGATGGCTTCACGTATGCTGCTTGTTTGCACAGTTCCTGCTCACATCCAGCTGCAACTTGCCCCTTCATTATATATGCCCCTCTCCTGTTTCTCTGCTGCTGTGTGCCGCATTCAGCTTCACAAACCAGGTCCTGCTGGTCAGCTTGGGGTTCAGGTGCCCTCCTGCTGCTGATGCTGGTGCTGCTGCTGCTGCTGCTGCTGCTGCTGCTGCTGCTGCTGCTACTTAACCCTGCTACCTAACCCTGCTGCTGCGTGCTGCAGTCTGGCTTCACAGACGGCAACGCCTACATCCGTGAGCTGACCCTGAAGAGCATGCTGAGCCTGGCCCCCAAGCTGACCAACAAGACCCTGGTGAACAATGTGCTCAAGCACCTGTCCAAGCTGCAGGTCAGGCCGCAGGCCACTAGCAGCCGCTGCATACTGGGGCGAGAAAGGTCTGGGGTGGGGAGGTGCACGTACCTGGGATGGTGTGCTTCAGTCTGTTCCCCTCGTTCAGTCTGTTTCCAAGCTGCTGACTATGGCTGCTAGCATTCTGGCAGCCACCCTGCCCAGCAGCAGCCAGCTCAACTAGCAGCTAGGTTGTGGTGCCCCGTGCCCGCACCAACCCAGGTAGATGAGGAGGCCTCCATCCGCGCCAACACCACCGTCCTGCTGGGCAACATTGCCAAGTACTTGGGGGAGAGCACCTGCAAGCGGGTGCTGCTTAATGCCTTCACACGGGCGCTCAAGGCAAGAGGGGCAGCAGCTAGTACACAAGTGTACTTCATGCATGCAAAGGGGAGCAGCCAGCCTGCCAGCCTCTTTGTGAGGCAGCATGCTCCCAAGTCGTGCTCGGCTTGATTTGAGGCAGCAATCATGAGATAGTCGTTCCTGACCTGACCTGACCGCACCTGACTGCACCTGACCGCACCTGACCGCACCTGACCGCACCTGACCGCACCTGACCGCACCCGACCGCACCCAACCCGACCCGACCCGACCCGATTTGACCCAAACATGCCCTGGGCCCTGGCCTGGCCCATCCCAATCACGGCCTGCCGAAACCCTCCCATGACAACTGCTTTCATCCCATCCTTGTGAACTTGTGTTTGGGCCCTGCCTGCCTGCTTCCTCCATAATTCTGGCACACTCCTCACTGCAGCTGCGGCAGCCAGGCCAGCTGCAGCCCCCATTGCTGCACAGGACGTGTTCCCACCCGCCAAGATCGCCGGGCTGCGTGCCATGGTGGCCACCTCCCAGTACCATGGGCCTGAGGATGCTGCCCTGCGCATCTTACCCGCAGTGGCTCCCCTGGCCATAGAGCCAATGGCTGAGGTACGCACCCACAACTGCCTGAAGGCACCCGAGCCGCAATGCTGAGGCCCGCACAATGTCCAGCGTGGCCTCCATGGGCTGGGCATGCAGGGGTGTTGTGCCCGGTATGGAGGGCAGAAGGTCATGCAGGTAGGCACTGAGGCTGTGGCTTGTTTTTGCCTTGGCTGTCACCCTGATCAGGTACGACTGTGATTCCCTGATCAGGTACAACTGATCAGGGACGACTGTGATGCAGCTGCCTGGCTTGTCTGTTCCCTCCTTGGTCAGCCAGGGGCGACTGGGTTCCCAGGGCAGGCAGTGCCTTGGTCGTGCTGTTAGGCTGCCGTGGAGCTGCTGCCAGTTGGCTGGCCCCTCTGCCTGCACCTGGTCAGGTGCGCGCCGCAGCGCTTCAAGTGCTGGAGGTGTTCACCCAGGTGTTGAAAGAGCATGATGCCAAGCGTGCAGCTGACCCGGTGGACAGTCACATAGGTGAGGCTGCCTGCCCCACCCACTGTGGCTGCTGCCTAACTAGGATGCGGATCATGGGGCCGCCCTGGGTTGCCTGGTTTGGCTGTGGGGGTGCTGAGTAGGGTGGCTAGCTGGTGTCCTTCCCTTGGTGAAGCCTGCAGGTCATGCCCCATGCGCCCCATGCAACGACCCATGCAAGCATCATCACAATGCACAGCCCTGTTGACATCATGCTTGGCCACTATGCCTTGTCATCATCATCAGCAGCAGCAGCATGTTTGGTGGCAGTTAGTGGACGGGCTGGTGGGGGACAATGCCTGCAGCAGTCACATGACCTGGTGAGCCTGCGCCGTGTGCAGGGGGCATGGGCACAGCGCAAGGTGCTGCCAGCGCTGGTGGTGGGGCGCCTGCCCTCACTGCGGGCTCAGCCATGCTCACATGGGCAGTGTCAAGCCTGATGACCACCACTGGCCTGGCAGCCAAGCCAGCAGCAGCCAGTGGCACTGGGCCCCCGGCAACCACCATGGCCCCGCACACTGCTCCTTCCACACAGCCAGCTGCGCCCTCCACCACCAGGTGCGCAAGCTCAGTGGATGCAGACATAGGCATTCAGATATTGCCCTGGTGGTCCTTTCTTGAGGTGCACCTTCAAACCCTTTGAGAAACCTTTGGGCAAGCATGATCTGGGGTACCTTCTTGCCGCATCCACTTGCTGACGCTCTAGGCCCACCCGCTCCTGAAAACAATGCTAAACCGGCCGACCCGTTCGCATGCATGCAAGCCCATTGCTGCCCCTGTAGAGCCCAGCCCCCTGTAGCAGCAAGCCCCCCCAGCCCTCTCCAACCGCCCTCTGAAGGAGTGGCTGATCCACCTTGACATGCATGCCGCACTCACAGGGGACCCGTGTCCCAGGTCCTGCCCCAGGTGCTACCCTCTGCAGCCACAGCCGCCCGCAAGGGCTCCTCTGCCCCTGCTGCCGGTGCCAGTGGTGGCCCAGGTCAGGGGGGCGATGGCTGGGGGGAGGCAGGTGACGGCTGGGAGGAGGAGGCGTTTGAGATTGATGATGAGGAGGCCAAGGCCCGGGCACGGCTCACAATGAAACCCAGCGCAAGTCAGCCAAGCGCCCGGGTAGTGCCCAGCAGCTCACATGCAGGGGCTGCAGCAAAGGTGTCACCATCCTCTGGAGGAGGGGCAGCTCTGAGAAGTGGAGCTGAGACAGCCAGCACAGGTGTGCTGCGCAGCTTCACCATCTTGCTTCCAAATGTCACCGCCTTACGGCACAATTTGAGCAAACTTCGTTAGAAAGTGCCTTGCTGCTGAGATGGCTAGCACATGTGTGGTACACACCCCTTGGTACTAACTGCTCTGCTTGAACTGTCACTTCTGTGCTGCGTGACCAACCCTTGTTTGCAATCGCGCTGCTCGACCTCGTTTGGAAGTGTGTGAATATGCTGGCGAGTTGCGTGTGCTTGGTGTTGTCTGCTGCTGTCCTTTGGTGAGCTGCAGATGGCTGGGGCGATGGCAAGGAAGATGACGAGCCATGGCAGGGCTTGGGTGCCTCAGCCGCTGCAGCCCCAGCAGCCCCTGCAGCCCCTGCAGCCCGAGCACGTACTGGGCCAGCAGCTCGGGCGTCAGGGGCAGCAAAGCCCAAGGCTGCCGGGGGCATGAAGCTGGGCGCCAAGCCACTGGGCCAGCAGAAGCTGGGGGTCACCAAGGGCTTGGGATCCACAGGGGCAGCTTTCTTCGACGAGGACACTGATGCATGGTGACCATGCACTTCAGTCTCACTCATCGTGCAATACCATGACAGGGCATGTAGCAGTCAGTCACCACCTTGCCGCTGCCGCAACAGGGTGGTTTGGGAGTGGCCTCCATGGGTATACAAGTGCCTCTTCAAGAATCTGATCTGATTTGCTGTTCTGCTGCAGCATGCACCCGTGCATCCTCAATGTTGTCGTCACGCCTACCATCCTGGTGCCTCACCGCTGACTGCCTGGTGCACCACAGCGGTCATATTGGGTACTTAGGTTTCGGCAGGGTAGCTAGTAGACAAAAGAAGGTCTGGGAGGCTTCCCTGGTGGGTTAGCAACATGCGAAGCCCTGGGTACACAATCACAGGTGCGGAGTCACACAACTGAGCAGCCTGCATGTGTATTCTTGCGTGCGGAGGTGTGTTGGCCTGGATCTTGGTGAATGCAAAGCAGCGCCATGGGAGTAGGCAGCCGAGTCTGAAAAATCTACACCCAAGGCCCAGCAGCTGCAGCAGCGTGCTGAGGCACAGTAGTGTGTGCCCCCTTCTTCAGCTGTCATCAGCTCACATTCAGTGCATGCAGGTCATGCCCAATCTACACTGTAGCCCTCGCGGGCAGGCAGTAATGTAGATGGTAGATAGATAGGTGGCTTACACCGCTTACACCGCTTAAGCCGTCAGCCATTAGGCTGCTTGGCCGCCCTCCCCCTCTAGGGGTTCGGGACTTTCTGGAACGCACTTCAAAGCAAGGTGCACAAACAAAGGTGCACATGGGCTCAACATGAAGTCATGCAAGTTCTCATTATTATTCTGATGGTAGGAACTCATGCACCAAGGTTTGAGGGGTCAGGGGCCAGGGGTCAGGGGTCAGGGGTCAGGGTCAAGGTTTGAGTGGTCCCGCCAGCGGTCCCTAGTGGTCCCTAGTGGACCGACTCAAATGGAGGCCCTAGTGTGGGACAAGGGGGCTGCTGGGGTTGAACTTGTCGCCGTGCAACCTCTGCCATCCCCCCTAAACCGTCTGGGTGAGCTTGTGCGATATGATTAGCTACGCGTTAGGTGTCACATGTACGCAGACTTACGTGGATGGAACAATCCCTAGCCTTATGTGCATGGTGAGGTTAGGACTGCATGGACGCCTGTTGCAATTCAAGCAATGTTCAAAAGTGCTTCTAGCAGCAGCGGTGCCATGCGGTTGACGCAACATTAGGCACTCATGCTGAGCGGAACATGAGTTGCGCGGAACATGCGCAGCGAAACATACCGACAAGTATTTGACCCCATGGCCTCTTGCCGTCATCAAGCCATTTAAGCTATGTCTCTAAGGGAGCGTGACATGTTTTGAGATGACGGATCCCCTCAATGCCTTCCGCGAGGCCTTCCCTGAGCTTTACACCTCACCTGAAAAAGCTAGTCATAGCTGGGAGGAGGGCGAACCTGTGCACGCGGCAGGCCAAGTCGAAAATGGGACTCCTAGCACGCAGCCTGATGCCTACGAGGAGAAAATCAGTAAAATCCGAGGGAAAGTAAGCACGTCTCGCATGTCCGGCAGCTTTGCACCAGGCCCCACCAGGATACCTCCTCCCCTACACAGTTCGATTCCCGGCGCAAATCAGCTGACTCCCTGGAGCAATATCTCCACACTGCTGAAAAGGAAGCCAAGGAGGCCCAAGCGAGGGCATTGGCGCAGGCTGATGCAGGTCAGCAGGACAGCTGTGCGTGTCAGCTGGCTAGCAGACCTGGTTTGTCGAGGCATCGCACAGCATGGAGCTGTTGGGCTAGCTGCAGCAACAGAGCAGGCGTGTCTCTGCACTTGCAGAGTTCACCCCAGCATGGCGAAACACTGGGCTACCCATGAAACCATCACACCTGCAGCTGGACACAGCCCGCATGGTGTCTGCGCGGCTGGTGAACCCCAAGGCCATCATGAGCCAGTACCAGCAGGTGTGGTGCTGGACCCTGCACGACCCCACTCAAGATGTGTCTGGTCAGCCTGACAGCTGGGCTGCCTGACCAGCACATGTATCCCGTGCAAGTCAGGCGGGGCTGTATTGTATGATTGGCCCGGACACCACCCCAGTTAGGATGTTGGGCGAGAGACGCTGGCATGACAAACAGCTCTTCACAGGCTGACAGACAGCTGCCAGCTGACACACACTGCTGTGCAACATGTGCCTGCCACACGTGCCTGCCGGGGCTGTAGTGCTGAAGCCCATGCCCTGGTACCCCGGCGCGAAATGCTTGATGGACAGCTCTTGCAGCCGCTACAGCTTTCCACAGCAGCTTCAGACAATAATAGCAGCCACAGCAGCAGCAATCAGCTTACATCCACCATGTCTACAATAGTGTTTTTGAGGCCGCGGGTTTCTACCCCCTGCCTGCACAACTGCCTGACTGCCTGAGGGGCGACTAGCCAGTTTGGCATGACAAGCAAGCTGACACAGCAAATGGCACATGTAAGTTAACACAGCAAATGACAAAGCATATACTACTGTGACACAAGCTCCTGCTGCTGCTGCTGCTGCTGCTGCTGCTGCTACTGGGCCATGGGTACTCAGCTGCTTTTAGTCCTGGCTGGCAGCTTCTTTTGCTCTAGCCAGCACAGCTTCAGCGGGTGCCATTTGCTCTCCCCAATACGCAGGACGTCAATGCTGCAGTGCAGTCCCTGTATATTTCAACTGCCTGTCTGTGATGCTGGTTTGTGCTTGGCTGCCTTGCCTCAGCCTGTGCCCCTGGGGGGCTGGCTAGGCTCAACTGCCTGCTAGTGTATGATGTGTGAGAGGCAGCCTTTATACACCCTGGTGCTGGGCTTGTTTGTTGTGCACGACTGGGTGACACTGGGCGTCATAAAATCAGGGTTCACACGTGCCGTACAGCCCAGCCCTTGGGCCTAGCGACACACAACAGCAACCGCACGATTCTGGTAGGAGACTAGCCCACAAGCCTAGTAGTCCCATGCAGCCACAGCCCAGCCATTTCAGTGTGAATGTCCACAGCTAGCCCCAAGACCATGCCGTCGCTGCCCGCTGAGCAGCTCCCAGCTTCTTTAACATGGTGGTAGCGGCCAGCACCGTCTTCAGGTCCAGCAATACTGATGGTGCTGTGTTAGCGGCACAGCGACATATCTTCGCTCCATTGCTGCTAGCAGCACCCGGTCAGAGCCAGTCTCCCCACTGATGACACGGGGTGCAGGTCAAGTCCAAGGAGCAGCTGCGACCTCCCCACACCTACGAGTACAATGACACCACCATACAGCCTCACTTCCTCAAAGCCACAGTCAACACAGAGGTGAGGGCCAGCGCCTGATCCCATCAAGGTCATGGCTAGGACCAGGTTCAGGTGCGTGTGTGTGAGGGCGTGTGTTGCGTGGCTGAGGGGCAGGTGTGGTAGAACAGCTGTCTTGCACACCCAGCAAGTGCAGCGCAGCAGCAGCATGGACATGCAGCTGCATGGCACCGCATGGCATCCACCTTAGCGGCCCACTGGCCTCCCCTTGCCTATGCCGCAGTCCCGCAAGGCCATGGCCCTGCCGCCTGCCAAGCTGGCTGAGGTGAAGGCAGCCTACCTGGCTGAGCGGCAGTGGCCCCACCTCACCCCCGAGGAGGTGGTGGCAAAGATTGCGGAGAGTGAGGAGCGGCGCAAGGTGCAAGACCTGCGCATGCCGGCAGCCCAGTATGACCTGGAAAAGAAGTGAGCGAGGGCAGCAGAACAACCATGTAAACACGCTGCCCAAGCTCGAAGGGGAGGCAGATAGCAGTAGCTGGGTTAAGGCAGTGGGCATAGCAGCCTGTCTCAGACAATGAGCCAGGCAGCAGGCGCAAGCCATGCAGGTGTAGCAACGTCAACATCGCCCAGCTGCAGAGTCAGCTAATTCTGGTGCCCCGACTAGCCCCCAGCGTCAATCACACCACATCCATCAAACTTGTCACACTTGCTATGACTGCATGGTGCTTGACGCTGCATGCCAGCCCCTATAAACTGCAGGATCATTGCCAACCTGCACCACAAGCTCACCTTCCTGCGCAACCCTCGCTACCCTGAGACGCCCGCCCTGAAGGCCCTGCACACGCAGTTCATGCCCGGGCCTGCCTGGGCAGTCACTGGCAAGACCATCAGCAGCTGGGCCACTGACAGCCCGACCCCGGCCAGCAAACCCAAGCCCCCCATCAAGAGCAACATGACGTCACGGCCTGAGCGGGTCTTTGGGGTGGAGCCACATGAGGTGCGCCCCTCACCCCAGATAGTGCATGCTGGCTCACATGCGGCAGCTGCAATTGCTGTCAGAACCCCGTTGGCCACCTTGGTCTTCCACCAATCCAGCCTCCCACCCCCACCTCCCTTGTCAGTTCAGTGGGCCACCTGGGCATAAGTATCAAACCTCTTCACTAGGGGTCACCCAGCTGGCCACCTTGATCCTTCACCCACACCTCTTACGCCTCCCTCACACTACCCAAGCCCCTCGTCCCATCATCCCTCGCCCCTCGTCCCTCATCAGCCCAGCGGGAAATAAGTGCTGTCACCACGGCAGAGTCATAGGACCCCTGCACTAGGGGTGGTGTTTTGTCTGCATGGGGTCAACATCACACACACACACTCTTGCCTTCCTGTTGCCTTCCACCCGCACTGTTGCCTCCTGATAATGAGCAACTGATGCTGGGCCCCTCAGCAGACTGTTGTCAGCATCCGCCAGCTACTTGGGATGAGGGGTGGGCGGCCTTGGCCCTTGAGCCTACAGGTGCAGCATGGGTCACGTCAACCACCTCCACCCCAAGCTGTAAACCAGCGCTGTACCTGCCTAGGGTCGTGGTCTGGGTCGAGGTCCAGGCACTAATCTCCACCAGGCTGCATCCAGGATTTGCCCATGCCAGGCAGGGGTCCATGACCCTTTCCTGCCATGCCACTGCCGCCCTGCCTCCTGGTCCTAGTCTCCCCTGCTGGCCTGCAGGTGGTGTTCACACACTATGAGGTGGGCCGGACCTACTCCCAGCTGGTGCATGTGCGCAACCTGACGGCCGTCATCCGCAGCATGCGGCTGCTGCCCCCCGCCTCCCAGTATTTCCACATGTCACTGCCCCGCATGCCCCAGGACAACGGCCTCATCGCACCTGGCATGGCCGCTGTGGTGAGGGGCAGGGCAGCCAGCCTGGCATGGGTCCAGCTAGGGCACGGCTGTTGATGCATGGCGCATGGTTGCACGTGTTTGTGCATGAGCTGTGTGGCTCGTCATGTACAAGAGTTAGCCCTGTGCCAGGCAGGCCAGTAGTACTGCATCCTGCCTTGAACTCATATGCTACCATGCTGCTGATGTGCTACCATGCTGCTGGCAAGTCCATGGCAACGACCTTGCAAGGCATACAACACGACCCTGATTGACAGCATGCCACGTATCTCATCAAATGCCTCTACGGCAGCCACAATGTGTCACCTCCCTCCGTTCCCTTCATTATGTGTTAGCAGCCAGTCATGCTGGCATCAGGGAAGCTGGCATGCAATCACTGCCTCAGCCACAGTCCACAGCTGTTTGGTCTCAGTTGCCCATGTGCCTGGCTGGCCTCAGGTCACTCTGCGCTTCACACCGGATTCGCTCGCCGATTATGATGACGAATTTGTGGTGGACACTGACCTGTCGCGTTTCTCAGTCGCCCTCAAAGCCCGCAGGGAACCCCCGGCACTCACCCTGCCACAACTGCTCCACGTTGGAGAGGTAGGGCACCCATACCAGCATCACATGACTGTTGTGTGTGATGCATGCATGGTGCCACCTGAATGAATGGCATGCAAGCATGGCGACATGCCACCATGGTACAATTGACTGCATGCTTTACCTCGTTGCTGCTCTCACCCCAAGGGAGCTCTGGCTGGTTGATGTGCCTCGCTGGCAGCAATACCCAGTTGCAGGTACAGGGCCACCGACAGGGACAAATGCAGCAAGGATAGGTGCCCCAGCTAGGGTTGAGCCACACCCCTGCCTGATCTGACCTGACCTGGCCTGGTGTCACTTGGCATGCAGGTGGTGTGTGGCAACCGCAAAGTAGAGCAGTTCATGTTCAGCAACCAGGGTGGCCCTGGAAAGTTTCGCATCATTCCGTCCTCCTTCTGGCCTGACAGCTTTCCTGAGGCACCCCATGACATGGCCCGCGTTGGGCCCTTTGAGGTGTGTGCCACCACTGCTTCTTGGCTGGCACTCCATGTCTGACCAGTCTGACCAGCCCAACAAAACTTATTCAACAAGGAACAACATGTTGGACTGTGGGCAATCTCACTCAGCTACTACAAACATGTTGTAGCATCCTCGGTCGCACCCTTGCTGACTACCAACCCCACTCCAATGGCACTCTTTCCCCCTTGACCACTGGGCACCTCATTAAAACTAACAGCTTAATGCTTTCTAAGGCTAACAATCTGTGTAAACTACTAGGGCCTATGCATTGTTACAAGTCCGACCATCAATGCCCCGCCGGTACTCCACAGCCCGGTGCAGCCTCTGCCTGACCTTGGGCAGCCGGTCATTGACCCGCTTGTAGCCCTGCTGGTACTCCTTGCCAACGGGGGGCAGGGCCTCCCTCTCCTTCCAGCTGCACAGCTCCAGGGGGCGCTGCATGCTCTCACCAATGCGCTGGAAGTTGAAGCAGGCGTTGGTGTCCCGATCCAGCCACCTGCCCCATGAAGGGGCCTGGGGTGGTGGCACTGGGCCAGGTGCAGCAGGGAGGGGCTGGGCAGGGGGAGGGGGTGGGGCCTGGGCTGAGGGGAGGGGGGGCCTGGGCAGGGGGAGGGGCAGGGGGGTCCTGGGCAGGGGCGGGGGCAAGGGGGTCCTGGGCAGGGGCAGGGGGGTTGGGCGGCACCTGATGGCACCACTGCAGGCCCCGCACATACTTAGCATGCCGCAGGCTCCAGGCTGGGCGCACCAGCCGCTGGTTGACTTGGCCTGCTGGGGGTACCCAGTCTTCGGGCCTAGGCCGGTCATCTGGCAAGTGCAGCTCACAACGGCACCTGGCTCATCAGCACCTCCCTCATCACCCTCCCTCACCCCTCAGCTCATCAGCACCTCCCTCATCCCTCAACTCATCAGCACCTCCCTCATCACCCTCCCTCAGCACCCTCATCGGCACCTCCCTCATCCCTCAGCTCAACAGCACCTCCCTCATCAACTATTCACGTAGCGTTAACGCAAAGGCAGACTCGTAGGCCTATAAGCTATCTATGTGAGCTGATTACAGCTCAAGAAGGGGTCACACACTACTGTGCCTCAGCAGGCTGCTGCAGCTGCTGGGCCTTGGGTAGGTGGTCTTGCAGCCGCTTGTAGCCCAGGCCAGGGTACTCCTTGCCCTTGGCTGGCAGAGCTCCCTGCTCTGGCCAGTAGCACAGCTCCAGCGGCCGCCACCTGCTCTCCCCAATGCGCTGCATGTTCAGCGCTGCATTGCAGTCCCTGTCCAGCCACCTGCCTGGCTGTGGTGCTGGTTTGGTTCTAACAGCCTTGCTCTTGGGCTCAGCTGCCTGCTCAGCCTTGGTGCGCTTGCTGCGCTTGGCTGGCGGGGGAGTGCTGGGTCCAGGTGCTGAGGCTGTTGGCTGTGTGGCTGCCTGCCTGCTGCATGTTGGCTGTGGGGGTTTGCGAGGGGCGACTACAGGGCACCACATCATGCCCCGCACTGGCTGCTCAGGCTGCTGGCTCCAGGTTGGGCGCAGCAGGCGGTGTTCCACCTGCCCTGCTGGGGGCTTCTAGTCTGCACGCCTGGTGGGCTGCTCATGGTTCAGCTGCTCCTCACACGGCTATTGGCCACCTCACTGCTGGGCTCACCCGGCTGGTGCTGTGCTCATCCATTAGCACCACCCTGCCCCGCTGCTGGTCTGTGCCCTTGGGCCTGCACACCACCTTGCGGTGCCCTTCTGTTTCTTCCGAGCCATTGCGAGCTGTGCTTGCAGACGACTGTGGCTTTTTATAGCAACTTGAGTTTTCCCGGAGCCTAGGCTATTAGGCTGTGAGCGGAACGCCATGTGAGGGGAAGCTTAAGCAGATTAGAAACAGCGATACAAGCAGAAGCATCACCCCGCTCCTCAGCCTAGCGGGCAATAAGTATCACGCAAATGAAAAAAGGAGTAAAATGGAGCGAAATGGAGTACCTCACACATGGCTGCTTACCAGTGTTTTTTTTTCGCCTTATATATAGCGATCGCTATAAAAAGCGACATTTCAGGGGTTCTATTGCGCTATGAAATGGTCGCTTTTCGAGCTTCACCACCTCACACTGCGCTATGAAAATTGCGATTTACCCTGAGAATTTGCGTATTTTATCATAGTTTTCGTTAAATGGTCTACCTGAGCGATGTTTTGAAGGAAGGTCGAGCTAAAAAACACTGCTGCTTACCACCATTGCCTGGCCTCCGTAATTGGGCTATAGCCTAGAGTTGGCATGACGTGCATGCACTAATGACAGCCCCAATGCCCGCCATACTGCTGGCACTACTGAGTTGGCGTGGTGGGTTGTGCAAGGGAGGGGAGACATGGAGCTGATGTCTGGATGGTCTTCGTCACTGGTGATGTGCTGGTCACTGTGGTAATGTGCACGGCATCCCATGAGCTGCATGGCCCCTGCCTGCTTGACATGGCTCCAGGTGTGGCCCTTGTTCTTTGACATGGCCAGGGGCGATGAAGTGGTCATCAACGTGGGCTTTGAGCCTCACCAGATGGGCACTGCTCGAGAGCGCCTGGTGCTGGTGTGCGATAACTGCCAGGTGAGGGGCTGTCTAATGGTAGGCTGGCTCGTCAGGGGCTGCCTGGTCAGGGGCTGCCTGGTCAGGGGCTGCCTGTGCCCAGTGTATTAGGAGTGCACGTCCTGCTTGCTTAGGGTCACCTATCAGATCTGTGTGCACCTTGCTTTGTAGATGCAGCCATGCAATTAGTTCAAGGTTTCAACGCCCAGCAGCCATGGTTGAAGGTTGAGGGCTGAACATGTATAGATGGACAACAACAATAACAACCACCAGAGGCACCACCGCCGCCTGGGCTGTCATGAACCCTGCAGGCCAGGAACAATGATACACGCCACCTTGTTGTTTGTGGCGCTCCGTCACCACACCTTAGGTGGCATCTGGCAGGTTTGCGTGGGGCAAGCGCACCTTGAAGCTGCTGTAGACTGAAATTTGCTTGTGTGGAAATCCCGCAGTTGTCACTTGACGACTCCTGGACATGACCTTGCGGTGCTGCCTGTTGGGGTTGCAATAGGTCCGGGACTTCACCATCCAAGGCTTGGCATCAGAAGTGGATGTGCAGCTGGAGGCAATCGACGGCCTTTTCCTCAGCATAAATCCCAGCACGGCATCTGGCGCGGCCGCCGCTGCCGCGGCCGCCGCCGCCACCGCCGCTGCCAACTCCGTCACGAACTCCATGACAGGCAGCGTGGCGAATGTGCCGGTACCTCGCGTGGCGCGCCGCAGCACTAGCACAGACCAGCGAACCTCCATGTCCAGCGACCACGTCCCCAGGGCATCCATCGCAGCAGCTGGGTCGTCCGCAGCACCAGCCCCCGCCCGCCGCAAAAGTGCAACCGCCGCTGTCGTACCACCGGAGCCCCTGGACCGTGCGGCTGCTGAGGCTGTATTGGACATGCCCCTTTGGTTTGGCGAGGTCGTGCCAGGCAGCGGCTTTACGAAGAAGTTGGTCGTCCGCAACACAACCACACTGCCTTTCCCTTTCAAGTGAGTCACTCTCCGTCCATCAGCCAAGGTTGTTTCTACAAAGCTACTCAACAGCCTTGTTACACTCTGACGCTGTGCCTGCTGGAAAACTGCAAGGTCTCATGCATGTATATGCTAATGCACAGTTCATTTGCATTTTCGTTGTAGCCAGCATGCACCAGCACACCAATCGGTGTGTGCAGGTGGAGCATGGCTGCTTTCCCTCAGACCCGCACTGCCAAGCCCCTCAACCAGCCGCTGGGAGTTTCCCGCCTCCCCCTTGACCCCCTGCATGCGGCTGTGTCGGCACAGCGCAGTGGGGAGCCTGAGGGAGGTAAGCTCGCCTCGCCACAGCCATGGCCAATCGCTGCCCGGCATGCCCCCCTTCCATCTCCTTCCCAATCCTTCCTTACCTTATCCTTCCTGAGTTTTCTTTTGGGTTGTGTGCTGATGTTTGATGGCCGTGCAGTGTGTTCAATGTTTCCTTTATCTCCAGCTAGTTCCTAGTAGTATCAAGCCATATCTAGATTGCTTCCACTTTTGCATGCTTGCATGGCACGGAGTCTGTTGTGAGGATGGCATGGACAGCACTGCATGCACCTGTGGCTCAATAGCTAGCTTTGTGTGGGCCCATGCTGCCATGCAGTCCAGAAGGGCCAGGTGGACCTTGTGGCTCTGGGCATGGATGACGACTCTGCCTTCACGGTGGAGCCGTGTGAGGGTGTGATGCAAGGCGGGGCACGGGTCGAGTTTTGCATCACCTTCCTGCCGTCATCTATCAAGCGGTAAGAAATCGGTGCTTGCTGCTGCACGCCAGCAGGTGTCAAAATGCTGTAGCAGGGGCTTTCAGCCACAGTGTGTTGACTAGGGACACGAACCCATCACACCTGTGCCAGCAAGGGGTGCAAGCATGCCCAACAACATCTCACAACACCGGGCCCAACCACCCTATATCACAGAAGAACACTCCAAGCATTGTGTGGCATAAACCAAATACTCGTGTGCCCTGACACCTGCCTAACTTGCCTCACCCTGCCCAGGTACTTACGATGGGCACAGCTGAAGGTGGACAAGTCCATGCAGCCCGGCAGCCTGCAAGGCAACACCGCGCGCTCCGCTGCAGCCTGTGACGTAAGTGTGCTGGAGCTGGGCGTGGAGGGTGTCGGCGCGCCCCTGCTGTACGACCTGTCGCCCAGGCGGCTCGTGATCCCCGGCAACCTTACGCCCGGCAGCGAGTGTGTGAGGCGTGTCACACTCACCAATAACTCCCGCGCGCCCGCGCGCTTCAAATTCGAGGGTGGGTCGGAGGTGGCTGGGGTGCCTGCAACAAGAAGCGTTTCATGCGTTGCGCAGTCACTAGTCACGCAGTGGCAGGTGACGGCGCTTTAAGGGCAGCATGTTCAGACACACTGCGATGTGGAAGGTGTCAGGATGCATGGCAATAGGGGCTACGTGGGCTACGTAGGCAATAGGGGCTACGTAGGCGATGGGATGAGCCAGGGCCACCCATGACCTCGCAATTGTAAGTGCCTGGGCACTACCTCAGCTGGTAATTGGCATTGTCATGCAGAGCAGGTTTGAACAATATTCAGGAGGGTGTCAATGTGTGCAACTGTACAGGGACCTGTGTGGACCTTACCTAAACCTGCCAATCCCTGCCTGCCTGTCTGCCTGCCTGCCTACCCTCCCGCTTGGTCGCAGGGCAGCACCAGTTCCTGCAGGTCCAGCCTGGGGAGGGTAGCGTGGCCCCCTTGGCTTGCGCATCCCTCTTTGTCCGCTTCCTTGCCGGCACCACCCTAGGCCCCGTCCACCATTCTCTCTCCTGCCACGTCCAGCATGGCCTGACTAGCAGCTTGGAGGTAGCAGCAGAGGTGGTGGCCCCCTCCGTGGAGCTGCTCACCACTCGCATTGACTTTGGGCTGGTGCGGCTGAAGGGGGAGGAGGTGCGCCGCATCCACATACGCAACACCAGCACCACCTGCGACACTCACTGGCAGCTGGAGGAGCTGGTGCAGCCACGTGCGCTGCGCAGCAGCAGTGAGCATCAGGTGAGTGGGGCAAGCAGTTAGAGGGGGTTATCCCTGGCTGGTAGTAAACCCAGGCTGGCAGGTGCAGCAGGCAGGGTGGGTGACGGTCACGGCATGACAGGGAGGACGTAATCATGGTTAGCCCGCCAGGCAGCAAGGCACGGTGCAGGGCATTAGAAGGTGGTGTCCCTGAACCCCACAGCTGAGTGCAGAAAGCTGCACTCAACAGCGAAAACACTTTGCTCACACCCTCCTACATGGTAGTGAAGGTGGGGAGGCAGGGATGGACGGTGGCCTCATCACAAGGGCTGCTGCCAGCCTCAGCTCTGCACCTCTGCACCTCTACACCTCCACACCTCTAAGCCTGTACAACGCCTGCTCACCCTCCCTCCCTTGCAGAAGTCCAGCTTGAGTTCCGCCGCACACACCCCTCAGCAGCAGTCCAGGCGGCGCGGGGCCCCCAGCTCCAACCCTTCCACACAGCTCCACCCCCCCTCCCTCCCCACCTCACCAGCGCCACCCCACATGAAGGACGACCCCACCGCCCTGCTCCACCCTTCAGTCAGCTTCTCAGACCTGCAAGGCCCTGGGCCCCGCGCCTCCCTGGACCCCAGCCTCAGCCCCAGGCTGCGAGCAGTCAGCAACGTGGGCCCGGGGCTGGGTGGCCAGGCGGCTGAGGCAGGGGCACCCCGTACCCACATGTCGTTTGACCCACCCTGGGGGTGCCTGGCACCTGGTCAGGAGGGCCATGTCCTCGTTACCTGCCACGCGCTGTCTGATGGGCAGCACCATTCCGTCATCAAGGTACAGCACCTTCCCTGCCCCTGTCGCCTCAGCTCATGCCAGGGGTGTGCCAGCCAAAGGGCTGCTTGTGCTTGTGCCACAGCAGCTGCGCTTCTGGCCATGCTACCCTCATCACCACACCCCTCCTGACACACCCTGATGGGCTACGCCAGCTCTATCTTGCACACCCACTCCTGCACCTGCCACCAACCTGGCCTCCACGACTTCTGTCACCCTGCTCCAACCCACCTACCCAGCTCAACGCACACTTTCCCTTTGCTTGTAGCTGCCTGCTGGTGCTCGTTACTGGCTGTTGCTGCTGGCCCCTGCCTGTCGCGACGTTCTGCTGCTTGTCGATGCCTCCTGCCGCAGCTGGTGTCTGGCCTGGGCCCTGACTTGCGCCACGGCCAGTTGCACTGCCTGGAGGCCTTTGCTGCCGTGGTCACCCCCCGTGCGGTGGTGAACCGGCCCAAGGTCGACCTGGGCATCACCTTTGTGGGCGTCACCGCACGCTTCTCCTTCACACTCAAGAACCTGGCGCTGCTGCCGCTGGACTTTGCGTGGACAGTGCAGGGCCTGAGGGGCAGCCAGAACGCTGGGGCTCTGCCAGAGTCGGTGCTGGATGCAGAGATGAAGATACGGCCGGAGGCGGGCACACTGGCAGCAGGTGAGGGCAGCAGGGCACACTGGCAGCAGGTGAGGGCAGCAGGGCACACTGGCAGCAGGTGAAGGCAGCAGGGCACACTGGCAGCAGGTGAGGGCAGCAGGGCACACTGGTAGCAGGTGAGGGCAGCAGGGCACACTGGCAGCAGGTGAGGGCAGCAGGGCACACTGGTAGCAGGTGAGGGCAGCAGGGCACACTGGCAGCAGGTGAGGGCAGCAGGGCACACTGGCAGCAGGTGAGGGCAGCAGGGCACACTGGTAGCAGGTGAGGGCAGCAGGGCACACTGGTAGCAGGTGAGGGCAGCAGGGCACACTGGTAGCAGGTGAGGGCAGCAGGGCACACTGGCAGCAGGTGAGGGCAGCAGGGCACACTGGCAGCAGGTGAGGGCAGCAGGGCACACTGGCAGCAGGTGAGGGCAGCAGGGCACACTGGTAGCAGGTGAGGGCAGCAGGGCACACTGGCAGCAGGTGAGGGCAGCAGGGCACACTGGCAGCAGGTGAGGGCAGCAGGGCACACTGGTAGCAGGTGAGGGCAGCAGGGCACACTGGCAGCAGGTGAGGGCAGCAGGGCACACTGGCAGCAGGTGTGCGTTGGGAAAGCAGGGCGCTAGGTTTAGGCCATAGCAGGGCCGGGCCCATGGTCAGGTGTGTTGGCACGCTTGATGTTGTTAGGGTACAACATGAATGGCTGCTGCAGCTGCTGTACGCACCGTGAGTAACAGACATTGCCGCCGCACCACCCAGGCTCCCTCCTCTGCGCTGCCTCCCACTCTCAGCCCTGCCCACTGCCTACTCGTCCTGCAGGCCAGGAGCTGGACTTCACGGTCCGCTTCACGCCCCAGGTCACCGGGCAGCTCACCCTGTTTGGGGTGTGCTATGTGGAGGGCGCCCCCTTGCCCACTGGCTTCCAGGTCACCACCACAGCCAGGGGCCTGGACGTCACCTACGACCTGCTCTCACCGCAGCAGCATGAGCGCTGGGCCGCTGCCCAGGCCAACCCCAGGGTCAGGAAGAAGCGGGAGGACGTGGACAACTTCCAGGGCATGAGTGAGTACAGGGGGGGTTGCAGAGGGGCTGGGCAGGGGTGGTAAGGGCTGGGCAGGGGTGGTAAGGGCTGGGCAGTGGTGGCAAGGGCTGAGCAGTGGTGGTAAGGGCTGGGCAGGAGTAGGTGACATTGGATCCTTAAGTGTCAGGAGGGGGACTGCACATAGGCTCATGGAGTGGCGTGGCGTAAACCGATAAATCCATCGAATTAGGCGCTGTCATTGCGGGCTCGTCATTGCTGTTGGTGCGCACTGATGCAGCTCACCTCCCGCCAGAGGTGCTGGCCAAGCTAGGCAACAGCCGGCTGGCGCAGCGCAGCTTCATCGGAGGGGCCACCGCACCCCCCTTCCGCCACCATGTTGCTGCCTTTGGGGAAGCGGTGCCACTGGGGGAGACCCGTAGCCTGTGAGTGAGGAGCTGGGTGTGTGGGCTGGGGCTGGGTGTGGGCCAGTCAGGTCAGGGACAGGCCTCAAGTCAGCCAGGTGCCAGCCTTCGCCATCAGCACTGACAGCAGATCACGTCCAGCACATGACGCCCCTGCAGCAAGGGAGACATGGGCATCCACAAAAGTCTAGCAAACCCCTTGGCATAGGGCGGTTGTGCCCAGTGCGACCTGTACTTGTCACACAGCGTTCAGGGGACTCAGCCACACCAACATCCCTCGTCCTCTGCTTCATGGCTTGCAGGTGCCTTGTGGTTACAAACCAAACCGCCATTGCCACCTCCCTGCACACCTGGCTGGACTCCTTCGGCGTGGATGACCTAAACAGACTGACTGGCCACTCCAATCCGACTGTAAGCAAGACTGGGCAGAACACGGGTGCTGACCCCGCTGCTGACACCACTTGCAACTGTGTGACAACATGCTGGGGTGTGGAGTACCAGGTCGGCGAGTTTCCCAGTAGCAGTTCACATGCCGCCCCGCCACGACTCATCTCCGTATGAGTACAGCTCTGTTCTAGGCGCGACAGCACTTACCAACGAATGCATCGTGTTTTCATGGCCGTGCTTGTCACAGAAAGCGCATGGACGGCAAGCAAGCAAAACTGCCTCAATCGGCGTCGGGCTGGGCGTAGACTGGGAGGCTTCAGAGTCTCGAGGTCGCAGCACATTGACGACAGCTGCGTCCACAACGATGGCTTCTCCGCGACGCAGTGAGGCAACCGGTGCCGGTCATCCAAGAAGCTCAAAGTGCGGTACGGCTACGGCTCAAAAACCGCCGGGGACGGCCGTGTCACACCAGGCTGCGGGTGTGACCTGGACGGAGCTAGGCGCTGCCGGGCGGCAACTGTCAGCGGACAAAGGTGCGCGTCACACCGTGCACTTGTGACTAGTGCGGAACGAGATTAAGGAGGTAGTTGGGAGGTACTACATGGGGACGCGTTTTGGTGATGGGCCGCCAATAAGCCAAGGCATGCTACCAACATTATGCTGGGGTTAATGGGCTTGTAGGCA
Source organism: Haematococcus lacustris (assembly GCA_030144725.1). Taxonomy (NCBI): domain Eukaryota; kingdom Viridiplantae; phylum Chlorophyta; class Chlorophyceae; order Chlamydomonadales; family Haematococcaceae; genus Haematococcus; species Haematococcus lacustris. Next base: position 8,299,928 of record JASKMD010000012.1, on the reverse strand, counting down.
GCTGTGCAACACTCTTGTTCATCAACTCCCTGTACCAGCTGTGCCGAAGTTCCAGCATTGCCAACATGCTTGGTTGATTGCACATCAATAAGTACACACAAGAGCATCAGTCAGAAATGCCAGCGCTAGCAGCAGCAGCAGTTAAGAAGACATCTTCATCATGTCACTGCTCCATGGCTGTGCTGCCTGATGCATGATCGCAGGCCTAGCCCAAAGCTTCAACCACTCCCAGGCCTCCCGTGCCCCTCGCAACCAGCCCTTCCGCCTTGCTGACACCACAGACAAGAGCAGCCCCTTCCGCAGCGCAAAGGGCACGGACATGATGGCTACGCGCCGCCTGCAGCAGCAGGCTGAGCAAGTGTTGGGCAGCAAGGTGCGGCTCCTTGCTGGCGTGATGCTTCAAGAAATGCAAGGATGTGTGCATGCTCTGACGCAGTGCCCTGGCACCCACCTGGGTTGCTGTTATCATGGGACGCTATCCTAACTTTCATCATCAAAGCAATCACATCCAATTTCTTGTCGGTACAGTGCATGTGCAGTATGGGCCAGTATGGGCCATATGGGACGTCTTCTTACTTGTGGTGCAGTTCATGGTAGGGCATGGTAGTGCATGGTGGTGCATGGTGGTTGCATGGAAGACGTCTTGTTGATGAATGACAGGGTGTGGGGTGCAGCATGGCTTGACTGGCAGACTGTGCTGCGGCTGCCACTGCCTGCAGGGCCTGGCTGTGAGCGTGCAGCCGCCCTCTGCCCAGCTGCCCGCCTGGAGCCGCGTGGTGCTCAAGCTGTCAGCCTTCAACGACATGTGTGGCGACTACTTTGACACCCTGCATGTCCAGGTGTGGGTGGGACCTGGCAGCCAGGCAGGTGGGCGAGCAGGTGGAGGGGCACAGCTGTGACAGGCAGGCAGTTGTGGTTCCTGCGCTCACTACACACTCTTGCTTCATCGACCCCCAGTGGCCACCGTCAACCCAGCTCCCCAGCAACTGCCCACACATGCTGCCTCATCACAGCCTCAAAGCCACCCATGCAGCCAGAGCAGCTTCCTGGTGCCTGCCCAGCCTGTGTGCACTGTCGTGTGATTTGACTTGACCTGAAAGGATGAAGCCTCAGTTCAGCACCTCCCTCATCGGCCCTCCCTTACAGGCAGAATTAGGTCCACACCAGCCGGTTCATTATCACAGCTGACTTTCACGACTCATATTCCAGCTTCAGCAGCCCTGACCATGACCTCCCTCACCAGCACACGTAACCTCAGTACAGCGCTGGCTACTGATGGCTGCAGGTGGTGTTGATAGGCTTACCTAGTCTGTGTGCTCTGCCGTGTGGTTCAACACTACCTGGGTAGTGGAACGTCAGTTCAGCACTGGCTGCTGATGGCTGCAGGTGGGCAGCCTGCCCGTGCGTAACTTCCCAGTCAGGATAGGTGTCACCGGCACCCCCTTGGTGGTCCAGAAGGAGCGGGTGCTCACCAGGGGTCTGCAGCAGCGCAGCGCTCAGTGGCACACTGACCTCGCCTTTGGCCAGCTGCCCGCAGGCGTGCAGCTGACAAAGACGTTCTACGTCTTTAACACGGGCGCTCTGGGTGAGTGACTGCCTCGATGCGCTGGGCCGGCAGAACTTGGGGAAAATCAAGGGGGCGGGGAGGGGACATGCGGGGTCACGCACGCGTTTGCAGTGGGCAGCTGAGGGCAGGTGCAGTCTGCAAAGCAGTGGGTGGGCAGATGGGTGAGCCATCTCCGGGTGCCCCAAGGTCGGTGGTGTCTCAAACATGGAAGGGCACAGGCAAGTGCATGATGTGGCACCAGCTGGCATGCACTCGAGGCATGCCATGCACTTGTAGTGAGCAGCAAGCAGGGCATGATGCACTGCAGTGTGGTGCAGGCGGAGAAAGCCAGGGGCAGCAGGGAGGAGCATGCAGTGTGGCTAGTCACCGCCATGGTCACCACGGCATGCCATGTCCGTCTCCATAAACCTGGAGGATCAGGGTTACCTCCCGCAGCCACTCGCCCACATGTCAACATGCTGACCCCTCCCCACCGTGGCTGCAGACATGCACCTGTCCTGGACCTTCATGCGATACCAAGACGACAGCGACTGCGACAACCCCAGCGCCACCATCTTTAACGTCAAGCTGCAGGTCCCAGGCGTTGGCTCTCCTGCCCCAGCAGGCCTCACCGCCAAGCTGTCCAACCCCTTGTCCGCCACCCGAGCCCACAGCGTCACTGTCCCTCACCTCGACCGCAACTCGCAACATGATCCGTACGCCCCCAGCACCGCCCCACACACCCCTGCCACTCCCTCACATCCCCAGTTCGACCTCCAGGGCCTCACCCCACCACTCCCTGGGCCAAGCTTGGCCAGCAGCCCCTGCCCACCCTCCTCTCTCACTGCCCCCGACAGCGCTTCTGCCACGCAGCCCGGCCTGACACAGCTACCTGTTGACGACTTACAGAACGAGCTTCTTGCCGGGCGCCAGCTGTCTGTCTCGCGCACGCTGTCCCGCTCTGGCAGTCGCTCGCAGCTGCGTCTGCCAACAGCGTTAATGGCTGTACCTCCCATACCTTTGGGCCGCATGTCCGACACTGCCCGCGTCAGCAACGCGCGTGGAGGAGACGCCGATGGGCGTTTGAGCGGGGTGAAGCTTGTGTTGGAACCCCATGCAGCGCCTGATGACAAGCCTTTCGTTGTGGAGCCGTTGCAGGCGGTGAGTGGGATGGGGTCAGGCTTGCAATCCGAAGCTTCGAGCTGGTGAACCAGCAACAGGTATTGTCTCATTGTGCTGATCATCTGAATGAGCCCGATCAGCCTTGTGACTCTGGGCAGCCAGGCCCATCACTTCCCACTTCCCACTGCACCACTTCCCACAGCAATAGGGTGTGGAGAGCTTGCCTAGCCTTCTGACCAGCCTGATCAGCCTTGTGGTTCTGGTGGCCTGTCATACCACAGCGGTGCATTGTGCTAGCTTCTCTATGCTAGCTTGCAGCTCTCCTGGAGCCTCTGTGTGGTGATGTGGTGGTGTCAAATGCAGCCATGGGGGATACTGTAGTACTTGCGCTTATGTGAGGCAGTGTGAGCTTGTGCGCGCAGTCATAGCGCTTGCATGGGCTCCGCACATGTAGCCCTGGCGTGGGGCTGCTGCAGGTCATCCCTGGGGGCCAGTCCCAGCGCTTCACCGTCACCTTCCAGTCGACTCGGTCAGCACCGCACAAGGGCTTCTTGTTAGGCAAGCAAAAGGTGCGGAACGGTGTGTGCAACATGACCATGCATTTTGGTTGCCTCATGCCTTGCTCTGTAGTCCTAACAACACCTGGATTGCTGTGTGGTCTTTCTATACACATGTCTGGATTGTCTGTAGCTGAGAATGCTTAGCCCACCTCCGTGGCATGTCTTGATGTGACCACAAGCTCCTACACAGATGGAAGTGTGTGCAGCAAGAATACACGAGTCGTACTGCCTGGACAGGCTGCCATACCAGGCATGTGTATTGTGCTCTAAGCTTGCGACGTGCATGTGTGATGTCTGTGTTGTGCAGGTGTTCTCACCAGAGCAACCCATATCGCTGAAGCTGTGGCCAACTGGAGCCGCAGGAGACTCCTTAGGGGTGATGCTATCGGGAACGTTCCACCCCTATGCGGGCCAGCCTCCCGCACCGCTGCAGCCGCTGCGCGTAGACCTTTCAGCTACCTCGCTCACATCTTGCTTGGAGCCCGACGCTCAGTCAGAGCTCAGCTTCGTGTGCCACAGCACGCAGACGTCCTCCGCGCCCGCCTACAACCACGCTATCACACTTTCAAATCGGCATGCCTGCCCACTCATGTTTTCGCTGTCGGTGGAGGGACCATTTTCATTGTTGTCCGCCGTCGCATCAGCTCCGCAGGACCCGGCGATGTACACCGGGACAACTGGGCTCACGACGCAACCTCCAGCTCCCGGCACAGCCACTGTAGCGCCGAGATGGGCTCGAGGACAGCTGTATCTCCCTCCTGGAGAAAGTGTGGACGCGGCAGTGCAGTTCCAGCCTCCCGCCGACCATCAACAGCAACGAGACGACTACGAGCTCAACGGCGCATTGATCGTTTCGTATGCGAACGGAGACGAGCAACGGCTACCACTGACCGCTCACGTCTTGCACCCTGCCCTCGCACTACGACACCCTCAACAGACACTCGGCAACAATTCACAAGGTAGACGGCAGCTCAACGGTGACGATGAGCGACCACAGCATGACGCGACTGAGGCGCACGAGCAGCAAGCTGAGCATGCGGGAGACCCGGGAGCGTCAGCTCCGCCCGCTGCTCCCCTGCGCTTCGGCCGGGTCCACGTGGCGCGTCCCAAGCCATTGGAAGTTACCCTGCTCAACACCTCGCTGGTGGACGCCTTGTGGGCCGCGACGAATGCGAACGCTCTTGACCGTCCTCGATATTGTCGCGTTGAGGACGCGTCCACGGCTGCGGCAACGAGCGAGATAACATTTGGAGCGTTCACAGTGCAGCCGGCATGCGGTTTCCTGCCCGGACGAGGTTTGAAGCTTCCACGCACACAACGGATCACAGTCACCTTCGCCCCAACAGACGCGAAGGAGTACCGCACCACCTTGATGTTTAACGCACACAAAGGCCGACCGGTTGTCCTCGAAGTGGTTGGCCAAGGCTCATTTGACGAGACCGAGGAGTATGGCGGACTCTTATACCAATTGTAGCCAATTCGCCCCCGTGACCAAGATGTTGTGGGGCACTCGTCATCAAGAACTTCTCATACGTTTCCAAGCCATTGTCGGGTTTGCAGGCATTGTTGGGGTTGCACAGCTCTGTATGCCAGACATCCCTTGTGTGCGGCGATGGCGTAGCATTGGCAAGCGGACGTGTGCGCCTCGTGCCCATGATGTCACCTGACACGCTCATAGACGTGGCTTACAATAGCGGTGGCTGGGAGTACATACGCGCGCCTATGTTTGTGAAATCCGTTGCAACATGGCATAATTATTGCTTGCTTAGGCGCTGTGGGTGGCCACTGACATACACCCACACACAAACGTATCCACATTGCATGCTAGGTGTGTCTCGACTGCAAAACCCTGCTAATGACGTTGTCCGGCGAGTGACCCAAGTGGCTCATGATCAGTTTGACCGGGACCGGACAGCGGAACCGTCATCAGCCAAACGGAGAGCATTGCCACCTTGTGGGAGGTGAGCCGGCCTCAAGCTGAGGCGCTGAGGTAGCATCTACAGCGCACGAGCACCACGACCACCCCGTCACTCAGTACTGAAGCTAGCTAGATTACCCACAGTCAAACTTGTTGCTCCTTGTTGAATAAGTTTTGTTTGACTGAAGTTCGCTTCAGATTGTTACCTCGTTACTCTGCACGGGCCGACCGACCGACCAGTAACACCGATTGGAGAGTTACGCCGTTACACTGGACGGCCGGCCGGCCCGGGCCGACCAGACAGTAAGTACGTGCACACCGCCGACACTGCCATCACTGCTGCTAAGAACGAAGCCCGGCATGTGGTGGCGCAACAGTGGTGGCAAGAGTTGCTGCCAGAGCAAGGGACACCCGTGTCCGCTACAGTGCCCCACACTTGGATACAATCATCGTCTCCTACACAGACCGACTCCGTCGCCCACGGGCACGATGCTCAGGCTGATGCGCGGGTCATGCAACAGCTTGTGATTCAACGCCTTCAGCGCCATCGTCGCTTTGTCCGTCTCCTCCGGGTCTGCCACGCGGCCGTACCACAACACATTATCCTGCATGAGAGCAAGCACCCGGCGCGCCGCAAAAGCAGTTTGACGATGCCAACGACAGTGCTAGGCCACGTGCCAGGGGACACAAATGCTCACAAAAGAACTGCATGCAAGCAGCAATGACCACCCAGCTGCCAGGCTTCCAATCCATTTCACGGCCAAGTGAATTGGGCTAAAAGCTGGACGGACAGAGCACACTGGCACACAGGGCGCCCTTGCACTGCAGCCAATGATGAGGTGGTACATGCCACTGCTGCCGGCACAGCCCACTCACAATGACAATCAACCCTCCTGGTCGCACTAGGCGCAGCAGGATCTCGTAATATGTGTCATAGCCCTGCTTATCAGCATCTGCGCCCAGGGTCCATAGCAGCAGCTTGTGAAGCACCCTAGGCAGCAACTAGGGGCCATCTGTCGCCAGGCGCTACCTGAGGCATTCAAACACCTGTTTGTGTGGCACGCTGAACAGCTCTGACTGATGTGCCCACACCTGCCACCGCCCCACCCAGCCCATGTTAGCCACTCCAGGCTCCTTTTGTCCCTGCCTGCTTGGCTCTCCTTGCCCCAAGGAAGGAGTACCAGCAGGGCTCCAAGCTGGTCAGTGACCGGCTGCTCAAATCCAGGCAGAGGTTGCACCAGGTCCAGAGGTAGATAGCCCTAATCAGATGCCAAGTGGTTAGGGAACAACACGTGCCACCAGGGATGGGGTTTGCAATCATCAAGGGTGCCCTGATGAAGTTGTGATGATGAACCTGTAGTGAGGGAGAGTACCCCACAGGCAACACCCTGCCCCATGTTTCCTGCCCTTGTCTAGGTTTGACGCATGTCACACATCCCAGGGCTGCTGCCAGCAGACGCGAGGCATGCAATAGCAAACTTACAGAGCAAGGCATACACCAGGAAAGGTAGTAGGCAAGGCATATCACAGCCTGCGTACTGAGCAAGGCACACAGCAATATATGTACAGGGCAAGGCACACGAGGAAAGGCATCCTTGGCCCACACACCCCACCACGCCTACCTATGAATGCGAAGTCGTAACTGTTTGGACCCTCTCGCTGGAGAGCATCTTGCAGTGACATCGCTGCAGGGCCCACCACGCCCTCCACCTGACGCCACAGTGGTGAGGCGTTGGTGTGATGAGCTAGGCTGGCTCCACCTAATCTGCCCACCCTCATTTGCCCTCTCACAACCCCCCTTTCCCTAGCTGGTTTTGAGTAAATCACACTTCAGCATAGCTGTCCTGATAGCCCTCACCCTCATCCTCACCATCATAACCCTGTCCTTTACCCTCACCCTCACCCCAACCCTCACCCTCACCCCAACCCTCACCCTCACCCCAACCCTCACCCTCACCCCAACCCTCACCCTCACCTTCACCCCAACCATAATCTTAACCCTCACCCTAACCCTCACCCTTACCCCAACCCTAATCCTAACCCTAACCTTTACCCTAATTACTAAAAGGTAACGGGCAGCCCAGGGCCTGGCTGGTTCCTACTTTATGCGCCACTCCTGCTAGCTCCCAATACTTGCGTGCCACAGCCATGGTGCGCTGATCCACGTCCAGGGCCAGGAGGTACCCGTCGTCAGGGAGGGCCTGACAACACACACGCAGCTGGCAGTGCACAGTCCGCCATCAAGGCTGTCAGCGCATGAAGGCTGTCAGGGCACGCATTGCAGCAATGCTGAGAGGCAGGTGCCTTGTACTGACAGTGCTGATGACAACCACAGAGAGCAGCAGTGCCTCCTCTAGCTCTACACATAGAGTCACTTCCTATCATCTATCTCCAGGTCCAGCTTTGCTGCAAATGCTGCTGCTGCTGCTGCTGCTGCTGCTGCTCCTGCTGCTGTTGTTGCTTCCTACACAGCAAAACACTACATTACCGCCTTCTTCATCACTGCCATCCCCTCTCCCTCCCCTTTCGGCCCCCTCCTGGCCTGTGGAGCCCTGAAGCTTGGCTGCCCATGGGCTGCAACAGTAATTGGTCAATTACCTTAATCTTTTGTACATCACCCCTCGAGAACATGCCTCACCCACCTGGGCAATAGAGATGGAAGAGTAGCCGGTGAACACGCCAACCTCTATGGCCCTGCGTGCCCCTGTCAGCTCCACCAGCAGCCCCAACAGGCAGCCTTGCTCCGGAGTGATCTGCATCCGGTAGCCTTGCATCCTGCTGGTCTCCTCCCGCAGCAAAGCCAGCACCTGCAGCCAGGAGGCCACCCGGATAATGCCTGATGCCCCTGATGCCAGATGCCTCTGCTGCTCCTGCTGCCAGATGTCCCTGCTGCTGCTGCTGCTGCTGCTGCTGCTGCCACACGTCCCTGCTGCTCCTGCTGCCAGAAGTCCCTGCTGCCCCTTTTGCTCCGCTGCTTCTGATCTGCTTAAGCTTCACATCAGGCTGGCGTTCTGCTAAACGCCTTATAGCCTTGCAATCTGATAATGCCCAGGCCAATCCCGGAACAACAGAGCTTCATCACTCCATGAATCCCTGGGAAAACTCAGGTCGCTATAAAAAGCCACAGTCGTCTCAAAACACACAGCGCGGAAGGGTACCGCCAAGCAAGGGCACCCAGCGGTGGCTCCAGCACCTGGCAGCAGCAAGCTCAGCCGGCACCTCCCTGGAGGCCAACCTGAAGCACATCACCGTCACCTTGGCCACTTGGGACGCAGTGTGGGAGGTGTACAAGGACCCCAAGTGGGCACAGCAGCGGCTGAGGCTGTACGGAGCCCAGGACCGGTCGCTGGAGCAGTTCTTCAAGCAGGTGAGGGTCAGTAAGTGGGTGGGTATTAGGGAGGTTAAGTGACTGAGAGGTTGTGGGTTGGGCATCAAGTGAAAGAATAGTTGACTGTGCCATGCCTAACCTGGTGCCACCATGTCAACCACCATGTGTGTGCCTTGTGTGCATGGCTGCAGCTGGAGGAGGACATGGCGGAGGTGTCCATGGAGCGCCATGGGCGTGCCAAGCAGCTGGTGGTTTTCTTTGGTGCAGCTAGCATTGGCACTGGGGGAGGCTGGGGTGCTGACGCGGTGTTGTGTGCCTGCTGCAAGGTGGTGTGCAGGCCCAGGGGCACAGACCAGCTGCGGGGCAGGGTGGTGCTAGTGGATGAGCACCGCACCACCCAAGTCAGCTCAGCAGTGGATGGCCATCAGCCCTGTGAGAGGCAGCTGAACAAGCGCAGGGCCACCAGGCCTGCAGACTGGAAGCCCCCAGCAGGGCAGGTGCACCACCGCCTGGTGCGCCCAGCCTGGAGCCAGCAGCGTGACCAGCCTGTGCGGGTCATGATGTGGTGCCCTGTAGTGGCCCCGCGCAAGCACCCACAGGCCCCATGCAGCAGCCAGGAAGCCACACTGCCAGCAGCCTCAGAGCCAGGTCCCAGCACTCCCCTGCCAGCCCAGCGCAGCAAGCGCACCATTGGCTGAGCCGGCAGCTGAGTCCAACAAGGGCAAGGCCCAGGGCAAGGCTGCCAAAGCCAAGCCAGCACCACAGCCAGGCAGGTGGCTGGACAGGGACTGCAATGCAGCGCTCAACATGCAGCGCATTGGGGAGAGCAGGTGGCGGCCGCTGGAGCTGTGCTGGTGGCCAGACCAGGGAGCCCTGCCAGCCAAGGGCAAGGAGTACCCAGGCCTGGGCTACAAGCGGATGCGAGACAAGCCACCCAAGACCCAGCCTGCTCAGGCGCAGGAGTGTGTGCCCACTTCTTAAGCTGTCATCAGCTTACATTCAGTGCATGCAAGACATGCCAACTCTACACAATAGCCCTTTTGGGTCAGGCAATAGTGTAGGTGGTAGGCGACCACGACCATGTATATGCCATGTATAAGCCATGTGCATGCCATGAGCATGGGAACTCCACACAGACAAAACACCGTTTTGTAGGGGTCCACACTGAGTGTTCCACTGCAATGAAGGCTCAAGGTTCAGGGCTAAGGTGCTGCAAGGGCACATTTGCAGGCAGCCAGGCGGTGCAGCCACGGCTATTCCTGATGCTGAGGCCTGCTATCCTGGCACATGCCAGGAATGGCAGGGCACGTGGCTTGCAGGAGGCGATTTGAAGCAGGCTGCAGGAAGGTGGCGTCACAATGGCACTGAATGCCTGCATGGTTGTGTCTGAAGAAACGTAAGCGTTTGCTACCAGAGTGAAGTCACTAGCGTAGCATGATATTCATCACTGTTACAAGACGTCTAACAGTATGACTGTGTTTGTGAAGAAGTCCTTTCTACGTCACATTAGGGTCTGGCACACATTTACAGCCTTACAGGTTCCAGCGGGCTTGCTGCATCACCAGCAATAGCACCAGCAAGCAAGCTACAGCGCATGCCACATGCCATGCCTTGCAAAAGCAGCTGGAAGTGTCAAAAGAAAATACCTTGGACTCGCGTGTATGGTCTAAAAGGTAGGTGTAGAGGTTGGAGGACATCATCATGGCGACCGGGACCTTGTTGATGACTGGGCCCGAGCTTTGTGATGGAGGAGCTGCGCATGCTCTATGAGATCTGGCAGAGTGTGCCTGTGCTGGGCGCCTGCAGTGATGGGCCTGGAGCTAATGTTTGATATTAAAATGTATAGTGTAATTCTTACTGCAGATGTAGCTGCACAGCGTGTCACAACCCAACAGCCATTTACAATGCCTTGTGGTGTTCTCGATCATGCAGAGCATGCAGAACAAGCAAGGGGGCGCTGCTCAGCTGGTGAATCTGGTGAGAAAGGTGTTTCATATTGGTACACAAGGTGTGTGACGTTAGGACTCACACACCTGTAAATTGCGGAAGGAGGTTGTCGGGACTGGATCACCGTGACTGGCTGTGCTGAAGAGCACATCATCGCTCTCGTGGGTTCCTTTTTGCGCTTGTTATGTCGTAATGTTATGGTCAGCACGTCAGTATAGCTACATATGGCGAAGGGTAGTTGGCCGTGGCCGGCTATGTCACGCTTTGTCGGCACTTGCTTGCTTGACCTTTCCACTCAATCCTCGGCAAAGCCAATTGCCAGCTGCAAGTGTGCTAGATCACAGTGACACATGCTCTGTGATGGGCTTAAGTGAAGCAATATGCTGTGTATATGTTTTTTTGTTCTGGTGATGCACGTAAGAGTCATCTTGGACAAGAGTGTGGGAGTTTGGCTGGAGCTCAGCGGCGGTGGCAAGAAGCAACAAAGGGAATCCTCACATCCTCGCCAAGCGGCCTGCACCATCAGGAAGCTCGCGCAGCCATGTTTGCCGGACTTCGGTGGTGTGCGCCAACGACATGTCGTGCATCGCTAACGGATAGCCAAGAACGTAGCTTACCAGTGTAGCTAACCACGGTCTGTGATTGGGACACATCCGGGGTCACATGTGGCTGCCCGCATCGAATGACTCCGATGGCAATTCCAATCGGACATTAAACGCGCAATATCACATTGCAGCAGACGCAACAAACGTTATGTCAAATGATGGAGTAGATGGGTGGCAGTTGCATGAAGATTACCAACCCCATGTTGGGAACGCCTGACATGGAGGTCAAGCGGCTGGTATCCAGCCGCTGGATAGGTGGGGCCCTGACGCTGCATTGGGAGATGCTTCAAGCATGGGGACGGCATTGGCCCTGACCACGTGGTACCACACCTGCTTGACAGGCAGCTGCCAGCATAACTCCGCACGAGCTTGACCAGGTCCGGGTTTGGCAGCGGTTATACTGATGGTTTGCGGCCGAGTGTGAGGGGAGTGAGGGAGGTTGCGCCTGACGCTGTGACGCCCGTTTATTGCAGTAACGGCATCAGCGCGCTGCGTTTGCGCCGAGTTTGCGCCGAGTTTGCGCCGAGTTTGCGCCGAGTTTGCGGCCTGGTCACTCGCAAATTGTGAGAGCAAACTCTGAAGCAAGGTTGTGACTGCGGCCATGATACAATGGCACTGCAAGCCTAATCACGCTGTAAGCCTCATCCCGGGCGCTCATCGCTTAGTCGCGATGTTCCCGATGGGATGCCCTGCCGATGGTGTCGATGGTATAAGCACATTGGCACACCGACATAGGCCGGCATAGGCCACTGCACTCTACTCGGATTAGTACCTTCGGACACATGTTGACAAGTCGACAGGGGCTTGTAAGGAGCAGATATACATAGCTGTACGCAGCACAGTGCGCACCAAAACTCCGAAGTAAGACATTCTGTAAGACAACATGCTGCTCTTAATGTTGCAAGGAGGGGAAACTGCTTTGCTACTTGCAAGAGGGGTGAGGGTATCATGGCTACAGCTGGTGGTGGGTGGTGGTAGGGCAGCTGCCCCTGCTAGTGGTGGTAATGATGGTGGTGGTAGCCAGAGGGGTGAGGGGGTCATGGCTACAGCTGGTGGTGGGTGGTGGAAGGGCAGCTGCCCCTGCTAGTGGTGGTGGTGGTAGCAAGAGGGGTGAGGGGGTCATGGCTACAACTGGTGGTGGGTGGTGGTAGTGCAGCTGCCCCTGCTAGTGGTGGTAATGATGGTGGTGGTAGCCAGAGGGGTGAGGGGGTCATGGCTACAGCTGGTGGTGGGTGGTGGAAGGGCAGCTGCCCCTGCTAGTGGTGGTGGTGGTAGCAAGAGGGGTGAGGGGGTCATGGCTACAACTGGTGGTGGGTGGTGGTAGTGCAGCTGCCCCTGCTAGTGGTGGTAATGATGGTGGTGGTAGCCAGAGGGGTGAGGGGGTCATGGCTACAGCTGGTGGTGGGTGGTGGTAGGGCAGCTGCCCCTGCTAGTGGTGGTAATGATGGTGGTGGTAGCAAGAGGGGTGAGGGTATCATGGCTACAGCTGCTGGTGGGTGGTGGTAGGTCAGCTGCCCCTGCTAGTGGTGGTGGTGGTCGTGGTGGTAGCCAGAGGGGTGAGGGGGTCATGGCTACAGCTGGTGGTGGGTGGTGGAAGGGCAGCTGCCCCTGCTAGTGGTGGTGGTGGTAGCAAGAGGGGTGAGGGGGTCATGGCTACAACTGGTGGTGGGTGGTGGTAGTGCAGCTGCCCCTGCTAGTGGTGGTAATGATGGTGGTGGTAGCCAGAGGGGTGAGGGGGTCATGGCTACAGCTGGTGGTGGGTGGTGGAAGGGCAGCTGCCCCTGCTAGTGGTGGTGGTGGTAGCAAGAGGGGTGAGGGGGTCATGGCTACAACTGGTGGTGGGTGGTGGTAGTGCAGCTGCCCCTGCTAGTGGTGGTAATGATGGTGGTGGTAGCCAGAGGGGTGAGGGGGTCATGGCTACAGCTGGTGGTGGGTGGTGGTAGGGCAGCTGCCCCTGCTAGTGGTGGTAATGATGGTGGTGGTAGCAAGAGGGGTGAGGGTATCATGGCTACAGCTGCTGGTGGGTGGTGGTAGGTCAGCTGCCCCTGCTAGTGGTGGTGGTGGTCGTGGTGGTAGCCAGAGGGGTGAGGGGGTCATGGCTACAGCTGGTGGTGGGTGGTGGTAGGGCAGCTGCCCCTGCTAGTGGTGGTAATGATGGTGGTGGTAGCCAGAGGGGTGAGGGGGTCATGGCTACAACTGGTGGTGGGTGGTAGTGCAGCTGCCCCTGCTAGTGGTGGTGGTGGTAGCCATCTCATACTAGTCGCTTTACATAATATACATCTTTTACATGTCGCTTACAAAGAAGGCAAGGAAGGTACCCAAGCAAATGAACACCATGCATCACTTATTGCGTCAATACAACCACCGTGTTCACAGTAGCCGGCCCTTCCCTAGCCTGCACGTTAATAGCCTGCCCGTCCCTCCGGATTGTTCACAATTGCTGCATAAACAGCGTACACATCTTGCGCAGCGCCTTGCCATGCAGCTGCTATGGCAGCATTGCCAATCTCTGCCCGCTTCATGCCGCTGAACAATGCGTAGCCGCTCAACGGCTTCTTGCCAGCTGCATCAGCTTTCAACGGCAGCCGAAGAGCCTTTGCCACCTCTTTCTTCACATTGGTAGCTATCCTTGAGACCACGTTCTTGAGTACCTGTGGCTGCACGTCCGCCCCAGTCTGATCCCTCACCCCCTTCAATATTTCGAGCACTAGCACATCAGCTGCAGCTGCAATGTCGCTGTCTGCTGTCATCCCTGCTCCCCTTTGTAGTGGTGCAGACGCTAGCCCAGTTGAGGGGCCAACCCCTGCTTCATTTGGTGGTGATACTACTGCTCATTAGCTGCCGATCCAGCAGAGGGGGCAGCCCATGCTTCCTCTGGTGGTGCTGTAGCCAGCCTAGCAGCTGCCAGCCCAACAGAGGGGCCAGCCCCTGCTATCAGCTGTGAGTCCGGAGCTGTGGGAAAAGCCAGCTGCTTTCTGGCCCAACCGACAGCAGGGGGTGCATTGCCAGTGGCTGCTCGAGTCTGCTGCAATTGTTTCATAGGTGTTGTAAGCACTGCTTTGGGCAATTGTGCCTCTGCAAGCATTGCAGTGACCTGGGCGTCACTTGCTGATGGGTCCTGCTTCCACCTCCTTGCCACGCTGACCTGCTGGGGATAGGCCTCCTCGAGCCATGCCAGGTACCCTGACCACGCTCGGCTGGTGCGCTTCTTATTGGGACCACCTGCGTCTAAGTTGCTGTGCATAGTAGCTGTTGCCCGCCGTGTGCGGCCTTCCCGGCTGACTTTCCAAAGCTTCTAACGGCTGCCTTAAGCCGCCACCCTCTTGCCATTCTCTAACAGCTGCAGGTATGCTGTTGACGTCGCTCATCCACGCCTCCTGCCCATGTCTATGGCTCTTCCTACCGCTGACCGTGGAGCTAGCCTGACTTGCGGTGCCTCCAAGGCTGGCCCCTAGGCTGGGCAGGTGCTGCATGGTAACCCTTGGCTGGGCACCTGCTGCAGGGCTGGCAGCTGGGCTGGGCTGGCGCCTGGCCAGGGCACCTGCTGCAGGGCTGGCTCCTGAGCTGGGCAGGAGCCTGGCCAGGGCACCTGCTGCAGGGCTGGGCAGGAGCCTGGCCAGGGCACCTGCTGCAGGGCTGGCACCTGGGCTGGGCAGGAGCCTGGCCAGGGCACCTGCTGCAGGGCTGGCACCTGGGCTGGGCAGGAGCCTGGCCAGGGCACCTGCTGCAGGGCTGGGCAGGAGCCTGGCCAGGGCACCTGCTGCAGGGATGGTACCTGCTGCAGGGCTGGCACCTGGGCTGGGCAGGAGCCTGGCCAGGGCACCTGCTGCAGGGCTGGCTCCTGCTGCAGGGCTGGCAGCTGGGCTGGGCAGATGGAGAGAGCTGTGGCTGGGCAGCTGGCTGGGTGGGCTGGGCTGGGCGGGGTGGCTGGGCAGCTGGCTGGTCTGTTGGCTGGGTTGTTGCCCCATCTGTATCATAGGAGCACATCGCACTGCCAAGGGTAGCAGGCAACTGCTTGACAGTTTGCTGCAGCGCTGCTAGGGTGTCTTGCATGTTTGCTGGCGCAAGCATGTCATACACCTGAGCAGCAACGATATAGAAAGCACAAGGAAGCAAAGTAAGTTGCAATTGTGCAACATGGACAAGGGCAAGGAGCTAGCATAGTTGAGCGGGAGGCAACAAGGGGCATAGAGATGGTGATAAGTGAATATGGATATTGCATGTACTTATCTGCAAGACGTGCTGCAGCTGCTCTGTTGTTAGCTGCTCTGGATCCCTGCACATGCACAACGCTGCACCGCACCGCATCCACACACGCACATCCACTGCGCAACCCCACCTCGCATATCCACTGCGGAACCCCACCTTGCATCGCCGTTGCTAGTATCCGCCTCGGCGTTGGCCTCGGCGTTGGCCTCAGCGTTGGCCTTGCGCTTGCGGCCGCTGCCTTGCCCGCCCATCCACTGAGACTCTTTCAGTGAGAGCCCAAAATAACCGGCCCTTTTTTTAGGTTATTCAATGTTTTGCACGCCGGCGTGCAAAGTGGCGTGCAAACTGTCTCTGTGACTTCTCACTCTCCGTGCAAACCATCGTGTTATTGCCCAGTTATAGTCAGGCGTTCCCAACTACCTGAAAACCACCCCCCTGTGATAGGAAGCCCGTATCTCCGCAGCCACTCAGTCAAAAAAATATGTAAACAGTGCTTTAAGCAGAGGAGACTCAAAGCTACGAGATGGCCGACGCAGCAAAAACTATCTCGCTCTCAGCGGTGCTCAGTGCCTGCCCAAAGATCGACATTTGAATTCATGCGATTTTGCCCCATGCGAGGCGCGCCACTCTAGCACGCTTCGCCACACCGTTGTTGCTGGCACCTGCAACGCGCAGCAGCAGTCGGAACATGATTTGCTTTTGGCATGTGGACGCGACGACGGCAGTCGTGACGACTGGATACCACTATTAGCTTTTGCAGCTGCTGCTGGCGCTAGTGCATTACCGGCTGCTCTACTACGCTTAAACAAGGTACTAGGTGCAGTAAGTGGTGTTATCTCACCTTGCTTTGCTGCCCTCGACTTGTTAGCTGCAGGTGCCTCACGCTTACGTGACGTGCTTGCCGCTTACGTGACGTGCTTGCCCCAGCCCCAGCCTCAGCCCCAGCCCCAGCTGCTGCCCCATCTGCTGCTGCTGCTGCCTCATCTGCTGCTGCGGCTGCCCCATCTGCTGCCCCAGCTGCTGCTGCTGCTGCCCCATCTGCTGCTGCTGCTGCTACCCCACATGCTGCCCCATCTGCTGCCCCATCTGCTGCCCCAGCCCCAGCCCCAGCCCCAGCCCCAGCCCCAGCCCCAGCCCCAGCCCCAGCCCCAGCCCCAGCCCCAGCCCCAGCCCCAGCCCCAGCCCCAGCCCCAGCCCCAGCCCCAGCCCCAGCCCCAGCCCCAGCCCCAGCCCCAGCCCCAGCCCCAGCCCCAGCCCCAGCCCCAGCCCCAGCCCCAGCCCCAGCCCCAGCCCCAGCCCCAGCCCCAGCCCCAGCCCCAGCCCCAGCCCCAGCCCCAGCCCCAGCCCCAGCCCCTCATGCACCTGTAGCCATCAGCATGTGTACCTTGTAAGCGGTATAACTTGTCACATACAAACCCAATGATTAAGTTGCATAGTGCCATGGACGCGTTAATGAGTATGCTACAAATGGTATGTGTGAGGTTAGGCTGTTTGTTCAATGGTGCAAAACATAAAGCGGATCATAGCTGGAGGGGGTGACTAGTCCCTACTGTGCCGCCCACCATTACAGCGATACAGCGCTGCCACACACAAACCGGGGTTCTTTCACATCCTCGCCAAGCGGCCTGCACCATCAGGAAGCTCGCGCAGCCATGTTTGCCTGACTTCGGTGGTGTGCGCCACCGACATGTCGTGCATCGCTAACGGATAGCCAAGGACGTAGCTTACCAGTGTAGCTAACCACGGTCTCTGATTGGGACACATCCGGGGTTACATGTGGCTGCCCGCATCGAATGACTCCGATGGCAATTCCAATCGGACATTAAACGCGCAATATCGCATTGCAGCAGACGCAGCAAACGTTACATCAAATGATGGAGTAGATGGGTTGCCGTTGCATGAAGATTACCAACCCCATGTTGGGAACGCCTGAGTTATAGGGTTGAGATGGCTCGCTTTGAGGGAGGTCCCGACCGCACATGCTTTAGATGCGCAGAAGGAGTAGTGGATGATGCCATGCATTTCAATCTTAAGAGCACTGCCAAAAGGTCCATCAGGGGAGCAGCTGGGGTTTGTAAGGACTATCCAGATCCAGTGCACGGCCACGAGCTCCAGCTCCAGGGAGGGCGGCACCAGCTGACCCAGCTGTAAAGTGTGTTGCAGGAATTCCCGAACACATGTGGTCACCCCCGCCATCCCCCGCCACCCCTGTTATCATGATAACTATCCGACTGATCTTTAAGAGTTTTTCAGCGATTCTTGCGCGGGGCTGTGCAGCTCACGAGCGCGAGGCTAGCGGGCTGCTCGGGCTGATGTGCACCTGTGCCGGGGCGGGCGGGGGTGTTGAGAATTCTGGTCGCATTGTGCCGGAATTGGCTTGCTTAGTGGGGCTGTGATCGGCGAATAGCTATCTCGCTCAGCGGCTCAGTGGCTCAGCGGCACATGTGTACAGGGTGAGTCAGGCGCTCGCAACATGGGGTTGGTAATATGCATGCAAGTACTCTCTCAATACTGTATCGTTTTCGATAGCGTTTATCACATTGGTAGCTGCAAATCAATGCTCGTCATCTGACCATCAGCGCTAGCCATTGGAGTTTTTGCTCGCGTACTGCCACATGTGCCCGCGAACAAACCACAGCGGCGATATGGGTCTCCTTGGCACGGTGAGCCACATCGCTGTGACCCCATCTACCTAGCGCAGTGAGCTGGTTGTGCACACATGGAATGTCCGGCAAACACCCATCGCGATGCCTGCCGGGCGTGCAGGGCGCCTAGACGGGGTGATTGGAACATATAGTTATACTCGCTTCCGCCGAATACACCATCTGGGTCGGCGCACACTAAGGTATCACCGGCTTATAACCCCCCTCCTCCACTGTGTCCATCACTGTGTTGCACCCGCTGCACCCACAAGAAAATGGCTATAAAATGTTTGTTCTTGACCCCTTGGCGCTTTTGTTAAAACAAACCGCACGTTAAACAGCCCAGGCCTCTATCAGTTTGACATCTTCAAAGTGACATCATGTTCTCCAAGCAGAATCAGGGCTACGGGGCTGTGGGGTGGCAGTTGAGCTATGAAACTTTGCACGCAGGTGGATGGCATGTAGGGGAGTGTAACTCTCAGAGGAGCCGAGTCCTGATTCGGTCATGGTGTGGAGTTGTGTGTCTGACTGCATGGCCCCGGTCCTGAGATCGGCTAAGGGAGTTGGGGGTCACAGACCAAAGTGAGCTTATGGCTTATCTGAGTATGAGCGTTTGTTACAATGTCCTAGATGAGCTTAGCCTAGTAAGTAGCATGTTGTATGTCCCAATGGTCGAGCTGTGGCATTGCCCTCTAGGTATGGGGAGGAGGTGGGCTCAGTGCCACATCGCTGCAACCGCTTTTCGATCCGACTGCTGCCGCCGACGCGCATGCTTATGTTGAGCAGCCTAAGCGACGCGGGCGGTCGCAGCGATGACTGCATGCTCCGCTACGGCTCAAATTTAAATCACTAACTTTGACGCTTTGTTGTGCACGGCCTACTCAGTGTATATTAATTTTGGATGGGTGAAAGGTAGCTGGCAGGGTTGGCTACATTGTGAATCATCTAGCATAATATTTGGCTCAGTGAGTGCAGAGTTACAGCCGTCCTACTACCAGGGGTCGGTTTCCTGTCATTTTTAAACAGTTGGGAGCGCCTGAGGGTGAGGGTGGTCATGCAGTCGAACAGCCCACGGCTTGAGTTGTGTTAGCCGCAGGCCCATGACGACCAGCCTGGCAGAGACATAGACAACAGTGTACAGGGTGAGGGTGGCCCCGGCCGTTGGTCCCGCCAGTCCGTGCCAGGCGCGACGCTCACACCACGCGCTAGTGAAGGGTAGCTGAGGCTATCGCGGTAAGTCACGCGCGCTAAAACTCCCCTTTTAGACTGAAGCTTTGTCCCAGATCACCGCCCGCCACCAGGTCAAAACTTGAGATAGCGCAAACAAGCAGCGACCCACTCACAAGAGCAGGGTGGCGAGGCGCTCCGTGGCGTCCGTAGCAAAGTTCGCACTAAAGAGGCAGCCTCGCAGTACTTCGCAGTAGGCCATCGCAGTGCGCCACGCTGCCGAGCCATGTCATTACACCACGAGACTGAGTCACGCCACGCTCCGCTGAAGTCGGTGCAAGTCGGGTGCATGGCACTGTTTGTTGTTTCGACTCTATTGGCTCAGTTTCTCTATTGGCTCAGTTTCTCTATTGGCTCACTTTGTGCTATACTGGCTCAGTTGCTGCTGCTGTTTTAATTGAAGGTGCTAGGTCTTACATGTCATCTGCCTCGTTCCCGCCACATTTTAGGCTTCCGCCACTGCCACTGCCACTGCTTACCAGCTTGGCACGTATCGCTGTCGCCTGTGCCAGACCAGCGCGGCGTCGGCCCCTCGCCAATTTCGGCTTAAATTTCGCGCAGAGTGCGAAAATGGAGCGATGTGGGCGCCTAGCGACTACACAGGGTTAAACCAGTCGGGGATACCCCCGAGGACGCCGCCAATCGCCCCCTGTGATGAGCTCGCCCCATGCCACACTCACCCTCCATCACATGTTGTCATTGTATGTACCACACAAGGTGATGGAGCATGTGTTGGACCGCATCCCGGAATATAGACCCGCCCAGCTATCAGTGTAAGGTGGAAGCACGTGGAAAGGACCACTGACCGAAAAGTTTAAGGACTTGAACGAAGCCCCGAAATGATGGGGTCAAGGCTTCAACAGAGTGCGGTACGGTAGTGAAACAAAGTCCACGCACGGTGCTGCTGACACCTCATTGAGATGCTCTGCTTGCTTGGAGGCAGGGTTAGCCAGGTCTCGGGCCAGGTGTCAGGCAGGTCCCGGGCCAAGTGTCAGGAATTGCCCGGGCCATGAGGGGTCCCGACCCAACCCATGGAATCTTGCGCTTCGACCTGCGACCCACGTACGGTCGCACCCCGTTGAGCCCCAGGTTACAACGAGCGACCATGTTCACAGTCCGCGGGAATGGCGGGCGGAGTGATCTGGGAGGCTTCGGTCTAAATCGGGAGTTTTAGCGCGCGTGACTTACCGCGATAGCCTCAGCTACCCTTCACTAGCGCGTGGTGTGAGCGTCGCGCCTGGCACGGATTGGCGGGACCAACGGCCGGGGTGACCTCATGCAGTCGAACAGCCCACGGCTTGAGTTGTGTGAGCCGCAGGCCCATGACGACCAGCCTGGTAGAGACATAGACATGTCTGCCCCCAAGTGTGCCTGTGATGCACCATAGCCCCATAGCCAGTGTGTTGGAGAGCCTCCACCCCACCCCGTTTCATGGCAAGGTACGAGGCACGCTGCTGCAGCCGCATCCCACCCGCATCACAGCCGCAGCATAGCCGTATCACAGCCGCTTGCGCAACGCTTGCTGCAGCCGCAGCACATCTGACCGCGCTCCTCGCAGCGTCTTGATAGCAAAGGCAGTGATGCCCAGGCCCATGCAGACCACCAGGGTGGTTGCCAGCCATGTCTGCTGTGCAGCCATAGGCAGCACCCAGGTGCTGCCTATCCGCTCCCAGGCCATTGCTGTGGCGGCGCCCAACGCAAAGCCAACGCTCACTTGGGCCATGGTGTGGTAGCCTGATGATACACGCAGCCAGCTCTGCGGGCAACACACCCAGCACACCCAGCTGGCGATACTGCCAAGTGAAGTGCGATGTGAGCATGTGCGCAATGAATGTGAGACACATAAATGTTGCCTTGTTGTGTACATTATGTGACAAAACTACTGCGACTGCTACTAGTGTGCAGCAGCAGAGGGACAGTGCTGCCTAGTCATCACTAGGGACAGTTGTATGTGTGTGTGTGTGTGTATGTACATGTGTTTGTATCTCAACAGATCGCAGCTATGCTGCCCCTGATCTGGAGTGTTAAGGGTGACAAGTTGCGGGCGGAGTCCAGAAGCCCATGTTGGGCGTCATGGCAAAACCTCACCATGAAGCCAGCCAGGAGCAGCAGGCTGGTAGCCAAGGCCGGGTATGTCACTAGGCTGGGTAAGGGTGACCACCTAGGCATGCATGCACGCACATGTGTGACATCACACACAACCTCAATCTTTCCAGGTTCTTCACAGCCCCACTACTATGTCATTGGGGGGATGGTGACAACAAGATGGGAATAGCAGTGAGGCTGTATGCACCGTACTTGGCTGTCTCTGCGCACACCATTTCTTCCATGTAGCAATGTCCACCACCCTCCACCTCACACCTCCCTCAGTATGGAAACCTCAGTTGTGGCACTGTGGCCCACCCCACAGATGCTGCTCTTGTGTACCCACTCCTGCTAACCCCCCGTCCTGTCCGCACACTACCACCTGCAGTGTGGCTGCCGCTGCCATGCACACTCGCCCTGAACTCCACTGCTCAGTGGTGGTGGTGGCACACACGGCTATACCGGTGGCACACGGTGGTGGCACACACGGCTATACCGTGTGGCACTACGTTCATGGCGCCCCACCTAGCTGTCTTTTCCTCTTCCACCACACTTTCTCTTGGCTATTGATTTGTTAACTCCTTCCCCTGAGGACTACCACCACCACCACCGTCACCACCACTTTGTCCACCCCTGACATATGCAGGTGGTCAAATCTAAGTGCCAGCACTCACCTGGCTGACACCATGCTGACCGCGCTGTACACAGACAAGTAGGCTAGGCCTGCATGGGCAGCATGGGCCTTGCGTAATGAATGAGCTTTGTGTCTATGGTTGTAGCAGGACGCATATGACTCTTATTTGCATGCATTGACCACTTGCATGGACATGACATTGGAACATGTGAGGCGCATGAGGTGTGGCTTGCCAGCTTACTCTGTGCATGAGAGGAGGGCATGCCTGGGTCAGCTTTCCTTGCTTCTGCCGGCCGCTGTTCATTGATAATCCGCTTCAACACCTACAGCATCCCCAACAGCACAACAGCTCATCTCATTGGCAGACACACCATACATAAGCCTTATACGGCCACAACTGGCAGTTGGTTTGCATTGCAGGCTTCCTTTTCATGCAGCGATCATGCATTACAAACCAGTTGTCCTCTGCTTCAATCACCCTGCTCGTCAGCTAACCTGCCCGCCTGCCCGCCCGTCTGCTCACCTGCCCGCCCAGCTGCCGATCTACACCCTGTGTGCCAGCCCCTGTGCCTCACTTTGCAGACAGCCAAGTTGACAATGGCTCCCAGCAGCGCCCAGGCCACGGTAAGATCCCGGCGCCACAGTAGCATGCCAGCAGCTGCGGCTGACACGCCCCACTTTGTCTGCGGTGCACAGCTTTGCGACCAGCCATGCACGCACACATGCTGGTATGCTGCACCAGGCTTGCCCCGTGTCACCCAACCTGTGTCATGCAAGCTTGTACCTATCCGCTGGGTACAGCTGCTGAGTGCCGGCCTCTGGATCAGCAAGGGTTGCAGCTGTCATCGACAGCATTCCTGTATTGTGCATTGTCTGTAGCATTAGGTAATCAGCAACAGAGACCTTTGGCAGTGCACCCAGCTATAAAATGGTTACGATAGGCTGCAATAGCATCGTCTGTGTTGGCTTCAACATGTTGCATGCATGTCTGATCAAGGCTTTGTCAAGCAGCACCTGTGTGCCACAGGACACCTGATGTATGGGCAGGCGTATCACGCAAATAACATGGACGAGTCTTGGAGTTGTATGCCATAAGAAGATGAGGCATGATGAGCCTACAACAAGCGAGCCTTGGTGGTTACGGTGATGATGATGATGATAATGAGGATGCATAACGTGCAGACAACAGTGACATGACTGTGCAGCCAACCCCTCTCAACTTATGTCACGGTTCTTGAGCCCAGGTGGCCAGCAACCTGATGACTGTGGTTGCAGTGTGGTGTATAGCTGAAGTGAGAAAAATGATGTCATCTGCACGGTGCCCATGCTCTTACCAGTTCATTCAATATGAACAATGCTTTTGAGGCCGCACGCTGCTTGGCAGCAGGCATCTGTGAGCTGTGCAGTTGCTCCGCAGGCAACCCGCTGCAAGCCAAATCAACCCAAGACAGCTCATTGGACACATGAAGCCTGTCAGGGCCTCAGGGAGTTCAATGAACCCATGGTGCTTGCCTAGAGGATCCGCAGCTCTTGTGCACGCACGGACGCTGGTAGTTGCGCGCGATTCTCCACGATGGGGCACAACGGCACATGCACATCATTAGTGTATTTAGGACGATCGTCGAGTTGGGCTTGTCGCATAACGTCGCTCTACATGAAACAGACGAGCGGCAATAGTTGCGACTTGCGCAGTTTGATGTCACTTTATTTGTTTGGGCTGGGCTGGGCTGGGCTGGGCTGGGCTGGGCTGGGCTGGGCTGGGCTGGGCTGGGCTGGGCTGGGCTGGGCTGGGCTGGGCTGGGCTGGGCTGGGCTGGGCTGGGCTGGGCTGGGCTGGGCTGGGCTGGGCTGGGCTGGGCTGGGCTGGGCTGGGCTGGGCTGGGCTGGGCTGGGCTGGGCTGGGCTGGGCTGGGCTGGGCTGGGCTGGGCTGGGCTGGGCTGGGCTGGGCTGGGCTGGGCTGGGCTGGGCTGGGCTGGGCTGGGCTGGGCTGGGCTGGGCTGGGCTGGGCTGGGCTGGGCTGGGCTGGGCTGGGCTGGGCTGGGCTGGGCTGGGCTGGGCTGGGCTGGGCTGGGCTGGGCTGGGCTGGGCTGGGCTGGGCTGGGCTGGGCTGGGCTGGGCTGGGCTGGGCTGGGCTGGGCTGGGCTGGGCTGGGCTGGGCTGGGCTGGGCTGGGCTGGGCTGGGCTGGGCTGGGCTGGGCTGGGCTGGGCTGGGCTGGGCTGGGCTGGGCTGGGCTGGGCTGGGCTGGGCTGGGCTGGGCTGGGCTGGGCTGGGCTGGGCTGGGCTGGGCTGGGCTGGGCTGGGCTGGGCTGGGCTGGGCTGGGCTGGGCTGGGCTGGGCTGGGCTGGGCTGGGCTGGGCTGGGCTGGGCTGGGCTGGGCTGGGCTGGGCTGGGCTGGGCTGGGCTGGGCTGGGCTGGGCTGGGCTGGGCTGGGCTGGGCTGGGCTGGGCTGGGCTGGGCTGGGCTGGGCTGGGCTGGGCTGGGCTGGGCTGGGCTGGGCTGGGCTGGGCTGGGCTGGGCTGGGCTGGGCTGGGCTGGGCTGGGCTGGGCTGGGCTGGGCTGGGCTGGGCTGGGCTGGGCTGGGCTGGGCTGGGCTGGGCTGGGCTGGGCTGGGCTGGGCTGGGCTGGGCTGGGCTGGGCTGGGCTGGGCTGGGCTGGGCTGGGCTGGGCTGGGCTGGGCTGGGCTGGGCTGGGCTGGGCTGGGCTGGGCTGGGCTGGGCTGGGCTGGGCTGGGCTGGGCTGGGCTGGGCTGGGCTGGGCTGGGCTGGGCTGGGCTGGGCTGGGCTGGGCTGGGCTGGGCTGGGCTGGGCTGGGCTGGGCTGGGCTGGGCTGGGCTGGGCTGGGCTGGGCTGGGCTGGGCTGGGCTGGGCTGGGCTGGGCTGGGCTGGGCTGGGCTGGGCTGGGCTGGGCTGGGCTGGGCTGGGCTGGGCTGGGCTGGGCTGGGCTGGGCTGGGCTGGGCTGGGCTGGGCTGGGCTGGGCTGGGCTGGGCTGGGCTGGGCTGGGCTGGGCTGGGCTGGGCTGGGCTGGGCTGGGCTGGGCTGGGCTGGGCTGGGCTGGGCTGGGCTGGGCTGGGCTGGGCTGGGCTGGGCTGGGCTGGGCTGGGCTGGGCTGGGCTGGGCTGGGCTGGGCTGGGCTGGGCTGGGCTGGGCTGGGCTGGGCTGGGCTGGGCTGGGCTGGGCTGGGCTGGGCTGGGCTGGGCTGGGCTGGGCTGGGCTGGGCTGGGCTGGGCTGGGCTGGGCTGGGCTGGGCTGGGCTGGGCTGGGCTGGGCTGGGCTGGGCTGGGCTGGGCTGGGCTGGGCTGGGCTGGGCTGGGCTGGGCTGGGCTGGGCTGGGCTGGGCTGGGCTGGGCTGGGCTGGGCTGGGCTGGGCTGGGCTGGGCTGGGCTGGGCTGGGCTGGGCTGGGCTGGGCTGGGCTGGGCTGGGCTGGGCTGGGCTGGGCTGGGCTGGGCTGGGCTGGGCTGGGCTGGGCTGGGCTGGGCTGGGCTGGGCTGGGCTGGGCTGGGCTGGGCTGGGCTGGGCTGGGCTGGGCTGGGCTGGGCTGGGCTGGGCTGGGCTGGGCTGGGCTGGGCTGGGCTGGGCTGGGCTGGGCTGGGCTGGGCTGGGCTGGGCTGGGCTGGGCTGGGCTGGGCTGGGCTGGGCTGGGCTGGGCTGGGCTGGGCTGGGCTGGGCTGGGCTGGGCTGGGCTGGGCTGGGCTGGGCTGGGCTGGGCTGGGCTGGGCTGGGCTGGGCTGGGCTGGGCTGGGCTGGGCTGGGCTGGGCTGGGCTGGGCTGGGCTGGGCTGGGCTGGGCTGGGCTGGGCTGGGCTGGGCTGGGCTGGGCTGGGCTGGGCTGGGCTGGGCTGGGCTGGGCTGGGCTGGGCTGGGCTGGGTGTTGGTGGGCTGGGCTGGGCTGGGCTGGGCTGGGCTGGGCTGGGCTGGGCTGGGCTGGGCTGGGCTGGGCTGGGCTGGGCTGGGCTGGGCTGGGCTGGGCTGGGCTGGGTGTTGGTGGGGCTGGGATAGGGTGTCGAGTTTTGAAGGTGGTGGGCCAAGCAATGCGAGCGGACGGGCGGAAGCATGTCAAGGTTCTCGTCATCAGAGAGACAGCTGGTATGCCCGAAGATGCAGCTGCAAGGCCAGCAACGAATGCAGTAACAGTACCAGTAGTGTCCTGGAGCCCAGGATAGGGATACATGTTTTTCTTGGTAGTACAGACGAGTGTCACGATGCTCAATAGTGCTTGCCGGATAAAACATCACCCTTACGGCAGCGGCTGCGGGCGAGTCCAAGCGTGGCTGAGGGGACAAATCCGTTACCAAAGCCGTTGCCGCCAACCTATTCGTCAAACCGTGCTGCGTGCAGAGCGCTTTGTGACAGGGAAAAGGCTTGCGTGTTGGGTTTCGGGCCCCATTTCACTGGCACACAGCGCGCCCAACGGCGCTCCGCGAAGCAACATGGCTTTCTTGTATGCATGTAATAGCAGCACAGCAGCTCGCGCCGCGTTGCCGCTGTGCCCCGCCGCCCAAATTCAATTCAGCAGCTCCGGAAGCATGTGGCATACTGTACCGACGCGCTTGGCCGCTCCCTGTCGTGTCACGCCAATGCTAGGTATGCACATTTCGCAAAGCGTTATGCTTGCCTGTCGGCGCAGAGGTAATGCCATATTTGGTACCGCCACAGGTGCGGTGGGTCGCTCACTTCAAGCGCCTGCTTTTTGCCGGGGCCCACGTGCCCTGTGCTCTTTGCCATCACAGCCATTGGCACAGCCACAGCCCCCAGAGCCTGCCTCTACAACCCATGCAACAAAGGTTGCCGCACTCGGCCTCATGTTCTTCAGCTCCACATTCATATACACCATTCTGGTGCGTTCACTGTTTTGTGCTCAAGTCATGCAGCCTGCCCCAAGCCTTGCACATTTGCATTAGGCAGGCAGGCCACAAAGGGTTATCAGCTACTGTCAGACTTGTCACACTGATTCTTGTCAGCTCCCTTATCCCTCACTAGGGCCTCCATTTGAGCCGGACCACTAAGGACCATGCATGGCCACTAGCGGGAATACTAGGACCACTAGTGGTCACTTGTGGCCCGACTCAAGTGGTGTTAATGGGCTGTGTGGAGTGTACCCAATGCACATGGACATGGTGCATGAGTGCCTACCACCTACGTTGTTGTCTGACCGCAAGGTCTATAGTGTAGACTTGGCATGACCTGCATGCACTAACTGTAAGCTAATGACAGCTCAAGAAGGGGGCACACACTACTGCGCCTCAGCAGGCTGGGTCTTGGGTGGCTTGTCTCGCAGCCGCTTATAGCCCAGGCCAGGGTACTCCTTGCCCTTGGCTGGCAGTGCTGCCTGGTCTGGCCAGTAGCACAGCTCCAGCTGCCGCCACCTGCTCTCCCCAATGCGCTGCATATTCAGCGCTGCATCGCAGTCCCTGTCCAGCCACCTGCCTGGCTGTGGTGCCGGCTTGGCTCTATCAGCCTTTATCTTGGGCTCAGCTGCCTGCTCAGCCTTGGTGCGCTTGGCTGGCAGGGGAGTGCTGGGACCTGGCTCTGAGGCTGCTGGCTGTGTGGCCGCCTGGCTGCTGCATGGGGCCTGTGGGTGCTTGCACGGGGCCACTACAGGGCACCACATCAGGCCATTCTTCTTAGCCATCACGCGATGTGATTTGAGACGACGGTGGCCTTTTCAAACGAGTTTGGTTTCCTCGAAGAACAATTCGCCGCAGGCCCATGACGACCAGCCTGGTGGATACATAGACATGCCTGCCCCCAAGTCTGCCTGTGGTGCACCACAGCCCCATAGCCAGTGTGTTTGCCTGTGTGTTGGCCTGTGTGTTCTCCTAGTGTTGAGCCTATTGCAATGCCTGTCATGTTGTCTGCCGTGACTTGCAGCAAAACCTGAAAGACAGTATTGTCGTCACCACAGTAGGTGCAGAGGCGCTGCCCTTCCTTGAGGCATTTGTGGTGCTGCCCATCAGCCTGCTCTTCTTCATGCTATACAATAAGCTGGTAGGTGAGGGGTACCAGGGTGGGTGGGAGTGGCTCGCCAGGGAGGGCAACCAAGCTGCAAGAATGGGGCAGATGAAAGAGGGATGGGCAGAGCTGTGGAGTGGAGCACAATCACTCTGGAAGCCTACTCACCACCACCTAGTTATCTCACCATCACCACCACCACTGAGCTGTCCCATTACCCCCACCACTACCCTCACCAGCCTCACCGCCACCCTAACCACCACCACCGAGCTGTCCCACTCCCACCAGCACCACCATCTGCCTGCTTCACTCTGCCCACCCTGTACAAGCCTGATAAGCCAGCCTCCTGCCTGGCCACCACTGCTGCAGAACAAGGCAGTGCCTGACGGCTGGGTGTACCAGGCAGCGCTGTCGCCCCTGCTCCTGTTCTACACCCTGTTCGCCACAGTGCTGTACCCCTGCGCCGCCCAGCTGCACCCTACACACATGCTGGACAGCTTGCGCACGGCCCTGCCAGATGGTGAGGCGTGCAAGCCACAGCCAGACTGGCCAGCGGGTCTGGCCAGCGGGTCTGGCCAGCTGTTTGCCTATCCGCCTGGTGGCCCTGGCTGGGCGTCGGCAGTCAGGCTGGGTAGCTGCCAGGCTGGGTTGGGGTCAGGGTCTAGGACGTCGCATAGGGTCACTGCCGCAAAGTGGCAGGGCAACGGCACGGTGAATGCAGGCATGGTGGGAAGAGAAATATTGAGGGCTGCTGCTGTTTGTGAGCACTGTGGGATGTTTGCCCTTTCAGCTACTGCCTTCTGCTGCTGCTGCTGCTGCTGCTGCTGCTGGTCGGCTGCAGGCTTTGCTGGCCTGGCAGGCATGCTAGTGCATTGGAGCTACTCTTTGTTCTTTGCGTCCGGAGAGCTGTGGGGAGGCGTGGCCATCTCCCTCCTGTTTTGGTAGGCCAAAGGGTATG
This sequence comes from Haematococcus lacustris, assembly GCA_030144725.1. NCBI lineage: Eukaryota > Viridiplantae > Chlorophyta > Chlorophyceae > Chlamydomonadales > Haematococcaceae > Haematococcus > Haematococcus lacustris. The sequence continues at coordinate 8,271,197 of JASKMD010000012.1, read as the reverse complement.
AGTAGCTGGCCCTGCAGGAGTGGTGGGTGTGGGTGTGACGTAGCAGGGCGGGGAGCGGTGAGGTAGGGGTGGGGTGGGGGAGTGCAGCTGTGGGCCGGGGAGGGGAAGGGTGGGTTGCTGGAATGCGGCCAGGGCAAACAGACTGCCTGGCAAAGCACAGAGCTGTGCTGTCGCAATGCGGAGCTCAGCTCTATACTCCGCTTGTGTGTATACAACTGTATGTCACAATGTGCAGCTGTAGCGTGAGTGACTCTGTGTGACTGTGACTTCCTGCTGCTGTCACCCCATAGGGGTCTGGCCGATGAGGTGTGCACCATGGGTGAAGCCAAGCACGTGTTCCCACTGCTGGGGTTTGTCGCAAATATGTGAGTTGCCAGGTGGGGACACAGGCAATGGCCTGATCAGGCACCATGGGCCAACACACCGGCACCACTGCAAGGCTAGGCAGCCATACTAGGCTGACGGGTGTGATGGTGTGGGAATCATCATCATCACCACTTACTATGACTGTGGTCACGGCCATAATCATGGACCTGACATTCTGCTAAGACCCAATGATGCAGTAGCAGTATGCTTACCTTACTGACAATGACACGGTCAGGTAAACGCCAGCTTGTTGCACATGGAACAAGGTGTTGCCTGTGGTGCCTGTGGTGCCTCACTCAGCTACAGTTTCATCACTAGAGCGTCATCGGTCGCACCCCGACACTATCAGGCTGACCACCCATTGCTGGCCTCCCAGGCATCATATCCCCGCTCAGCTCCTGGCAGTGTCATCAGGATCGCATGAACTCACATTTGCCCTGGCCGCACACCTTTCTTTACCCCTCCTGCAAGCGCAGACGCCCTGCCCCTGGTCTTTATCCAGCTGCCCAGCACCTCCTCCCTGCCTCTTCACCTCGTCAGCCCCTGCCCCTCATCTTCTTCACACCCCTCGCAAGCCCGCAAGTCCCCCCTTCCCTCCCTCCCTCCCAGCCTGTGTGCCAGCCCTGCTCTTTCCACCCCTTGCCTGCTTGCAGTGGCTTGGTGGTCGCTGGTGCCTTCATCAAGGCAGTCAATGCCAAGCTGGCGGCCCAGGACCATGTGCTAGCAGTGCAGGTGTGATGCACGCCAGCTCACCAACAGGGTGCCAGCAAGGTAACCAGGTGCAGTAACATCACGAGGACCACCCGCACTCCAGCCCCCTGCTCCACAGCCATGTCATGGTCATGCCTGTAGCCCTCATACCGCCCACACCATCACCAACAAGCATCAACATGACCATCGTCACCAATGTCTGCCGCACCTCCGCCCACCCTCACACCATCACCACCACCAGCAGCAGTAGTCCACAGCTCCTGTCCTGTGAGGGGCATACCACGTGGTGCTTGCACCCTTGTCGTCACACCATTGGTCGCATGCATGGTGTGAGGAGGTGTGAGGTGGTGTGATAGCTACCCCTCTCTACCATGCTGCCATGCTGCCAGACAGGCGGTGTCAGGGCTTCGCAGCAGCTTGCCACTGCTTCTGCTGACCACAGGTGCTGCTGGGCACGGTGGTGGCAGTAGCCGGCCTGCTGCTAGGGCTGAAGACATACGTGTACAACAACCACATGATTCATGGTGAGCTGGCTGGCTGGCTGGCTGGCTGGCTGGCTTGAGCCCATGGCAATGGCAGACGGAGCTGGCCAGTCTGTAGCGAGTGAGGCCATGGGTGTGGGATGAGGCACGCTACCAAACAAACAGGCCTGAGCCTCACCCTGCACCTGCACTACACATACCAGCCCTCGGAAAGACTGGCTGAATGCACCCAGACTCCATACACACAGTCACACTGAACCAAGAGTCCTGCATGCAGCACTGCTGGCACCCAGGTTGTGTCCTTCCTCAGCCTTTCTGATCACTCACTCACCTTGCGGAACAAAGCAGTGGTGGCTTCAGTATGTTGTGCCAATCACGTAGCCCTACCTGGTGGGACTGTGAGGCAGAGTCCAAATGCCCTGTGGGCCACCTCTTACAGCACTGCCCCTCACAAGGAGTTGCGTTTTGTCAGTGTTTAGTACCTACACTGGTGCCTAACCCCTGTGACAGGGCTATGGCATAGAGTTGGCATGACATGGTTAGAAGCTGATGACAGCTCAGTGAGGGGCACACCGCTGTGCCCAGGCAGGCTTTTGCTGCTGTTGGGCGGACTTCCAGACGCTTGTAGTCCAGGTTCAAATACTCCTTGCCCTCGGTTGGCAGCTCCATATGTTCCAGCCATCAGCACAGCTCCAGCTACCGCACTTGCTCTACCCAGTGCAGTGCATGCATATGTTGTGCATTCATAAGTGGAGTGTTCATAGCTTCAGGCTGTATCAGGGCTGATGTCATGTATGCATTTTCTTTTACTGCCTGACAGCGTTCATAGGTGAAGGCTGACCCAGGGCTGACTGCCCTGGGTCCCCCTGGTCACATCCCCTGGTCACTCCCCCTGGTCACTCCCCCTGGTCACTCCCCCTGGCCACCCCCCCTGGTCATTCCTCCTGGTCACAGACCCTGCTGAGCTGGCTGCCAAGGAGGCAGCCCGGGCCGCTAAGGCAGCAGCCAAGGCCAGCGGGAGGGGCGGGCAGACGTCAGAAGCCAAGGGGGGGCTCATGCAGTCCCTGGGCGTGCTGCGCCGCTCACCTAAAGGTGAGCCCCCTGGACCATCACACTGCGTTGCTGCTGCTGCTGCTGCTGCTGCTGCTGCTGCTGCTGCTGCTGCAGTGCTGCTGCTGCAGTGCTGCTGCTGCTGCTGCTGCTGCTGCTGCTGCACCGATGTTGCGGCGGCACTGCTGCTGCTGCTGCTGCTGCTGCTGCTGCATTGATGCTGCGGCGGCACTGCTGTTGCTGCACTGCTGCTGTGCTGCTGCTGTGCTGCGGTGGCAATGGCTGCTGATACTCCTGCACTGAGAGGGTCAAGCTTGCATAGCCCAGATATTGAGAGCAGGGAGGATGCTCAGGTCGCATTATCAATGCGGCAAGACTGCTGCTGCTGCTGCCGCCTCCGCAGTGGGGAACCTGGCTGTGCTGGTCATCAGCTACTTCCTGGCGCAGAAGCTGTTTGACTTTGCCTGGTAAGCCAGCACTCTTCCCTCAATACCTAGCGCCTATACACACATGGCATCAGCGCCTAACTCACACTATTGCCTGACCCCAGTAACAGGACTATAGCCAAAATGTAACGGTAAGCTGATGACAGGTCCATATGGGGCACACTACTGTGCCCCAGCAGGTTGCTGATGCTGATGCTGATGCTGGGCTTGGGGTGCACGGTCTTGCAGCCACATGTAGTCTAGCTCCGAGTACCACTTGCCTTTGGCGGGCAGCTTAGGCCGCCCAGGCCACCAGCACAGCTCCAGCGGGCGCCACCTGCTCTCCCTAACGCGCTGCATGTTCAGCCTAACAGTCACTGAGCTGTACCGCTCCCTACCTGTTGTACCGCTTTAACATGAACCATGCTCCTGTCGATCCATGAGGGGGTTCTGGCTCGTCCTGGTCTGGCCTGGCTTGGCTCAGCCTGTCTCACTTTGCCCCACCTGCTCGGGGTGTGCAGGAAGGCCCAGCTGCGCGTGTTCTACCCCTCAGCCGCGGCATACCAGACTGCGCTGGCAGACGTGGCGCAATACACAGGTCCGGCGCTGGCTCCAGCCTACCTGCTGACCTGCCTGCCTGACTGCCAGTGCCGTGACCTAAGCAGCACTCTCATCCCCCTTACCAGGCAGGCCTTGCTCACCATGACAAGGAAGGGTTGAGACGGGGCGAGTGCTTTGCCGTGCACTATGCCACTTTCCACGCAAGCTTGACTGCACAATGCTTAGCAATGGAAGCATACCTCACAAAACATTACCAATGAGCTTAGTTCCACTGGACATCTCATGGCCATGTCTGGAACCCTTCCTTAGCCTGGAAAGCAGTGTGGGCTGAGCGGCGGAGCTGCTGCCTGACCCATTTCAAGGGAACATTGAAACATGTGGCACTAGATGCCATGATTGGATGAGCTGCTGTCTGATGCCCTCCTTGGGATGCTGTATGCTTGTGGTAGCCTGATCAATTGTGCTGATGTGAGCTGACACAGCTAGACTGATGCCTGGCACACACACGACTGCGCCACAGGCTGCTGCTCACAGACCTTGAAAGAGCTGTCTCCCCACAACCAAGGTTGCTAAGGTCTGGGTAATCCTTGCCTATGGGGGACACTGAGTCCCACAGTGGCATTTCCAGGTCACAATGGCCTTGCACAATGCTGTTCAAGGCGATGCAGTCTCCCGAGCAGCAGGTGCTGTGAAGCTGCCACGCCCACCGCCCATGCCACCCCGCCCTGTGCAGGCATCGCCACCATGGTTGGGATGGCCTGCAGCAAATATGTGTTTCACTTTGGGGGCTGGATTACTGCGGCCCTGGCCACTCCCATCACCATGGGCATATCAGGAGCAACCTTCTTCGCATCGGCAATAGCCATGCAAGGTGGTGCAAGCATGCTGGGACCACATGTGAGTGCAGGCAGGCAGGCTGGCTGGCTGGCAGGCGGGCGGGTGGGCAGGCAGGCAGGCAGGCAGGCACAGCAATAGGCAAGCCAGCCGAACCCCAGGCGCAATCGGCTAAGCTGAAAGCAGGACAACTGCGGAGGCTTGCAACACAGCACTAGAATTTATGACTGCCCGTGCTAGGCTACTCTGCCGCCCCCCTCACCCCCTCCATCTCGCCATTGCTGCTTACCTTTTTATCTGACTGGTTTTCCAGGTGTTCTCTAGGTCTTTCGGGGGTCAGTTCTTAGTGGTTTCCTCAGGCCCCCTTGCAAATCCATGTTGTTTAGAACATGGACTGACAACGAAACCCATACAAAAGTACAGCGGCTTGCATGTGCAGGCTGTCTCTATGCTGGTGGCCGTTGGAGCAGTGGCAGGGGTGGTGGGCCGTGTGGCCTCCCGCGCGCCCAAGTACTCCCTGTTTGATCCGTAAGTGATCAGCTCAACCTCAGGCTACCTCAGCTCTTACTGCGTGCACCAAGGTCATGCACTCGAGTGCAGTACTAGAGGCAGCAGCAGCCCTCAGCCTGTCCTCAGTTAACGGCCTTGACTTGGATCGTACGCACTCCCTTGCAACCACCCCTGCACATGGCTCTGCTGATGACCTTGACCTTCGTTCACCAGCTGTTGCCTTAAGAACTGCTCTGTCAAGGCCAGACGCCCTGCTGCCATGCGCCCGCAGTGCAAAGGAGATGGTGTACATCAGCATGAGCAAGACAGACAAGAATGAAGGGAAGGCGACTGTTGACCTCCTTGGCTCCTACTTTGGCAAGTCTGGTGCCAGCTGGATCACGCAGGTGTGAGGGGCGCCATTAGGAGTGAGAGGGCAAGCAGCTAGGCAGGGAAACGGTTATTGCAAACAAATCAAGAAGTCAGCGACAGGTTGGCTGCATCACTGTTGTGGCAGCTCAGCGATGGTGATACCACCGCAGCTAGAGGCGGGGATGCATTTGATGCATTTGGGTGGCATAGCTTGGGGACAGCATGGGAAGGGGCAGTGGTGTGCATCTGATGCGGCTGCATGCAGCGGGTAGGCACGAATTATGTGACAGGGGGTGGGAGACATGGGGCGGCTTCATCATCATCAGCAGCAGCAGCATTGCATGGCATCCGCTGATCAGCGGTTTAACACAATGACAGGCAATGGCAGCGGTGTGTATACAGTAGTGTTGCTATTAGTGGAGGTGGTGGATTTTGATCTAGGTGAAGAAGCAGTCTTGGCTAACTGGCCTTGGTACACTGGCTTTGGGGCACATCACCAGGTCTTGGCTTGGATCCCTGGTGGCAGCTGAAATACTATATAAGTACATGGACTAGAGCTTGTCAAAGGCAGTACAACAACGAGATATACAGAACAATACACGCGTCAATAGGGTAACCCATAAACAAGTGTTGACACAAGCAGGCATGCGCCAACCCCCTTACCTGCCTGATGTCATCCTGACCCCCCACCTGTTTGTCTCCTTCTGCCCCAGGTGCTGGTGCTCGGCCTGGGTTCTTTGTCGCATGCGCTGCCAATCATAGGCCTTGTGCACCTGAGCGTGAGCTTGCTGTGGATCCGCTCCACCTTCAGCCTCGCAGCAATGATGAAGGTGGGGGATGCTGCTGGGCGGGTGACAGCAGATGGGACTGGCCAAGGCCAGGGCCGAGGCCAGAGGGGGTGGTGACTGGTGGTGGGCAGGCCTGCAGGCACCAGCTGCTGTTTTGGCTGTGCAGGGCACTGTCTAGTTAAGCCATGCTGTGGGCAGTCGACAGCTTGCTGTGAAGGGTGCTTTGGTGAGGGGCAAGTCTGGCTCTGCCTTGATTGTTTGCAATTCTGAAGTAGCAACATCTCTGCCAGCAGCAGAAGCGCCAACGAGGTGGGAGGGGTGAAGGAGGTGGGAGGGGAAGAGCCAGAGCCTGAGTGCAAGGCAGGGGTAAAGCCTGATCTGGCTGCCTTGCCCAGGCTTGCTGGTCGGTGCTTGGCAGCTGTGTCTCACTCTCCCTGCCCCTGTCGCTGCAGGATGCTGACCCACGGGGCCGCCCTGACCTGACGCCTGTTTTACAGCAGGCACAGCAGCTTGGCGGCAATGGCACTAGCAATGGCATGAGTCAGCCGGCCAGTCCTAACAGCACCAATGGCAATGGTGCTGGGTTACAAACAGGCAGCAATGGCAGCAGCAGCCACGTCAGCAATGGCAGCGAAGGACATAGTGGACTGGTGCAGGGAAGCAATGGCGATGGCAATGGCAATGGTGGCAGCAGTCAGACGGGGAGCAGCAGTGCAGGGCGTCAGGCCCCGGCTTCTGGTGCTCAGGCGGATGCGCCACAGACGTTGCTGAGCAGTACAGGGTAAAGCGCAGTGCGGCACTGCGCGCATCGAGGCTTTATCGGCCTAGTAGCAGGCATGTCAGGCAGTGCTGGCAGCAATGGGTGGTGGCAGGTAACCCCTGGGTGCTCAAGGACATGTCCTATGAGTCAGGTGCCTGCCTTACTTTGTTGTCATAGAACAAGGTGGCTGTGAACACAGCTGGTGTGGACTGGCTGCAATTGCCATATACGCAAGCAGGTATGATTCTAAGTTTACATGGTGGTATATATTGCTTGCATGCTAGGACGGGGTGTTATGCGATCTCTGCTGTACCTTAAGTATGTGTTTGACTGCTCGACCCATTAGACACATTTTCCTCTTCTCATGGCCCACAGCTGTGGGTCAGAGGCGGTCAGTGCTCCTAAGCTGTTGTTTGACATGCTGTGCTGTGCCATGCCAGCACATGTTGTGCTGGCATGGCAAGTATGTTTTGATGTGAGCTAAACAAGCTTTGTTTCTGCTGCTCTGATCGCCACGCCGGACTGCCGACTGATGAATTGAATTGGAGATGGTGAATTTCGAATTGGCATGACAACGTGTGAGAAACGTATCGTGTTGAATGTTATGGAAGGTTGATGCCGTAGTGTGACCAACGCAATCCACGGCTCGGTTCACTGTGCTGACAGGGGGGCGGGGCGGGGCGGGGCGGGCATCTCCCACACCCGTGTGCAGGTTCCTTTTTTTCCCATGACCGGGATGTGTCAGCCGAGCTCAACATTCGCCGCTGTGCAGTCGGCCCATAGCCACGTCCCACTGGCTGTGCAGATGGGATGGCCGCCCTGCCATGCCAGGGGGGCGGGGCGGGGCGGGGCGGGGCGGGGCGGGGCGGGGCGGGGCGGGGCGCATGCGGGGAGAAGTCAGGTACGTCCAATACGTCACTTACTGCCATGCCAAAGCCAGGTCGGCCAGGCCAGGACTGGGTGGGAATACCCGACAAGGCTCTGTTGCGCAAGTGGCGGCGCCAGTTGCAGCGGTAGCCAGCTACAGCAAGACAATTCCGACAAAAAATACTTAACCCCTCGCAAAGGGGATGTGTGTGGGTTGGAGCTACCAGGGCTCTAGCGTACAGGCACACGCATCAGAATGGCTGAGCTGACGTGGGCATCAGGCACACTAGCAGCAGCCTTCACGATGATGAGCTCGCAGCCTGTGTTTGATTATCAGACCCTCCCAACTCTGATAAAACCTTTTACACAACCATGTCATGGACATTCCGGCGCCGGGAAGTGTGCGATTGGCGTAGCACCGTGCGGCATGCGATGACCGCTTAGTCTGCTATAAGCCCGTAATGCCAGGAACCCCGTAAACGAAAAAAGTGCGCCCACCAATCAGCCGGTCGCTCTCACCACATCGCGCAGCGCAAGTCAGCTATGGGAGTGCTTCACAATACCGTGGTTGCCTCCTAACGCTCTAAAGGCAAGTACAGCCGGCGCTTGTGATTCCTCCCGGCTCAATGAACCCGACAGTGTTTCTTGAATGTAGGCGCGCACCTCGTTCTACGTCTGTGGAGGCTTACTCGTTGATGGTCCTAAAGCTTAGATATACCTTCCATTTCAAGGTTAGCACTGACTGTGCAAGCATGTGCAGCCTACACCAAGCTTGCTATGTTGCTGATGATGAGTGTGTCGTATGAAGCAGAATGACCCGCCCTTACTACTGCTCTCAATGTAGACAAAGCATATGTAACCATGAAGTTATCCACTTCGTGCATAGCTCACCCCAACAACATCTTTGGCTATTGTTGCAGGAGCCCTCTTACTAGCAACACCACCACCACCACCACCACTACCACCTCCACCACTACCACTACCACCACTACCACCACCTCCTAGCCTACCACCACCACCCAGCCCAGCTCAGCCCAGCCCTCCTACTTCTCCCCCCTCCCCTCACCCCCCCCCTGACATCGCAGCCCTCTCCCTCCCCTACCCAGCAGCCCCCTCTCCCTTCACCAACCTGCTGGTAAGTTACCTAGCCTTAGAGTACACCACAGCCACCTTATGCATCACACCACAGCCACCTTATGCATAGCTGCCCCCTCACACCATTGTAGCCAACTGTTGCAGGAGCCCACTTACCCAATCTCAGCCGCTACCACCACCGCCACCGCTACCACCACCTCCTAGCCAGCCTCCACCTGCCGCCCCAGCTCAGCCAGCCACCCTATGGGTGGTCTCAGCAAACGCACCAAGGCCGGTAGGGCCAACCGTGCTCGGGGGCATGCTCTTGCGGCAGCAGCTCAGCATCAGCAAATCCTTATGTCTTCAGCTGCTGCCACAGAAGCAGAACTTGCAGAGTGCAAGAGTGTCAACATGCGCACCGCCACCGACCTGCAAGTGTGCCAAGAGCAACTGCACCAGTGCTTGCAAGCGTTGCAGCAGTCTGAGAACGAGGTGCTAGCCGTGCAAGTGTCTTTGCACCGCAGCAAAGCAGAACTGTCAGCTGCAAAAGAAGAGCTGGCAGCATGCATGAGTAAGGTCAGAAGCATGGGGACCCAGCTGGCAGCCATGCGGGCCCAGCTAGCAACAGCGAAGAGGGCCATGCCCAAGGACGTGCGAGACAAAATGTCTTGGCTGCAACGCAATGAGGTGTCACTCTACACCTTGAAGCTATGGCATGGCATGTGGGGTGCACCGCCATGCACACAAGCAGCCAGCCCAGCAACAGCCTTCAAGCCCCCCCCCCCACCTTGCCACAAGGAGCGTGATACTGTGACGGGAGCCTTCACTGCAGCCTATGCATGCAGCAATGCGGCGCTGTTGACTTTGCCCAACGTGTCATGCCAGCAGCTTGGCCCCCTGCGCACAGCTGTGGCGGCTGCAGAGTTCCCAGATGCCCCACCTCAACCTCAAGCTGGGCCTTCCACAGTACGTCGCCACCAGCTGATGCTCACTCGTAAAATCCAAGGCACATTCAAAAGTGAGTACCCCGGAATGTTACCAGAGTGTTACCATGGGGTGTTACCATGGGGTGTTGTTATGGGTTGTTGTGGTGAGGTTGTTGTGGGATGCTGTTATGGGGGGTCTCCATGGGTTGTTACCATGGGGTGTTGATATGTGGTAGTGCCAAAATGTGAATAAGCTGGACTGGAGTTGGGATGTGTGTGCGTGTGTGCATGCGCAGGCCAGTTGAGCAAAGCGCCAGCAGTTCACGTCCAGATGGATGGCTGCACCATCAAGAATGGCAAGGTTGTGCTGTTTTGTGTTGTGTTGCAGCCAGGAGGGTGTTGGAAGAGGATGCTGCGAACCGCAAGCAGTGGGAGGCTTGGGAGGAGCAACAGCAGGAGGAGGAGCGTCAACAAGATCACGGCAACCGCAAACGCATGCGCCGGCCGTTACCACCCCAGTCATGCAACCCAGCAGAGTACGATCCGTTCAACACTATATCCATGTTCCGTGCCGACATCGAAGCCATGGCTGCCAACGAGGCATGCAGCCCACGACTCTTCATGCACTTGGTGCACTTCTTTGGGGCAGCGCCAACGTCCAATGCGCATGTGGAGTCAGCCCTCCAACACGCCAAGCATGGACATGGCAGCAAGCAAGGGCTGGCAGCATTGCTAGGCACTGTCATCGCCAAGACTGACCCTGCATCATTCCGTACCATGGACGCCGTGGACCTCCAGCCACGGATGAAGGCCCTCCGGAAGGAACAACGTGACATGGAGCGTGCATCTGCCACCAAGACAGCAGTGGCACGAGCAGCACGCAATGCGGTGATGGAGTCTTGCATGGTGGGGGCCAACAAGCAGCTGGTGTTCAACATTGGCACCGTCGCTAATGTAGCCAATTGAGCCATGTAGCCAATTGAGCCATGTAGCCAATTGAGAGCAGCTAGCAGCAGGCATCCTCGAGGAGCTGACTACAGTGCAACCACACTTGAAGAAGCTGCGGCCTTCACTTTGGCACAGTTGTGGGGCTACATCAACTTCTACAAGATCCCACCCAAGCACCGACCAACCCAAAAGACCTTGTTGCATAATCTTCGACGCTTTGTGAAGCAGCACATTGAGCAGCGTACCAAAGCAGCTCTTTCCTCAGGCCCAGGGGGTGTTGCCTAAGGTCACTCTCCCTTTTGGTAGTTATGTGATGCCTGGTGCTTGCTTGTGTAGCCTGGTAGCCATACTGTGCCATGTTATGTTGCGCCATGAGGTGGTGCGGTTTGGTGGTACGGGGAGGGAGTGCAGTTGGACGTTGCAGTTGCCTGGGAAGGGTGCTTGCAGTCTTGCTAGCTGTTTGCCATCAAGTATATGTTGCTCATCTATTGTACCCAACCAATGTGGTATGCACGTCGCGGCATGCATGACACAAGTTGTCGCTAAGGCTGAAGCAAGCTGCCTCCGCCTCTACTGCCTCTAACCATGCTAGTACAGGGACGTCTGAATGAGAGGGCAAGGGCAGTGGCACCTAGGCCATGGCATCTTGGTAGAGGCAGCACATGCAAGTGGTCAATGTGGATGTGAATAGTGGTGTTGCTTCGGTGCTTTGCTATGAAGTGTAGAGGGGTGCGAGTCGGGCCAGGTGGGAGTGGGAATGCATTTGACAGTTGGTGTTAGCATTGTGGACCAAACCGGTGGTGTCAGCCACCCTACTCAGCAGCCACCCTATGGGTCGTCTCACCAAACGCACCAAGGCCAACAGGGCCAATCTTGCTCGTGGGCATGCAGCAGTGGCAGCAACAACAGCGGCAGCAGCAGCAGCAGCAGCATCATCATCAACAGCAACAGCTGCCACAGAGGCAGAAGGGGCCAGATCTGCCGCTGCCTTGCAAGTGTGCGAAGCAGAACTGCAACGGTGTTTGCAAGCGCTGCAGCGGTCAGAGAACGAGGTGCAGGCTGTGCAAGTGGCTTTGCACCGCAGCCAAGCAGATCTTGCAGCTATCAAACAAGAGCTGTCAGCATGCCAAGCAGAGCGTGCAGCTACAAAACAAGAGCTGACAGCATCCCAAAGTAAGGTCAGAAGCATGGCAACCCAGCTGGCAGCCATGCGGGCCCAGCTAGCAACAGCGAAGTGGGCCATGCCCAAGGACGTGCGAGACAAAATGTCCTGGCTGCAACGCAATGAGGTGTCACTCTACACCTTGAAGCGCTGTTATGTTGCGCCATGACGTGGTGAAGTGTGGTAGTACGGGGAGGGAGTGCAGTTGGACGTTGCAGTTGCCTGGGAAGGGTGCTTGCAGTCCTGCTAGCTGTTTGCCATCAAGTATATGTTGCTCATCTATTGTACCCAACCAATGTGGTATGCACGTCGTGGCTACACATCCTTGGCTGCCTCCGCCTCCACTGCCTCTAATCATGCTAGTACAGGGACGTGTGAATGAGAGGGCAAGGGGGTTGACAGTGGCACCTACGCCATGACATCTTGGTAGAGGCAGCGCATGCAAGTGGTCAATGTCGATGTGATAAGTGGTGTTGCCAGGGGGCTTTGCTATGGAGTGTAGAGGCCTTGCCTTGCCATGGGGTGCGAGTCGGGCCAGGTGGGCACATGTCTCGGTGGTTGTGTCCTAAACCGCTATAGCGACAGAACGAAGACTGCGCATCTGCACACACGCTCTGGCTACAACGAATACGGGGCGTAGACAGCGAAACGAGCAGAAAAGGCTTGAGTATGAAGAGTCCCGCGGTCAGGCGCCCCCAACATGGGGTTGGTGATATGCATGCGATTACTTCCTCAATATTGCACCGTTCTCGATAGCGTTTATCACATTGGCATCGGAGGTTTAGTCCGCGTTATCTGACCATCAGCGCTAGCCATTGGAGTCTTTGCTCGCGTACTGCCACATGTGCCCGCGAACAAATCACATCGGCGAGACGGGTCTCCTTGGCACGGTGAGCCACATCGCTGTGACCCCATCTACCTAGCGTAGTAAGCTGGTTGTGCACAAATGGAATGTCCGGCCGACACCCAACGCGATGCCTGCCGGGCGTGCAGGGCACCTAGACGGGGCAACTAAAACATCTGGTTGTATTCGCTTCCGCCGAATACATCATTTCGGTCGGCGCACACTAAGGTATCACCGGCTTACACCCCCCCCTCCTCCACTGTGTCCACCACTGTGTTGCACCCGTTGCACCTATAGGGAAATCGATACAAAGACCTTGTTCTTGACCCATTGGCCCATCTATTGAAACAAATTGCACATCAAACAGCCCAGGCCTCAATCAGTTTAACACTTTCAAAGTTACATCATGTTCACCAGGCAGGTTCAAGGCCACGGCATGCAACGACCCAGCATGCCCGCCCCCCCTCCACCCATCATTGCAGGAGCCCACCTCATCAAGCCTGCCCACCCCCTCCCAGCCCACCCCTCCCAGCCCAACCCCGCCCAGTCCACCCCCTCCCAGCCCAACCACTCCCAGCCCACCCCCTCCAATCCCAACCCCTCCCAGCCTTCCCATCCGCTCCCTTGCTCGCTGCCTGCTCCCCTTCCCACATGTGGCGGGCGCCTGCCTGGGCTCGTGAGCTCTGCAAGCACTTGCAAGACTCTGTTTTGCTGCTGAAGATTGCTGTTGTGGCAGTGGTGGGCCAGACTTACCTCATGCCTGAGCTGCTATGGGCCAGCAAGGACGATGGCCTGCATGCCTTCGAGCTATACCGCCACATCCAGCAGGTTTGCAAGGGCCTGCAGCAGCCATGGGCCAACAACGCGCAGCTGCTGTCACAGCTGCACAGCAAGCTACAACAGCTAGTGCCAGCCGATCAACGGGAGCATCAGAAGCAACAGCTGGCCACCTACTTGCAGCAGCACTGTGCCGCCATGGAGGAGTACTACACACAGCACCCAAGGGCAGGCTGCTCCGGCTCAAGGTAGTGAGCTAGGTGCAGCAACGCCGGCTCCTGGCTTCACGCTACGCAAGCGTACCACACCTTCTGAGGGGCTGCCCAAGACAGCTGCAAAGCGCAAGGGGTGATCCACGAGACTTAGTTAGACAGCCCCCCAGCGCCAACTCAGGTTGTAAAGTGCGCAACAAAGGCTGTACCGGCCACCTCCCCCAACCACCTGCCAACCGCCTTCGAGCCACATTCCCGCAACCGTTTTCCGATCCGACTGCATCTGCCGATGCGCATGCTCGTGTAGAGCAACCTAAGCGGCGCGGGTGGTCGCAGCGATGACTGCATGCCCCGAACCGGCTCAAATTTGAGTTACTAACTTTGATGCTTTGCTGTGCACGGCCTACTGACTGGATAATTATTCTGGATGGGTGAAAGGTAGCTGGCTGGGTTGGCTACATACTGAGCCAGCTAGCATTAAATTTGGCGCAGCGAGTGCAGAGTTACAGCCATCCTACTACCAGGGGTCGGTTTACTGCCATTTTTTGAATGTTGGGGGCGCCTGACCCGCGGTCAATTTGACTATCAGGCCACATAGTCTACTGTAGTCAAATGTGAAGGGTGCACATATTGTCTTGTTGAACCGCTAGAGCATACAACTACTCCGTCTTACGCGTGACAGCGCGAGCGACACAAATGACGAGTGAAAGCTAATCGATGCTAAGAAGTATGCAGAAATCCTAATCGCAGCATAAGTAGTGTGGGTGCGTTAAAGAGGCATTTCAGCTTCTTAGGTTTCAAACTCGCGGTTCCGGCCATCGCAACACAAAGCGCGATTGCACACATACTTGCGTATGCGTCATCACGGCATCATTAGGAAGGTCGAGGGTGGAGGAGGCGTGCATGGTGATATCTGCCCACAAAATGTATGCCAGGTTCACGCCCAGGTAGTGCATCATGTACACATTCAATAGAGCTGAGGACAGGCATTCCGTGTAGCCAAGCGAGTCCTCTACACACTGGTGTGCTTCGATGCTCAATCGGCATCCTGAGCGAGAAGTAAACCTCGTGTAAAGGACACACCCTCTTTTCAAGGGAGTTGGGAGGCTCTGATTGATTACAACTCCTAGTACATTTTGGAGTAGCATGAGGGCTGTAGGGATCAAAATTGCAGAATGAGGTGCTAAATGAAAGCATTGCGTAACGCCGCTCCTAGCTTTATTGTCGGCTTGATTTAAGTGTTGCTTACTTGCGAGTCTCTCATGTCTAGTACAGGCACTAGTAGCAATTCTGAGCCCGCCGTAAAGTTACCCTTCACAATGACTGCGGCCTACGGCGAAGCGCGCTTTACTGAGTTGTATGAAAAGGCACTACTTAGAAAAAGGTACTGTGCGATGGCTTTGTACTCCCAGCAATAGAATGTTTTGAGGGAGGCGTGATGCCTGGCTCCAATCCTTTTACTGTAAGTGTAGGCTCTTCAAGGAGTACCTGGGCCGCCATCAAGTCTTGGAGCGGCTCAACAGCGCCATAGAGGTAAGGAAAAGAGCTACATCACAAAAACGCCCATAGCAGGTGCAGCAAGACTGCTGATCATCCACCATCATTAAATGGTGTGTCAGTGACAGCCACACATGCCATAGCTCGCCAAAGGACCATTGCAAACGAGTTTTGTTGGCCCTCAACAGTGCCCCTGAGGCTGCAGGTGCTTGACCTTGTCACGGACACTGGACAGTTTGGCACCACAAACATGCACTAGTGTCAGCTCACACATCTCATGACAGATCACACCTCTCATTGGGCTACAGGCTCCTGCCGCCGTTGCTGGGCTGTGGGTGGGCGCTTTCTTAACTGCTTGTAATCCAGGCCAACGTTCTCCCCTCCCTTAGCGCGCAGCTTCATTTGCTCCAGCCACCAGCACAACTCCAGCGGGCTCTACTTGCTCCCCCCGATGCGTTGCATGTTTGGCATTGGCAGCTCCTTGTCTCACTAGGGCCTCCATTTAAGTCGGTCCACTAGGGACCACTAGGGACCACTAGCGGGACAATGCAAATGGTGTTAATAGGCTGTGTGGAGTATACACAATGCACATGGACATGGTGCATTAGTGCCTACCACCTTCTTTATTGCCTGCCCGCGAGGGCTATGGTGTAGATTTGGCATGACCTGCATGTACTAGATGTAAGCTGATGACAGCTCAAGAAGGGGGCACACACTACTGTGCCTCAGCAGGCTGCTGCAGCTGCTGGGCCTTGGGTAGGCGATCTCGCACCCGCTTGTAGCCCAGCTCAGGGCAGCGCTCGCTGGTCCGGCCAGTAGCACAGCTCCAGCGGCCGCCACCTGCTCTCCCCAATGCGCTGCATGTTCAGCGCTGCATTGCAGTCCCTGTCCAGCCACATGCCTGGCTGTGGTGCTGGTTTGGTTCAAACAGCCTTCCTTATGGCATCAGCTGCCGGCTCAGCCTTGGTGCGCTTGCTGCGCTGGGCTGGCGGGGGAGTGCTGGGTCCAGGCTCTGAGGCTGCTGGCTGTGAGGCCGCCTGGCTGCTGCATGGGGCCTGTGGGTGCTTGCGCGGGGCCACTACAGGGCATCACAACATGCCCCGCACTGGCTGCTTACGCTGCTGGCTCCAGGCTGGGTTTGGCTTTGGCAGCCTCACCCTTGGTCCTGGTGCGGATGCCCGCTCAGCCTTGGTGCGGATGTCCGGCTTGGGAGCGCTGGGCTTTGGCTCTGAGACTGCTGGGAGGCTTGCCTGGCTGTGTGGGGCCTGGTGGAGCTGGCAGTGGTCACCTTAGGGCAGCACACAAGGCTACACACTGGGCTAGGCTGTCAAGTCGCTGGCCCCTTGCTGCGCACACGGGGTGGAGGTCCACCGTGTCTGCTGGAGGCTGGTAAGTCTCAGGTCTGGTGGCCTTGCGCCTGCTCAGCCTGTTCTCACACCCTCTTGCGCCCTGGTTGCCTGCAGGCCTTGTATGACTGTGATGTCCTGCCGGAGGACCCTATGGACTTCATCCAAGACTATGTCAACAAGCAAGACACGGGCGCAGCCTCCTGACGGACCCTGTGCTAAACCCAGGAACACTTGTCAAAGCCCTCCTCTTCCTCCCTCCCATGCTGGTCACCCGTCGTCATGGACATTTGACTTTGCGGCGCGCCCGGCGAGAGATGAGTTGTCATTTTTTACGCGGAACGCCTTATCTTTGCGTCGCGCCTGCGCCTGCGCGACCGAGCTGCTGGCACCCACGCGGCACCCACCCAGCCACCCACCCGAGCTGCTGGCACCCACCCAGTCTGCCAGGCACGCGGACGGTTCCGAGGAAGACTTGTCCAAGCCCCTCCTCTCCCTCCCTCCCATGCTGCCATCATGATGATGACGATGGTGGTTGTGCCATGCACGGAGCTCTGCATGCCTGGGGGCAAAGCGGCATGCACCCAAGATTTGCCAATGATGGCCGGCATCGATTTACCTGGCAGTCGTTCAAATCCAGTCTAGTTTAGTCCTGAGCCAAGCAGTCTTTACTCAAGGGTTGATAGTCGTGACCTGCAGCGCTCTAGCCATCAGTTGCTCAGTCCAGACAAACAAAACTCATTCAACATGGATCAACATGCTTGACTGTGGGTAATCTCACTCAGCTACTACAAACATGTTGTAGCATCCTCGGTCGCACCCTTGATGACTACCAACCCCACACCGGTGGCACTCTTTCCCCCTAGACCACTGGGCACCTCATCAAAACTATCAGCTTAATGCTTTGTAAGGCTAATAGTTTGTGAAAACTATTAAGGCCTATGCATTGTTGCGGGCCCGACCATCAATGCCCCGCCGGTACTCTGCAGCCCGGTGCAGCCTCTGCCTGACCTTGGGCAGCCGGTCATTGACCCGCTTGTAGCCCTGCTGGTACTCCTTGCCAACGTGGGGCAGAGCATCCAAGCCCTCGTAGCTGCACAGCTCCAGGGGGCGCTGCATGCTCTCACCAAGGTGGGAGCAGGCCGCGCCCCAGGCGGTAGCCCCTTCCTTAATGCACGCCGGTGAATACCGGAGTAGTCTTCTTCTTCTTCTTCTTCTCTCACCAATGCGCTGGAAGTTGAAGCAAGCGTTGGTGTCCCGGTCCAGCCACCTGCCCTATGGGGGGGCCTGGGGTGGTTGCACTGAGCCAGGTGCAGCAGGGAGGGGCTGGGCAGGGGGAGGGGGAGGGTGTGGCTCCTGGGCTGGGGGAAGGGGAGGGGGGGCCTGGGCTGGGGGAGGTGGGGGGTCCTGGGCAGGGGCAAGAGGGTTGGGCGGCACCAGATGGCACCACGGCAGGCCCCGCACATACTTAGCGTGCCGCAGGCTCCAGGCTGGGCGCACCAGCCGCTGCTAGACTTGGCCTGCTGGGGGTACCCAGTCTGCGGGCCTAGGCCGGTCATCTGGCAGGTGCAGCTCACATGGCTGGCGGGCATGCACAGACGAGCTGACACGGCTGGTGCGGAACTCATCCACAATCACCAGCCTGTCAGGCCTGGGATCTGTGCTGGGCCTGCTGGGCTGCTCCACCACCTTGCGAAACCCATCCCGCACCGCCTTGGCTTTCCACCCACCCCGGCTGAAGCAGCCCGCTCCCAGGAACACCGCCACTCCCCTCTCCTGGTGGTAGTGCTGGCGTGACACCCACTTCATCCCATCCACCACCTGCAGGTCAGGTCAGGTCAGGTCAGGTCAGGTCAGGTCAGGTCAGGTCAGGTCAGGTCAGGTCAGGTCAGGTCAGGTCAGGTCAGGTCAGGTCAGGTCAGGTCAGGTCAGGTCAGGTCAGGTCAGGTCAGGTCAGGTCAGGTCAGGTCAGGTCAGGTCAGGTCAGGTCAGGTCAGGTCAGGTCAGGTCAGGTCAGGTCAGGTCAGGTCAGGTCAGGTCAGGTCAGGTCAGGTCAGGTCAGGTCAGGTCAGGTCAGGTCAGGTCAGGTCAGGTCAGGTCAGGTCAGGTCAGGTCAGGTCAGGTCAGGTCAGGTCAGGTCAGGTCAGGTCAGGTCAGGTCAGGTCAGGTCAGGTCAGGTCAGGTCAGGGTCAAGGTCAAGGTCAGGGTCAGGGTCAGGGTCAGGGTCAGGGTCAGGGTCAGGGTCAGGGTCAGGGTCAGGGTCAGGGTCAGGGTCAGGGTCAGGGTCAGGGTCAGGGTCAGGGTCAGGGTCAGGGTCAGGGTCAGGGTCAGGGTCAGGGTCAGGGTCAGGGTCAGGGTCAGGGTCAGGGTCAGGGTCAGGGTCAGGGTCAGTGTCAGGGTCAGGTCATGCCTTCTTGCAAACCCTCAATGACGCGCTCCTGGGCATGGTGCAGCCCCAACCGCTGCCTGCGCCAGTGTGGCTTGAGGTACTCCTCCCACAGCGCGTCCCAGGTGGCCTTGAGGGCCAGGATGTGGGCCTGTAGGCCGTCTAGGGTGGTGCCAGCTGGGGTGGCAGCTGCCAGTTGCTGCTGCTGTGGCTGGATGGCAGCTGACCAACGGGTTATGTCCTGCTTGGCTTTGGTAAGCCCACTGTCATGCTTTAGCTGCTCCTTGCTCAGCTCCCACTCCCACTGCCTCAACACCTGACCTGTAGCTAGGTCTCGCTCTGCATGCCCAGCCTTGATGGCCTAGGTGGCGCCCGGGCGTACCCCAACAGCACTGTGGGTAGTGGGGTTGAAGTCGCTTGTGGCTGTGAGCTCACGTCCTATGAAGGGCAGCTCCAATGGCTTCCTGACTGCGCACAAAGTGTACACTGATGCTGCCCCCATCCGTCTCTACCCTTCGCGCAAACTCCCACCCGCTGTTCTGTAGCTGGCTGTACTTGATGAACCTCTGGGGCAGGCTGTCGGTCTCAAACTGTCGCTGTGTCAGGTTGATCATGCCGAGGTCAGTCAGGAGCCCATGCAACACCCTGTCATCAATGACGAAGTGTCATCAATGACGAAGTAATAGGTCAGCGGCGCCAGGCCATCAGTGCAACTGGACATCTAGGACCCCAAGCTGCTGGCACAGATCAAGGCTGCCATGGACCTGCTTACCACCGCCAGTGTCCCCACCACAACGGCATCAAGTTGCTGCCCGCCGAGGTGGCTGTGTTTGAGCAACCCAGCAACGCCTGACCGATTGCCAAGCTCAAGGAGCTGGATGAGGTGCATCTGCAACGGGATGGCAACTCCCCCAACGCCAACGCCACCAAGATCAGCGCCAGCATGAAAGAGTACTACCGGCACCCAGGGCGCTTCATCAAGTGGTGGGGCAAGGCAGTTGGGGTGGTGGAGGGGGGATTCGGCAGGGATGCTCAAAAGCATCTCCCCCAGCTGGTGCTAGGTAGGCTAGACTACAGCCTGCCAGACCAGGAGCACAACTTTAGGTGGCGCTTGCCAGCCAATAGTGTGCTGCGACAGCCTAGGTGGGTGGCGGAGGTAGCCACGCATCGTAGGCTGCTGGGGCTGGAGCAATTGAACGAGTTTTGTTTGCCTGTCACCACGCCTCACATGTGTGCTTTCACTCCGCCATCTAGAGTGCACAGCATTTGGAGACGCCGTATCAGGAGCTCTTACTCTCACACTACGTCTGTGTTGAAGCCCGGGAACGGCGACGGACTTAGTGTCGGACAGCAATACATGTAAGTAAAGCAAAAGTTCGCGAACTACAAGCCACCCGAGGCCGAGTACAGCATTGTAGCAACGGGGTTGCTGATGGGTGTAGGAGCAAGCATGGTGGGTGTAGCTGATGGGTGTAGGAGCAAGCCCCAGCATGAATATTGCGCCCCGGCTACTATATATTGCCTCTGCTGTTGCGAGGCGCACTTCGACAGTCACATTCGCCATCACATTTGCTTTTTCAGCTTGCACACAGTTTTAGTTCGCTCACAACGCTGTCCGTTCTTGCTTCTGACCATTCTTCGCTGGCAACCAGTTCAGCAGGTGTGCTACTGGCTTGGCTTCTGAGTTGAGGTCCTGGCGGGCGCCGTGCTCTCGTGCTGTGCCCACAACGTTAGGCATCCCTGGGCGACTCGCTCAAGCCCCTAGCTCAAGCCCCTGGCTTAGTCAAGAAATCTTCCGGCGATGCTTTCTCGAATAGTCCTGCTGTGCGTGTGCATTGGGGTGGTGAGCTCAGGTGCGTCTTGATGACCAGTACACGAAAAACGTGTTTTGTCAGCCATGTCGCCAATACAGATGCAAGCGCACACATTTGCAGGGCCGTCCCCAAGAATTCGTCCACCGCCGCCGCCTCCCCCGCCCCCATTCGGCGATCCGCCTAGTCCAGCCTACGACCCATACCCTTCTCCACCTCCGCCATATGAGGAGGAGTACCCACCTTACCCTCCTTATCCTCCCCCCCCAAATCCCCCTTCACCACCCCGACGCCGTCGCTCGCCTCCCCCACCACCACCAGCTACAAATGCCTCACCTCCATTGGCAGCAAACCCACCGCCACCTGTTCCTATCCTACCCTCCCCACTGGTTCTCAGTGCCCCCTCCCCATCGAGCCCCCCAAGCCCCCCACCTCCACTGTCACCTCCCACCCCTCCCCCACCCCGGGTGCTGCCATCAGCTCCTCCACGTCCGCCCCCCCGGACCCGTGTGATTGTCACGCCACAAACAATGTCCTTCCTGGTGTTCCTTGGCGCGGACTTCAACACCATTGCCAGCCCTGAAAACATGCTGCGCTTCTATGCCGACACGACCGCTGTGCTGTCTTCCATCTTTGTGGTGGGTGGTGTTACACTGCAGCAGCACTAGCTGCACATGTCTTGCCATGCTGGTGCTGCTGTCTGTGTTGATCTGCATTGCTGTGATAATAATGATGCATCGCAGTCCCTGTCCAGCCAAGAGTATGTATTGCAGTCCCTGTCCAGCCACCTGCCTGGCTGTGGTGCTGGCTTGGCTTTGGCAGCCTTGCCCTGAGCCTTGCCCTTGTTGGACTCAGCTGGCGGCTTAGCCTTGATGCGCTTGCTGCGCTGGGCTGGCGGGGGAGTGCTGGGACCTGGCTCCGAGGCTGCTGGTTGTGTGCCTGCCTGGCTGCTGCATGGGGCCTGTGAGGGTTCGATGTCTTTGATGGGCCCTGCTTTTGCTTGGCGGTGCCCCTTACGTTTATTTCTAGCCATTGTGTGATGTGCTTCGAGACGTCTGTATTCATGGAAAGCCGCATCTCACATTCTCGTTCCTCATTCTCGGTACATCATTTCCATTCTCGTTCCATCATCGACGTCATCGATCAATCATACCCTCAGCCTGGTATGCCTTACCCATGAACAACTCTGGCAAGCTGGCGACCCGCTCCATGGCTGCATGCACCTAGATAGGTGCAAGAGCTGTCACCATGCTGCCAGCAGCTGCCATGCCATGTTGCGTGCCAGGTTCCGCCGTGAGCTCGCCCCTGGGCCTGCTGTGACCCTTATCTGCTGTGCAGGTGGACCCCACCAACATCAGGATACGCTCTGTAGAGCCGGGCTCCATCAGGCTCATATTTTCCGTGGAAGTAAGTTCCCGCTCTAATCTCCCGCTCTGGCTGCAGCCTGCAGCATGTGGCCCTAGGGCCTGCATAGCCTGTGTAGGCCCTAGTCGAACGAGTTTTGTTTGCCTGCATAGCCTGTGTAGGGTAAGGGTAGGGTAGCCCCCGGGGCCTGACAGTGCTGGAAGTGTAGGGTAATGGTAGGGTAGGGGTAAGGTAGGGTAGAGTAAGGGTTGGGTAAGGGTTGGGTAAGGGTAGGGTAAGGGTAGGGTAAGGTAAGGCTAAGTTAACCTTCGCTTGCATGACATGGTTAGGAAGCGATCCGAGTCTAGCTGCAATACAGCGCATACCTCCCCCTAATAGCGTCCTCCTTGCGTTTCATTGCATTTCGTAGTAGACGACAGCAGGACAGACGTCTCTCACATGACTAGGGTTAGCACATCCTTGAGCACGTATTCACGACGTTGACGACGGTAACGTACCTCACAAGGCAACACACTTTTCACCTCACAAGCTTCTGTAGTCCAGGCAGCTTTAATAGCTGAATCTGAACAGCAGCAACAGCACAACAGCTGCAGTACAGCCCCTGGTTGCGCTTGGCCTCGCTTGCATTGCAGACGGACCAGTCCATTGCCGCTCTCAGTGCCACCTCCTTCATCGCCAGAGGCTTGACCAGCATCAATTCTAACAACAGGTGGGGCAGCCATATGAAGGCATTCCCCCCCCCCCCCCCCTCACATATCTACACATGTCACGTAAAGGGTCCCTGCCACCTCTTGCGTGGGGTCAATCAATGGGTACCTGCCGCTCACCTGCTTGCCCTCGCGTTTGCTGCATTGCTTTGGTAGCTGCCCAACATGGCTGCCTCTTGCTCATGTGCCATGGTCGCGCGAGTCACACGTTGCTTGGGTTGCCCGCTGGCCTGACCTGGCCTGACCTGGCCTGACCTGACCTGGCCTGACCTGGCCTGACCTGGCCTGACCTGGCCTGACCTGGCCTGACCTGGCCTGACCTGACCTGGCCTGGCCTGACCTGGCCTGACCCCTCACTCTGACCTGACCTAACCTGACCTGACCTGACCTGACCTGACCTGACCTGACCTGACCTGACCTGACCTGACCTGACCTGACCTGACCTGACCTGACCTGACCTGACCTGACCTGACCTGACCTGACCTGACCTGACCTGACCTGACCTGACCTGACCTGACCTGACCTGACCTGACCTGACCTGACCTGACCTGACCTGACCCCTCACCCCTGAGTAGGCTGCTTGGCCCCCCACACTTCTTGGCCCCCCCCTCTGCTTGGCCCCCACACTTACACCGCTTCTGCTGCTTGGCTCCTCATACCCTGGGTTGAGGTTGATGGACTGGTCCACACCCCATCACTGGCATGTCATGTGAATGCTGGCAAGCTCCTCTACATGGACAAGGCAACACGGAGGTTGCAAGTGACTGCTGTGACTTGCCGCTGCTGCTGCTGCTGCTGCTGCTGCTGCTGCTGCTGCTGCTGCTGCTGCTGCTGCTGCTCCTGCTGCTTTCAGGTGGTACTTGACCACCTACGGCATCACATCCATGACCGCGTTGTCAGTCCCGAACGCTCCTCCCCCATCCCCTCCCCTTCCACCTGCCCCCACCCCCCCACCTACCCCACCCACTCCCCCACCCCCTTCCCCTGGTCTCTCCCCACCTCCGCCACCCCCACCGCCTCTCCCTCCTCCCCCCGCGCTGTCGCCCTCCATCTCCCCGTCCCTGGCGCCCCCCCCACCCTTTTCACCGCCGCCACCCTGGTGGTGAGCAGCCTTGTACTGGTCACACCTGGCATCACTGCTCATTGCCACATGCTCAATCAGTAGCATGTGGCCCCTTCTCCATGGCACCTGCTTCATCACCATGCCACAGCCCTGCTGCTGATGCCCTGCAGGCTGCCTTTCTTCTCCCAGCCGCCACCACCTGGAGGCTTTTTCTTTATCCCTCCTCCACCTCCACCGTGGTTCTTTTTCATCCTTCCCCCACCCCCACCCCCCCCTCCACTAAGCCCGCCACCCCCACCCCCCGCCTCACCACCAAGCCCCCCATCGTGAGTGAACCTCTGGCATATCTGATCCACGCCCCCCTTGCCCCACCCACCACTGCGTCTTGACTGTACCTCAGGCCCTGAAGGGAGTGGCAGAAAAGGTTAGGGTGAGGGTGAGGGCGAAGTTGAGGGTGAGGGTGAGGGCGAGGGTGAGGGCGAAGTTGAGGGTGAGGGTGAGCCAGAGTGTAAGCCAGGGGTTGAGCCCTTAGGGGTTAGCCCTTACCCAGAACCTGTCCACCAGCATG
The DNA here is from genome assembly GCA_030144725.1 of Haematococcus lacustris. Classification (NCBI taxonomy): domain Eukaryota; kingdom Viridiplantae; phylum Chlorophyta; class Chlorophyceae; order Chlamydomonadales; family Haematococcaceae; genus Haematococcus; species Haematococcus lacustris. The sequence continues at coordinate 8,246,806 of JASKMD010000012.1, read as the reverse complement.
CTGCCCCATGCCCCAGCAGCTGTCCACCAGCATGCTGCCCCATACCCCCAGCAGCTGCTCACCAGCATGCTGCCCCATGCCCCCAGCAGCTGCTCACCAGCATGCTGCCCCATGCCCCCAGCAGCTGCTCACCAGCATGCTGCCCCATGCCCCCAGCAGCTGCTCACCAGCATGCTGCCCCATGCCCCCAGCAGCTGCTCACCAGCATGCTGCCCCATGCCCCCAGCAGCTGCTCACCAGCATGCTGCCCCATGCCCCCAGCAGCTGCCCACCAGCATGCTGCCCCATGCCCCCAGCAGCTGCTCACCAGCATGCTGCCCCATGCCCCCAGCAGCTGCCCACCAGCATGCTGCCCCATGCCCCCAGCAGCTGCTCACCAGCATGCTGCCCCATGCCCCCAGCAGCTGCTCACCAGCATGCTGCCCCATGCCCCCAGCAGCTGCCCACCAGCATGCTGCCCCATGCCCCCAGCAGCTGCTCACCAGCATGCTGCCCCATGCCCCCAGCAGCTGCTCACCAGCATGCTGCCCCATGCCCCCAGCAGCTGCCCACCAGCATGCTGCCCCATGCCCCCAGCAGCTGCTCACCAGCATGCTGCCCCATGCCCCCAGCAGCTGCTCACCAGCATGCTGCCCCATGCCCCCAGCAGCTGCCCACCAGCATGCTGCCCCATGCCCCCAGCAGCTGCTCACCAGCATGCTGCCCCATGCCCCCAGCCGCTGCTCACCAGCATGCTGCCCCATGCCCCCAGCAGCTGCTCACCAGCATGCTGCCCCATGCCCCCAGCAGCTGCTCACCAGCATGCTGCCCCATGCCCCCAGCAGCTGCCCACCAGCATGCTGCCCCATGCCCCCAGCAGCTGCTCACCAGCATGCTGCCCCATGCCCCCAGCAGCTGCTCACCAGCATGCTGCCCCATGCCCCCAGCAGCTGCCCACCAGCATGCTGCCCCATGCCCCCAGCAGCTGCTCACCAGCATGCTGCCCCATGCCCCCAGCAGCTGCTCACCAGCATGCTGCCCCATGCCCCCAGCAGCTGCCCACCAGCATGCTGCCCCATGCCCCCAGCAGCTGCTCACCAGCATGCTGCCCCATGCCCCCAGCAGCTGCCCACCAGCATGCTGCCCCATGCCCCCAGCAGCTGCTCACCAGCATGCTGCCCCATGCCCCCAGCAGCTGCTCACCAGCATGCTGCCCCATGCCCCCAGCAGCTGCCCACCAGCATGCTGCCCCATGCCCCCAGCAGCTGCTCACCAGCATGCTGCCCCATGCCCCCAGCAGCTGCTCACCAGCATGCTGCCCCATGCCCCCAGCAGCTGCCCACCAGCATGCTGCCCCATGCCCCCAGCAGCTGCTCACCAGCATGCTGCCCCATGCCCCCAGCAGCTGCCCACCAGCATGCTGCCCCATGCCCCCAGCAGCTGCTCACCAGCATGCTGCCCCATGCCCCCAGCAGCTGCCCACCAGCATGCTGCCCCATGCCCCCAGCAGCTGCTCACCAGCATGCTGCCCCATGCCCCCAGCAGCTGCTCACCAGCATGCTGCCCCATGCCCCCAGCAGCTGCCCACCAGCATGCTGCCCCATGCCCCCAGCAGCTGCCCACCAGCATGCTGCCCCATGCCCCCAGCAGCTGCTCACCAGCATGCTGCCCCATGCCCCCAGCAGCTGCCCACCAGCATGCTGCCCCATGCCCCCAGCAGCTGCTCACCAGCATGCTGCCCCATGCCCCCAGCAGCTGCTCACCAGCATGCTGCCCCATGCCCCCAGCAGCTGCCCACCAGCATGCTGCCCCATGCCCCCAGCAGCTGCTCACCAGCATGCTGCCCCATGCCCCCAGCAGCTGCCCACCAGCATGCTGCCCCATGCCCCCAGCAGCTGCCCACCAGCATGCTGCCCCATGCCCCCAGCAGCTGCTCACCAGCATGCTGCCCCATGCCCCCAGCAGCTGCCCACCAGCATGCTGCCCCATGCCCCCAGCAGCTGCTCACCAGCATGCTGCCCCATGCCCCCAGCAGCTGCTCACCAGCATGCTGCCCCATGCCCCCAGCAGCTGCCCACCAGCATGCTGCCCCATGCCCCCAGCAGCTGCTCACCAGCATGCTGCCCCATGCCCCCAGCAGCTGCTCACCAGCATGCTGCCCCATGCCCCCAGCAGCTGCTCACCAGCATGCTGCCCCATGCCCCCAGCAGCTGCTCACCAGCATGCTGCCCCATGCCCCCAGCAGCTGCCCACCAGCATGCTGCCCCATGCCCCCAGCAGCTGCTCACCAGCATGCTGCCCCATGCCCCCAGCAGCTGCTCACCAGCATGCTGCCCCATGCCCCCAGCAGCTGCCCACCAGCATGCTGCCCCATGCCCCCAGCAGCTGCTCACCAGCATGCTGCCCCATGCCCCCAGCAGCTGCTCACCAGCATGCTGCCCCATGCCCCCAGCAGCTGCTCACCAGCATGCTGCCCCATGCCCCCAGCAGCTGCCCACCAGCATGCTGCCCCATGCCCCCAGCAGCTGCTCACCAGCATGCTGCCCCATGCCCCCAGCAGCTGCCCACCAGCATGCTGCCCCATGCCCCCAGCAGCTGCTCACCAGCATGCTGCCCCATGCCCCCAGCAGCTGCCCACCAGCATGCTGCCCCATGCCCCCAGCAGCTGCTCACCAGCATGCTGCCCCATGCCCCCAGCAGCTGCTCACCAGCATGCTGCCCCATGCCCCCAGCAGCTGCTCACCAGCATGCTGCCCCATGCCCCCAGCAGCTGCCCACCAGCATGCTGCCCCATGCCCCCAGCAGCTGCTCACCAGCATGCTGCCCCATGCCCCCAGCAGCTGCTCACCAGCATGCTGCCCCATGCCCCCAGCAGCTGCTCACCAGCATGCTGCCCCATGCCCCCAGCAGCTGCCCACCAGCATGCTGCCCCATGCCCCCAGCAGCTGCTCACCAGCATGCTGCCCCATGCCCCCAGCAGCTGCTCACCAGCATGCTGCCCCATGCCCCCAGCAGCTGCCCACCAGCATGCTGCCCCATGCCCCCAGCAGCTGCTCACCAGCATGCTGCCCCATGCCCCCAGCAGCTGCTCACCAGCATGCTGCCCCATGCCCCCAGCAGCTGCTCACCAGCATGCTGCCCCATGCCCCCAGCAGCTGCTCACCAGCATGCTGCCCCATGCCCCCAGCAGCTGCCCACCAGCATGCTGCCCCATGCCCCCAGCAGCTGCTCACCAGCATGCTGCCCCATGCCCCCAGCAGCTGCTCACCAGCATGCTGCCCCATGCCCCCAGCAGCTGCTCACCAGCATGCTGCCCCATGCCCCCAGCAGCTGCTCACCAGCATGCTGCCCCATGCCCCCAGCAGCTGCTCACCAGCATGCTGCCCCATGCCCCCAGCAGCTGCTCACCAGCATGCTGCCCCATGCCCCCAGCAGCTGCTCACCAGCATGCTGCCCCATGCCCCCAGCAGCTGCCCACCAGCATGCTGCCCCATGCCCCCAGCAGCTGCCCACCAGCATGCTGCCCCATGCCCCCAGCAGCTGCTCACCAGCATGCTGCCCCATGCCCCCAGCAGCTGCTCACCAGCATGCTGCCCCATGCCCCCAGCAGCTGCTCACCAGCATGCTGCCCCATGCCCCCAGCAGCTGCTCACCAGCATGCTGCCCCATGCCCCCAGCAGCTGCCCACCAGCATGCTGCCCCATGCCCCCAGCAGCTGCTCACCAGCATGCTGCCCCATGCCCCCAGCAGCTGCTCACCAGCAGCTGGCACACCATACAGGGGTAGGGGTACGCATGTGTAGGCTCATCATCATCACTGCGACCACCTGCTGCTGCCCACTACGCTGCAACAAGCATCGCCTCCCTTGCCTGCAGGCCTAGCCCACCCCCTCCCAGCCCCCTGCCTCCTCCCGGGTCAGTCCACTGTAGTCGTGTCCAGCAGTGAAATGCAGAGCAGTCCATATCTCCCATCAGTTCATATCTAGGGGCTGTTATGCATGCGCGCCCCAAGAGCCTGTGAACTCTAGCCAATGGGGCAATAACATGCACTTTCTTGCTGTGTGTTCCAGCCACTGCCACATATCCTGTTGTCTGATGTGGAAACCCGTGAGAGGGGGAGCGAGGGCTCAGCCCAAAGCTGCCGCACCATATAGTCGCTGGCTTGCCCAGTTCGACCCGCCTGGCAAACTGCTGAGCCACCCTGTCATAACCTGCCTCATTGCTCCAAGGCTAAGCAGGCAGCTGAGCCCAAGAGCAAGGCTGTTACAGCCAAAGCAGCACCACAGCCAGGCAGGCATCACCACCCGCTGTGTGCTCTGCTCTTGTGTGCTGTGCGCCTGCAGTCCTCCTCCCCCGCAGCCACCACCTCTTCCACGTAAGTCATGTCAGCCCTACATGTACACCTCACACAGGACTGTGCAGGCATTGATGCAGTAGTCCATAGGCCTATGTTAAGTTCATGCATGTTGGTCTCAACCTCAGCCTACGTAGCGATCAAGCCTAAGCCTGAAGCCTACACAGAAAGGTTCCTAATCTGACTAACTTTTGGCGTCTCAGGCCCATTGCTGCTTCATATTGGTACTAATGTGGAACCCAAGCACATAGCCGTGCAACCCTTCATAACATCTCTCCACAGTGCCCTTGATTGTCTCCTTATGCCCATCAGCAGCAAAGATATGACATGTTTTAGTACCATACCTCCAAAAAACCAGTTTTACATTGAAAGTCCCCTAATGTGAGCATGTCGTTGCTATTGTCCACCTACTCGAAGATTGGCACCACCACTTTTGTAGAGGCTCCTACCCATCCCAATGCCCCTATCCAAACTAGCAGCTTGTCAAAAACATGATCACGTGGCAGTCTAGAGGCACTCAAAGTTGCGCACATGCACATGCAAGCATGCTACTTGCAAGATCGCTTGCTGGCCTTTGCAGCTTTCTTAACTGCCTCAGCAACCATCTCATGCTTGAAATATACCCTATCCTCTGCTGGGAAACGTAAGCTGGGCTGCGGTTGGGCTGATCGCTGAGCTGCAACACGCAACATTGCGGCGTCGACTATTAAGGGTACCCAGGGTTTGAAGGTTGGTTGCTGCTTGCCACCCTCCATGCTGGCTGCTGCTGCTGCTAGCATGTTATCCTTGTCTGGGGGGTGAAAGCCATTTCTCAAGTGCACGCTCTTCTCAAATGCCGCCTGACATGTATTCTTATCGGTATTTTATTATATATTTCAAGTAAATAATTGTAACTAAATGCCGCATAAACCCCTGGCGCCAATTCTTGCCAGGGGCCTTCCCCTTGAAGGGGTCCACTTTGCCCTTGCGCTCCGTGACCCGCTGCGTCGTCCTCACGGCTGCAAGCGATGCTGTCTTGGTGACCCCCACACCCTGCTGCTGGCCCCTCACTACCAAGTCCCGCAGCTGCTCCTCTTCCACAGCTGACAAAGCTGTTGGGCGCCCACGTTTTGCGATCACCCCACCCCGCTTGATGACTCTGTGGAGGGTGGCATATGGAACGCAATGTTCCCGGGCCACAGCTGCCATGGATGGCTGTGGCTGGCCCCTCTTGACCTTCAAGTAAGCATTAGCAGCTGCCAAGAGCCTTTTGGCTCTTTCGCCTGTGCTGTCTTGAGCCAAGCTGGACTGTCGAGAAGCACCAGTGGTCAGTTTGGCCATAAGGGCTGGTGGTGTGCGGTAGGACCTGGGCGCATGAGGCCGAAATAATGACATGAGAGCTGAGAGAGAACATTTTCAACGCAAGACCGCGGCCAAAGGGTAGCAATAAACCAAAGCGCACCAACTGCGCTACATCGTGTACCCACCAAGGTGTCTAGGAGGGCCGCGCTCGCACGGGTATTTCGTCGCGCTAGTGCACACGGGACCTTAACGGCCGGTAGGGTTCAGACGGGCGTAACCGGCGGCAGCCTCATCTCAGCCGACAAAACGCGATAGTCCGCCGCAAACCGACTCACAACGTCCTCATAACCTCTAACGACCGTGTATGAAAGGAGGCATGCGTGTTGAAGAGCGGAAATGGGAGAACGACCAATATAGGCCTAGCCAAATTAGGAACCTTTCTGTGTAAGCCTAACCAGGGCCAAACCAGGGCGTCCTGCCCCGGGGCGCATTAGTTCCCCAGGTTGGGCGTCATTTGAACGTACCTGGAATGTGGATGTCATGCCATGTGCAGTCTTTCACACGACATAGCACTAGCAGACAACATTCCAGGCACCCAGGCCCAAGTTGCAGCGCTCAGCGGTGCCCTGTATCTTCACACCCTTGCGCCTCCTCCTCACTCTACAGCGACCATATACCTAAGTTGCCAGCACTCCCTCACCTTTCCTAGCTCTGTTTTCTGACTCTCGTCTAGCACCTGCTCTGCACCTGCTCTGCACCTGACCTGACCTGACCTGACCTGACCTGACCTGACCTGACCTGACCTGACCTGACCTGACCTGACCTGACCTGACCTGACCTGACCTGACCTGACCTGACCTGACCTGACCTGACCTGACCTGACCTGACCTGACCTGACCTGACCTGACCTGACCTGACCTGACCTGACCTGACCTGACCTGACCTGCTCTGACCTGACCTGACCTGACCTGACCTGACCTGACCTGACCTGACCTGACCTGACCTGACCTGACCTGACCTGACCTGACCTGACCTGACCTGACCTGACCTGACCTGACCTGACCTGACCTGACCTGACCTGACCTGACCTGACCTGACCTGACCTGACCTGACCTGCAGCCACCAACAACAACGTGCTGGCCCCACCTCAACCACCCAGTCCTCCAGCGCCACCTCCTGGACCATCTCCTCCTCCCCCTTCCCCTACCCCCCCCCCTTCCCCCTCCCCCCCCCCACCCTCCCCAACCCCTCCTCCAGCCCCACCTCCCTCTCCATCGCCTCCCCCTCCTGCCCCTCCTCCTCCAAGCCCTTCTCCCCTTCCACCCAGCCCCCCTCCTTCCCCTCCTCCCCCCTCGCCTCCTCCCCCTTCACCTCAGCCGCCTCCATTTCCTCCGTCGCCGTCCCCTCCTCCGCCATCGCCTTCACCACCACCCAACCCACCCTCCCCTGCTCCTGCTCCACCCAACCCACCCAGCCCACCAAACCCTCCCCCCTCCCCTCCTCCTCCCTCACCATCGCCCCCTCCCAACCCACGTAAGATCCAGACCATACATCGCAGGCCACGCATACCAATATGGCATGTGGCATGTCGCCAATAGCTCCACCCCCTGACTTGCTCATCCATCCCTGCGCCACTCACCTGCCCAGCTTCTCTCCACCTGCCCACATCGAATATGGCATGCGGTGTGCTTGCCCTGCAGCAACCAACAGCAACCTCCTCGCCCCACCAGTGCCGCCTTCACCTCCGGTAGGGATTGGATCAACATGCTTGCAGTGCCACCCCCACCTGCCTGCTGCCTCACCCCCTCACCTGCCTGCTGCCTCACCCCCTCACCTGCCTGCTGCCTCACCCCCTCACCTGCCTGCTGCCTCACCCCCCCACCTGCCTGCTGCCTCACCCCCTCACCTGCCTGCTGCCTCACCCCTTCACCTGCCTGCTGCCTCACCCCCTCACCTGCCTGCTGCCTCACCACCTCACCTGCCTGCTGCCTCACCACCTCACCTGGCTGTCTTTGCTCCTGTCGACAATTGGCATGTGCTGGTTAGTTATTGTTACCCGCGACACGTTAGTTTGCACGTGTACCCTCACAAGCAAGGTCACGCTGCAACAAGACCAGCCAGCACTCCATGCCATCGTGCAATAGGTTCTGCGGCTCTCAAGACGATTTAGCACCTGCAGCGTAGACTGCAGTTTCCTTGATAGCAGCAGCTTGCATCATCAGCTTGCAGCATGGCACATGCCCAGTTGCGAGGCTTGCTTTCAGTTTACCAAATGGTTGAGTGCTGGCTAGCTTGAAAGATGTTGAGTAACCTCATGCACAGGCTGCCTTACGCTTGTGTGCAATGTCAACACTTGCAGTTGCCCTTCTCCCCTCCCTCCCCGTCTCCACCACCACCCTCCCCCAACCCTCCGCCAAGCCCATCACCACCACCACCCTCCCCTAACCCTCCGCCGAGCCCAGCGCCACCACCCCCTTCTCCTGATCCCCCTCCAAGCCCAGTGCCGCCACCTCCGTCACCCCCTCCCCCCAGCCCTCTCCCTCCCTCCCCCCCTTCTCCCTTTCCTCCTCCCTCTCCTGAACCTCCCCCTCCCTCTCCCCCTCCCCCCAGCCCCCCTCCTCCTTCCCCCCCTCCCCCCAGCCCCCCTCCCCCCGCCCCCCCTCCTCCAAGCCCCTCTCCCCCTGCCCCACCCCCTCCTAACCCTCCCCCCTCGCCATCACCGCCACCTCCATCACCCCCTCCTCCAAGCCCATCACCGCCCCTTCCCCCATCGCCCCCAAGCCCAACTCCACCCTTGCCACGTGAGTGCTGAAGTGACCAGTGCTGCAATACCTGCTGCTGGTCATTATTTTCGTGGCTCTTTCATGGCGCTTTCGCGGTACTGGGCCGCTTCCTCGGAGGCATTGCACCACTGCGCTCATACCAGCTCATACCTGCTTGTACCTACTTATACCCGTGCGTCACTCACTCTCGCACCTCCAAAGGGCGAGCCTCCAAAGGGCACTCCACAGGGCACCTCCAGAGGGCGAGGTGCACAGGGTCAGCACATCACAGGGTGTTCACAGTACAGCTGCGGGACAGCAGGCTGTTGAGCCGGTCGACTTCTCTCATGTCTCAAACCAGGCACTGTCCAAGCTGTTGCTCACATGAAAGCATGTGTTTCATGCCAACTTCTACTTAGGCTCACCTCTGCAGGGGGGTGGGGACAAGAATATAGGGAATGGCCAGGCTATCGGATGAAGATGATTTGCCAAACTGTGATGCTGAACAAGAGCGGATAGTCATGCTTCAGGTGTAGCTGCGCAGTACAGGAGACCTGCAGTACAGCAGAACCTGCTGCCGCAGTGCGTGTGCCACACCCTCCCCTGTGCTGTGCCCCTGCCTGCAGCCATCAACACTGGCGTCATAGGCCGCCGCCTTGCGGCTCGCAAGCTACGCGCCGCCGTCTGATGCGTGACCAAGCGCTGCAGTCTACTGCGCCCAGCCTGCCGCCCATACGCGCTGCCCTGGCTGAATGGCACGGGAAGGCGGCCTTAGTCTAGGAACAGAACCTGTGTAGGGTTCTGTCCATACAGGAGCATGTCAGGTAGCAGGGGGTCTCTTTGGGGGGTCTTGCAACACATCACAGGCGGCGCAATGCTGCTCGGCTCCATGATGTTGGGTTTTGCTGATTGGATGTGCGCCGGAGTAGTAGTCTACTTCTTCACCTTCATACGTCGCCTTCATTAGGAACCGGGCACCTTGTCACTTGCAGCTGCGTTCTTGTAGCTTGTTGTTGTATGGGAGCTCCGGGTGTGGAATGTCCTGTGCTGTACAAGACGTAGCATCCTATCCAAACATACCAAAAGCTTTGACAGCTACCGGTTGAATTGCGTAAGCCCATGCATCCCAGACACTTCCAACCCCTTGTCCCACACTAGTGCCTCCATTTGAGTGGACATGGGTGCATGAGTGCCTACCACCTTTATTGCCTGATCGCGAGGGCTGTGGTGTAGATTTGGCACGACCTGCATGCACTGACTGTAAGCTAATGACAGCTCAAGAAGGGGGCACACAATACTGTGCCTCAGCAGGCTGCTGCAGCTGCTGGGCCTTGGGTAGGCGGTCTCGCACCCGCTTGTAGCCCAGGCCAGGCTACTCCTTGCCCTTGGCTGGCAGCGCTGCCTTGTCTGGCCAGTAGCACAACTCCAGCGGCCGCCACCTGCTCTCCCCAATGCGCTGCATATGCTGCGCTGCATTGCAGTCCCTGTCCCATCCACATGCCTTGCTCTTGGGCTCAGCTGCTTGATCAGCCTTGGTGCGGTCGCTGCGTTTGGCTCGCAGGGGAGTGCTAGGACCTGGCTCTGAGGCTGTTGGCTGTGTGGCTGCCTGGCTGCTGCATGGGGGCTGTGGGATAGCAGGGGGCCACTACAGGGCACCACACCATGACCTGCACTGGTTGGTTACGCTGCTGGCTCCAGGCTGGGTGCAGCTGGCGGTGGTCCAGCCTGCAGGCCTGGTGGTCTATGGCTCATGGTCCAGCTCCTCCTCACATGGCTGCTTACCATTCACTGCTGAGCTGACCCGGCTGGTGCTGTGCTCATCTACTAGCACCACCCTGCCCCACAGCAGGTCTGTGCCCCTGGGCCTGCACACCACCTTGCAGCAGGCCCACAACACCGCATCGGCACCCCAGCCTCCCCCAGTGCCAATGCTAGCTGCACCTAAGAACACCACCAGCTGCTTGGCATGCCCAAGGCGCTCCATGGACACCTCCGCCATGTCCTCCAACTGCAGCCATGCACACAAGGCACACAGGAAGGCTGACATGGTGGCACCAGGTTAGGCATGGCACATTCAACCACTCTTTCACTTCATGCCCAACTCACAACCTCTCAGTCCCTTACCCTCCCACCCACCCTCCCTATCTAGCATGCCCACTTGGGGTCCAGGTACACCATATCCCAGGTGGCCAGGGTGACGGTGATGTGCTTCAGGTTGGCCTCCAGGGAGGTGCCGGCTGAGCTGGCTGCTGCCAGGTGCTGGAGGTGGGGCTGGATTGATGCCAGGACCGCTGGGTGTCGCGACGATATTTGTTCAGGCCACTGGCCCGCCGCACCTGGCCTTTGGTCAGCTTCTACCGGGCCAGCTGGTCTGCTACCAACTGGCCTTTCTCCAGGTCCCACACTCCTGAGGCTGCACTGACTGCCTGGGTGACGTCGAGGTCGATGCCCACCCCAATGCGTGTGGCTGGGTCAATCGCGAACTCACGCTGCTCAGCTATGCCGTTGCCAATGTGGGGGAGTCCCACCGCATGGGCTGCTGCTGCGCTTGAGCGGCTGTTGCTGCTGCCAGGTGCTGGGGATGGGGCAGGAGGAGGGGGGAGGGGGCGTGTGTAGTGCACACACGTGTTGACAACGTCAGTCTCCAACGTCCTCTCAAACTGGAACCCCTTGTTGGCTAGCTAGCCTGTGCTGAACCACCTGTTCCAGTGCTTGCTGAGGGCTGGCTCTGTGCTGAAGGCTGCTCTGGTATCCTTGGCCAGACCCAGCTGCGTGCACATCCCATGCAGCAGATGTGCTTTGAGACGGATGTGGCTTTTTTTCAGCAACTTGACTTTTCCCGGAGATTTATGGAGTGATGAAGCCCTGTGACACAGCCTACTGCCATGCATGATGCCAACCAGAGACCAAGATCAGTACAAGGCTGGTCAGGCGCGTCCTTGTCCGCCTGTCTTGTCCTTGTCCGCAGGCATTAGGCTAGGCATTTGGTGGCAGGGCATGAAGCTCCACACTGGCTGGTTGTGGATGTGGAGGCCACTTTGTCTGTTCCCATGTGCAGATTGAGGCAAAGCAGCTTATCACAGGGTTTGGGAGTACCAACACCATGGGTGCCAGCGTGCTAGATGCAGAGGCCCATCCACCCTCACTGTACAACACAAAGCGCCCACTCTTCTCTCACCAGCACCCCTACTCCCACCGCATGGCCCAGCTACCCTGCATATTCTGTGCAATAAGAGGAAGATTGTCTACACCGCCTACGTCGCCAGGCTGCTTGGCCGCCCTCCACCTCAAGGGGTTCGAAAGTTCATGCAACGCACTTTACAGCTCGGTGACTGGGTAATGGTTGGCAAGACACAATATGCCCACCAAGGGGCACTGCCTTGCCTGGCTGCAGCCAGCAGGGCACAAGCAGCTCGTGAGCATCAGCAAAAAGCTCGGCGCAGCTGTGCCCCCCTAAGCAGCAGCGGCCAGCGCTACCACATACTCGTGTTAAGACATCCATGCAAGCATGCTGAGCTGTTGACCTGTGGGCAGGCCTGTGCGATACGGGGTTACGGGTTACGGATACGCTTACATTACTTACCGTAGCTCAGTAAGCACACGCGTAAGTTCCGCCTAACCGATCTGTAAGTTCCGCCGTAAGGGGGTCCATGCAAACATGCGGGCCATCTTTTTCGCTTCTCCCCTTCCGCCTTCCCTGCTTCCTCCAACCCTGCTTCACCTGTTTCCTCCAACTTTGTTTACTCATCGAGCCTATCTGCTTCCGAGTGTTTAGTACTTAGCACGTTGCACCCAACCATCTGCATAAGCATCCAACCCTAACCCTAACCCTGCACTGTGACAGCACCTGCTGAGCCGCTGGGCTGCTAACCCCCAAAACCCTCCTCTTCTCATGCATGCGATGAGGTCCTGGGGGGTCTTGCGCATCCACCTCTCGTACTCCTCCCTAGGGAGCGGCATGTATCATGATATCTCATGATACACGTATATGGACTATTAGGCATATCATGATACACTTAGGAGTCATCTTGACGACCCTAGTTCGACTCTTGGTAACCGCAGAACCTCAAGGTTATCGCAGGTTGCAATTTGCTCGTAGCAACAGGTCGCTTGATGGCAGCATAACACGGTTAAACATCTGCTCTGGCTCATCGGCGTCAGCCATGATGCCGGTGCACGATACACTCCCATTACTGCCCGCCAACTGCCGCCTAACTGCCACCCGAACCTCAGCGCGCACGGTTACGACCAGTGCGCGAGGGACAAAGGGTCCCCGCAGGCGTATTGCGCTGCAGAAACAGGGCTTATAATGAAAAGGTATACATGTATACATCATATAATATCATGTATATATCATATAATATGATACAGCCCGTGACGCTCCTTACTCCTCCCACTCTGCATCCGACAAGGTTTTCGGCTTGCGCTTCAACACTCTCCTGAGGGCACAACAACGCAACAATGCAGCGCATGCACCATGGCGGAGCAGCATCAGCAGTAGCAACAGTGCATCAACCAACAGAAATGAAAGGCTAGGGGGTATTGAGTAGCAACAACCACGTGCAACTGTCGGTGCCGGTGATGGTGCTGCCGGTGCTTACTTATTGAAGTAGATGTAGGCCATGACCCACATGCGTCCAAGGATCAGGCTGGCGCGCTTGTCACTCCACACGTGGCTGAAGGCACTGAAGACCCGCTCATTCGCAGCAGCTGTGGCGGGGATGCACAACACCCGTTGAGCCACAGTCTGCAGTTCCGGGGCGAAGTGTCCATGGCTGGAAGGGGGTGGTGGCCGCAGGCCCATGCGGTTGCTGGAAGGGGGTGGTGGGCTGGGAGGGGGTGGTAGTTGTAGGGCCAAGGTGGACGGTGGGCTGCGGGGGGGTGGATGTGGGGGTGGCTAGGCATGCATGCAGGGACCGCAATGGGCCACTGGCAACCCAATCAGCTGATGAGCTGATGGGTGACAAGTTGTAGGTACATTGCACTTGCGCCTGTCGCTATCGCAGCCTTCGCCATTTGCGCCGAAGTGCCTGTGATACCAAACCGGTGTGCTAATGTTGGGCTGGTCGGTCCGGCTGCGCTTTCTGAGCGGCCCTGAGACACCGGGGATCTGTTGTACATCCTCTGCAGTGGCCATGGATGACCGGCGCAAAAGTGTCTGCATCTGCAGTCGCTGAGTGGCGCGTGGTGACCCTAACTCCATCGCAATGGATGTGCGATCGTCGCGACACTCTGATGTTGCTGTGGGGCTTGAAGGTCACAGGGGGCTTCACACACGGGAAGCGGTTGGTTCCGGACTTACCCCGTATCGCTTACGGACATACTTACTTACGGGTTACCAGCCGGATATCAGTAACTTACCCCGTATAGTCACAGCCCTGCCTGTGGGTAACCGAGTGTACCCATGATGACAACAAACCCCACACCGGTGGCATGCTCCCATCCAGGCCACTGGGCTCCCCTCAAATGCAAGCAGCAGCAGCAGCAGCCAGCGTAGGCACCACACCACACGGGATTGGCTGCGCTTGCAGATGCAGTGCCTGCCATGGCTGCGGCCGCAAACCCGCGACCAGGGCGTGCGCGGGGTTTCTGTCCTGTCACCCGCACAGCGCGTATCTCCCCTACAACTAGGGGCTGCGTTATCTGCAATCAGACTTGTTGTTTGGGCCACTTCCTATATCTCTGTCCCCACCCATCCCCTTCCGATGGTGGGCGATAAATGGTGGCATGAAACACATGCTCTGATGCAAGCAACAGCTTGGACATCGCCTAGCGCACACATTACTGTGTCACAGGCTGCTGGGCCTGGGCCTTGGGTCTCGCAGCTTCTTTAAGTCCAGGCCAGGGTACACCTTGCCTAGGGCCGGTGCCCTTGAATGGTGTGGTCACCTACATAGCCTCACCGAGGGCCCAGGGGCCTTGTGTGGCCGCTGTAGGTTGTGGACTGCGTTGCAGTTCCTGTCCACCCATCTGCCAAGGTCCCCAGGGGTGTTCCGGTTCACCCAGCAGGAACACCTGAGGCCCCGCACTGGTGCCTTGGACCGCTGGCTGCATGCTGACCGCAAAAAGCGTTCCTGCAATTGACATGCTGCGGGCTTCCAGCCTGCAGGCCATGTGGGGTTGCTGCGGCTCAACGGCCCCTCACGAGGCTGGTGGCTGTTCACAGCTGAGCTGACCCGGCTGGTGTAGAAGTTCTACTAGAACTGACGCACGGCAGCAGGACTTAGACGTATCTTGCATGAGGGTTTACATGCAAAGAATAAAATCATACAGACGTATCATGCCCAGTCAACACAGAACCTTGACCCTCACTAGGGCCTACATTCGAGTCGCACCATTAGGGACTACTAGGGACCCCTCAGGTCGATGTTTGGCTGTGTGGATATATGTTCCCATGCACATGGCATGTGCGCCTTCCACCTACACTATTGCCTGACCCCTGTGACAGGGCTGTAGTCTAGAGTTGACATGGTTGACATGCACTAATCGTAAAGATGACTATGATATGCTGTGTAAATCCTCAGTTGTTTTCCCAGCTTGATTGATTAAGGTTCGCACCGCACAATGCCCTTCTCGATGAGTCTAAATCACAGAGCAGTGAAAAGCCCATCACAGTATCCCTGTCTCATGCAGGCAGGTCGAGGGCTAGGCAGGTGCAACACCAGCTGACGCAACTCATGGGGCAGCACATTGTGTTTGCAGTCAAGCCCGCCGTCACCGCAGATGTGTGTGGAACGCCACCACTGCTGCCATTTTAGCCCTCTACTTCCCCTTCACCTCCAAACTCGACCCTGATACTGCAGGCAAACAAAACTCATTCAACAAGGATCAACATGCTTGACTGTGGGTAATCTCACTCAGCTACTACACTCAAGTTGTAGCATCCTCGGTCGCACCCTTGATGACTACCAACCCCACACCGGTGGCACTCTTTCCCCCTAGACCACTGGGCACCTCATCAAAACTAACAGCTGATGCTTTGGAAGGCTGATAGCCTGTGTAAACTACTAGGGCCTATGCGTTATTGCGGGCCCGACCATCAATGCATCGCCGGTACTCTGCAGCCCGGTGCAGCCTCTGCCTGCCCTGGCAGCTTGTCATTGACCCGCTTGCAGCCCTGCTGGTACTCCTTGCCAACGGGGGGCAGGGCCTCCCCGTCCTTTCAGCAGCACAGCTCCAGGGGTCGCTGCATGCTCTCCCCAATGCGCTGGAAGTTGAAGCAGGCGTTGGTGTCCCGGTCCAGCCACCTGCCCCATGAAGGGGCCTGGGGTGGGGCGGCTGCAGAGCGGGGGGAGCTGCGCGTGGCAAGGCGGGGGTGAGAATAGGGAGGGCAGGCTGGGTCAGGTGGGGGAGGGGGGCCTGGGGCTGGACCTGCTGCTGGGAAGCCTTGAGTGGGCTGCCCTAGGAAGCACTGGAGCAGCATTGACAGGCACAGGACCGCTGTTAGGCAGCACTGCTTGCTGCCCATGGTCATGCGTTTGTTGACCTCCGCCACAACAGCGTCAACTTGCGCTGGGCTGAGATCAGGCCGCGCTGCCTCCACGAGGCCACGCAGGGCAGCCTTGATGACCTGGCGCCGCTCTCCAACTACCTCTTGGGAGTTTAGCTTTTAGGGAGTCGCAGTGTCGCGTGGTGCACACTGCGTTGCTTCGTCAGGGGGGCCTAGTCTTTCGTCAAGCTTTGCGGCTTTGCGGCTTACCGGCTGCACTCTGTGCGGGGCGCTTGCGTTTCTTATTCCGCGACATCTGAGGGATTCAGCAGCATTATTTAAGCGCAGTGGGCGTGCGGGGTGGTGCATCAGGTCGCCATCCAACCAGAGTGCCGGCAACCGGAATGAGGCGAAGTGATATCCATTACACATTTCACATAATTCAGAGGAGGAGAGGAGGGCTGGGGCGGCAATGGTGTGCGAGGTCGCTTCAAGCAGGGCAGAGCAGGATAGATTAGGGTAGCAGCTGCTGAGCAGGATAGAATAGGGTAGCAGCTAGTAGGATAGAATAGGGTAGCAGCTGCTGAGCAGGATAGAATAGGGTAATAGGCCAGCGGTGTATCAACAGGTCAAGGCCAGTGTGTGCTGCCGCCTAGCCGACTCAGTTGCCCAGGCTACACCCTGATACTGCAGGCGCCCACATTGCCCAGCCCCATGGGAGTTCATCTGACGTAGCTGTTTAACTCAGGCATGCCCCTAACAAGGGGTCCCCAATGGAGACATGATTACACATCTGGCAAACCTGACATGTAATACAGCCGCACACCACCCCATGCACAGGCCCCATGCGAGGGTGTCGAGTCTGAGCCTGCTAAGTTGTAGACAAGCATGGGAAGAGCACAAGGTGAGCGGTCCATGGTCAGAATCCGGCCCTGGAGCTGTTGTGTGTTGCAAGGACGTTCATTTGCTCTGCCAGCACCTCCCTCATTGACCCACAAAGGCAGAGTCAAGCCCCCTCACTAGGGGCGGTGTCTGTCTGTATGGAGTTATGCGCCTTCCACCTACACTGTTGCCTGACCCCTGTGACAGGACGATAGCCTAGAGTTGGCATGACATGCATGCACTGATGTAAGTTGATGACAGCTCAATGGGGGCACATACATACTACTGTGCCTTCTGCTGCTGCTGCTGCTTTTTCTGGGGTGGGCGATTTTGCAGCCGCTTGTAGCCCAGGCCTGATTACTCTTGCCCATGGCTGGCTGCTCAGGCAGGTCCGGCCACCTACACACTTGCTCTGCCGCACACAGCTGCCCAGTCAGCCTTGCTTCAGCAGCGCCTGCACCTTCTCCACCGTCAGCAGCATCACGCCATTGGCTGGCGCCGCCCGGATGATGCACGGCGTGAAGCCCTTGTAGAAGCGCTTAATCCCGCCTTCTGCCCACAACTTCTGCAGTTGGGGTGTGGTGTCGTGCAAAAAATGGAAGTGGTCATCCACTGGCAAGCCACATGCCAGAAACGTGAAGCCAAAAACGTGCTCGCATTGAGCTGGCATGTACCATGAGGTGCCATATGTTGACCATGGCTGTGTCCGCCATGCATCAATGAACGTGTCTCATGCAGGTATGCAAATGGGCCAATGCCACGTGATGTTGATGAGGACGTAAAGCCAGGCCCAGCAGAAGTCCCCTCACAACCTCAGCCGTCTCGGCACTGCCTATCTGAACAACCCCAATGTGCCCTACTAGGCTGGCAGCTCATGCAGCCCGACCACCTGACCTAGCCTACCTAGCCACACCCATGAGCCAGCCGCCTTAGCTGCCAGGAGGCCTACACCCGTGTACCGCAAACATGCGCGGTGGCCATCCCCTGCCAAGCCACCCGCCTGAACCCTGCCCCCAGTGCAAGGCAGCAGCTGCACCGCGCACCCCTGTGCGGCAGGAGGTCAAGGCCCGGTCTCACCTGGGCGGTGGTGATGAAATCCGGGTACTTGCGCTCGCTGCGCACGATGCTGTCTGTCTGCATGGCGCTCTTGATGCAGTCCACCGGGAAGATGGACAGCCAGTAGGTGACTCCACCCAGGCCTGGAACCACAGGCCAGGCCCAGGGCAGGCGGGGCAGGCTGGTGAACAGTATGGCGCCATAGCCAGATGGCAAGGGACGGCCACTGGCAGGATGGCCAGGCTGAGCATATGATAGGGATACGGTGGAATGGGCAGGTGAGGAAAAGGGAGGCGGGGGTGTGAGAAGCAGCTCTCCAGGTGGGCAGCAGGAGAGGCAGCCCAAGATGTAAGAGGAGCGGCAGCTCTATACGGACGGCCAGGCTAAGCGGGAACAGTGCATCTGAGTCATGCTAGCTGGGCCCTCTACCTGTCCCTTCTACTTGCCCGCCCCTTGCCGCTCCAATGCCCGTGCTGCTGCTCATCGCTGCTCCTCCTGCCACTGCCGTCAATTCCATGTCAAAACAGGTGTAGCTGGCTCTAGCTCTTTGCCAACGTAACACATAACTGACATTCGACAGCTGCCGCTGCTCGCCAGAACTCTTTTGCCCTTCTGATCGGGGTTCGACAGTTGGTGATACCTGTTCTAAGGGCGTGTGGGTATGGCATCAACGCCCAGAGCTCAGAGCTGCAGGCTGCCCACCTGGACAAGGCGCATGTGGCTGACCTGATAGAGGGGGCCGACAAGCACCGCCGCCTACTGGGCATGGAGGGGGGGGATTCCTTGCAGGACACCCTGCCCCTGCCCTGCCGTATGCGCCATGCGGTGCATGTGTGCAGGTGACTAGAGCAGTGGCAGCAGCCCCCCACTCCACCCCTGCCAGGGCAGTCCAAGCATGCCGGGCGCAGGGTAGGTCCCCGGGTCCTGACCAGTGGTGGGCGATTGAGTAATAATGTAATCAGTCGGAAATAACCCAGCGCCAAAAACGGTAATAAGTCAAAAAAAGTTGACCTCTAAATGAGTGAACTTTATTACTTCGGTAATAGCTCCACCGCCCGTCTGGTACTCCGCTTATTACTTATCCATATAATAATGATGTATCCCATCTTCCGCGAACCCCAAAGCGGGCGGCTGTCCACCACAGCTGAACATCCATCGCAGAACAACCACATAGCGTCCCAACGCTCTGTAACAACAAGTGCCGATGACGGAGGCGTTGAGGTCAGTAACCGCAGCATGTCCGTAAACGCAGCATGTCAACAACGCGATGCGATGGGTATATTTGGGTGCAGAGCGAAGCAAGCGATGATGATGCGGATTTGGAAAAGGATGTACCTGCCAAGGTTGGTATACAGCAAGATGCCCAGGTTGTGAAAAGATCCCAATAGGGTTACAAAGAGATTACAGATGCAGATACAGATACAGAATAGGATTACAAAGAGATAGGCTACAAAGAGGCCATTGATTACTGGATGGCTGGGGCATCTGCCAGGGGCCGTTACCTAGGGCACAGCGGCTAGGGCTAAAGCCCAGCCTGTTGCATGCTGACCCACTAGGGCTAGGGTGTTGGGCTACAGCCCAGCCTGTTGCATGCTGACCACTAAGGCTGGGGTGTGGGGCTATGTTGGATATTTTTGCACCCAGGTCAAACAAGGGAGTATGCTGTAATCATATAGTGATGTTTGCGATATTAAGATTTGTTTGCGATATTGGCAAATCGCCCATCACTGGTCCTGACCTGCCCACCCTCCTTCACCCTCACCCCCCTAGCCAGGGTAGGAATCCATTTCATCAAGATGGACAGCAGGGTGCTCCACGGGGTGTGCAAGCAGCTGGGGCTCACGAGGGGGACAGAGGATTCACCGCAGAGCCAGCCCGGAGCCAGCATTGGGACAGGTGGTTGAGCATGAGGCAGCTGGCCAACCAGGGGTTTGAGTTCGAGAGGACGGTAGAGACTGACGGTGTTAGTGTACTACACCCACCCCCTCCCCCCTCCTCCTGCCCCACCCTTAGCAGCAGGCCCCTCCAGCAGCAACACCAGCCCAGCGGTAGCCCCAGATGCAGCAGCTGTAGCGGCTCATGCGCTGGGACTCCCCCGCATTGGCAAGGGCCCAGCCAAGACTCGACAATTTGTGTTCAAATCAGCAAATTGGGGTGGGCATCGACCCCGACATCACCCAGGCAGTCAATGCAGCCTCAGGGGTGTGGGACGTGAGGACAGGTCAGCTGGTAGCTGACCAGCTGGCCCGGTGGGTCAGGCAGCTGAGGCCAAGAGCAAGGCTGTTAGAACCAAACTTCGCCCCTTCGCAAGCCCCCACAGGCCCATGCAGCAGCCAGGCAGCCACACAGCCAACAGCCTCAGAGCCAGGTCCCAGCACTCCCCCGCCAGCCCAGCGCAGCAAGCGCACCAAGGCTGAGCCGGCAGCTGAGTCCAACAAGGGCAAGGCCCAGGGCAAGGCTGCCAAAGCCAAGCCAGCACCACAGCCAGGCAGGTGGCTGGACAGGGACTGCAATGCAGCGCTGAACATGCAGCGCATTGGGGAGAGCAGGTGGCGGCCACTGGATCTGTGCTGGTGGCCAGAGCAGGGAGTGCTGCCAGCCAAGGGCAAGGAGTACCCAGGCCTGGGCTACAAGCGGCTGCGAGACAAGCCACCCAAGACCCAGCCTGCCCAGGCGCAGTAGCGTGTGACCCCCTTTGTTGAGCTGTCATCAGCTTACACAACTCTACACTATAGCCCTTATGGATCAGGCAATCGTGTAGGTGGTAGGCAACCATAACCATGTGTTTGCCATGTATAAGCCATGTGCATGCTATGTGCATGGGAGCTCCACACAGACAAATCGCCGATTTTTAGTGGTCCACACTGAGTGTTCCACTGCAATGAAGGCTCAAGGTTGAAGGCCAAGGTGCTGTATGGCTGTCCCTCTGCAATCCTGCAATCCTGGCAACCTGCAATGCTGGCATACCAGCCCCAGGTGATGCTGAGCACAGCTGCATCTATAAGAGTTGCTGCGGGCAATCCCTGAGACCCTCCATCCAGCTCATGGACCCTCTATCCAGCTCATGTATTTGCACCACATCAGCTGCTTAGGCTTTGCCAGCCTTAGGGTTAGACTGAGCCAGCCACTCCCCATTGATACCACAACATGGTTTGGAAAATGACACTGGAAGTTGAACCCCCACCAACAAATCACAGTTGTTGGGATAGATGTGGCTGTGCAGTGCACCCCTGCTGCTCACCTGCTGAGCACAGCACCACCCAGCCTGGGATGTCAGCTTGGGAACATTGCATGCGCCGGCAGTAGGCGGCCTTCAGCATCTCAAAGTTGCCCAGGTAGATGGCGTTGGCAGGGGTGTTGCGCACCAATGTGGCTGTCAGACCCTGCCAGGCAGTGGGGCAAGCAGGTGCCAGGCGGTGCAACATCCAGGCTGTGCAGGGGCTAGCTCACTGCCATGGTCACATTTCCATGATGGTGTGATGTCATTCACTTCCAGTGCTGCTGCTGATGCACAGCTTCAGACAGCTCCACAGACATGTGCGGCAGGGTGGCAACATTGTTGCCTTGGTCTGGGTCCAGCAGTGGCTAGGTGGCTGGCCTAAGCACATGCACAGGAGGTCCAAGCCTGGACCAGTGCAGCCTCTCACACTCTGCTGGGCCAGCTGCCAGGGCACCCGCAGCCCCTGTCAAGCTGCCAAGGTAGCTACTCGCTGCATTGCCACTGCCCTCCTTTGCATAGTAACTCAAGGGCCAGGGGTCAGCCCCCTCCCTTCTGCCTTCTTATTCCTGTGGTCTGCCCATACACCTGATTCCTTCAGCAACCTTTCCTGCTCTGGGTAGTAAAGTTTTTGGTAATCCCTAACAATGTATCCAACTGCATCTGGAAGCTTCCAGACCCTGGCCAGGCCTCACCTGGAAGGGTCCACGCAGCCCGCTCTGCTGCCACGTGGCTTTGACACAGGCAGACACGGAGGTGTATGGTGCTGCACAGTGCGGTGCAGCAGCGCAGCGGTAGGCACATGCTGCCTCACGCAGCGTTGCGCAGGCAAAGCAGACCTTGGTCGATTGTACTTGCATTCACGCATGCTCTGCCTAAACCCATTTGCCAGCTGTGGGTTCGGCCATCTTGGCACTGGGTGCCTATGCACTTGACGGCTGCATGCCTGGCATGCAGTGCCGAGTCAGTTGCTGACGGTGGACTGCGCTAATCAACCTCAAGTCTTATGGGAATGCCGGGCAGTGGCAGGGGCACAAGCCAGTGCAAAGCTGTAGCCACTGGCCGCAGTGCTGAGTGCAGGGAGTGTGACCTCATGAGTGAAGGCTCAGCTTGCACCCAGCAGACTCTCACGTTTGTAGTCAGCATTCTGTCGGGACTTGATGATCTGAACTTGGATCTGGCTTTTGTAGAAATCGATGGGCCCCTCGGTGAAAGCAGCGACAAAGCCCGTGATAGCACCGGCCTGTTTTCATGTGTGCAAGCCATGCAAGCATGCAGGTCATGCATGCCAGACCGCATGCCACGTGGTGGTTCTACTGCCGATGGTGTAGCCAGGTGGGTCCCAGCCCAGACTTGCCTCAACAAGACAGGCAAGGCTACTGGTAGTGAATTCCTACCAGCCTGGGGGTGCACTAGGAGCTGCCCGTGTCTCCAACCCTGCTGCAGCATCTGCCCTCTGTGACGGTTTGTGCACCAGCCCAGCCTGCTGCATCACCTTGTAAAAGTCCACAGGGGCTAGCGCCCGGATGCTGCCGTCAGGGTTGCGGGCCAGCCAGCGCTTGGCCTCCCCAAAAGCACCAAACAGGGAGGCCCTGAAAACCATCTGCCCCGCGAGGGGTGAGGTCACACCCTGCGTGAGATGAGTGAGAAGTGGAACTGGAGGGTAGCTGTTGATGGGCAATGCTAAAGACCCAGCCCTGATGGCGTTGCTTGGGGTTTGGAATGGTATGAAGCATTAGTCTTGCAGATAATACTATTGCTGTGGCTGATGCTGGTGATTGGCAGCATCATTTTGCGGGCCTAGCTACCCTCACTTGCAAGTCAGTGCGGGCACAGCATCCTCACCTTGTACAGGCCTCCTAACCCCTCCCATTTGATTGTTTTCTGAGCACAGTCCAGCACACCATCTGCGGGATTCAGTGGCACATAAACGGCCACCCTACCTGAAGCTCACCATGCCATGCCATGCACATGCACTGGCTGCGAACATCGTATGGCCAACAACATGCAAGCATAAGGACCTGCATCTGCCTTACAGTTTGTCTTACTGCTCCAAGATGCATTGCCCTACGCGACACCCACTGTATATCGGTTTATCCACCGGCTGGGTTTGTAGTCTGACTTTCAGGGTATCGAAGGGATGCCCCACCAATGTTACTGAAATGCCACCTGTCATCAGTATCAGCACGCGGGTCAGCGCAGTGCTACGGCTTGTGCAGGACGACGGCTGCGCCCGCACCGCATGTCCCAGCGAACACATCTTTGGCAACTTTTACCCAGCCGCTGGCGGGGGCCGGGTTGCTGGTCGCCATCACAGCCGATGCAGCCTATGCTGGCAGAGCTACTGTACAGCAATGAGTGTTCAACCGGAGTGGGGCACACCCGCAGGAAAGTGAAGATGAGATAACCGACCGACGAGCATCGGCTAAGAAGGCGCGATGGCGATGTCGCTACGGGTTTTGCAGTGTTTGAGGTCCAAGCTCCATCCCAAACTTTGCCCAGTCCTATTCAGCAGTTCGTTTGCGACTCAAGCGACTGCCAATGGAGTGCCAGTGGAGGTTAGTGGCCAGTGCATCGGATCAATGCCTCGATAATTCGGCACGGTTTACACAGTGCATCCGTTTGCTGCCAGGTACACAATGAGGGCGGCTCCAAGCGCGTTATTGTTACCAAGGAGCTGCCGGGTGATCGCTGGTTGCAGATCCTAGTTCAGGTCTGACACCAAACCCTCATTCTCCTAAAAAATCCTACCACCTCATCTAGGACCAAGGCGTGCTAGGTGTAGTGCCCCCTGCTGCCACTGCTGCCATTGCTGCTGCTGCTGCTGCAGTCAGGGTGCCGCGTGGAAGTGAGCAAGCACCCAGACATCATCCTCAGCAACGCCACCATCAAGCAATTCATCGGCAGCAAATGCGACGGTGTCATTGGGCAGCTCACAGAGGCGAGTCACACACAGTGAACACACTTTACTCTGAACAATACCCAGGAGCCCATGAAGCCTGCAGTCACACAAGTAGTGCAACCTGTTCTGAGATTGCTAAGCAGTGCCATGGAGCACCCAGAAGCACCTTCACTGAGATTGTGCAGTCTGTGGCACTCCCTGCCAACCCCAGCAGGAAGGGGCTCAGGGGTGTGGACCCCCCACATCCAGGGCCATTACGTTGGTCTTGCAGCGGTGATGAGGCCGATTGCTTCATATTGCAACCCTGACAGACGTGGCTAGGGTTACCAAACTAAGAAAAGCCATCAGCAAGGGCCAGCAGTGGGATCCCAGCGGGCTTTGCTGGATCACACCAGACTGGGCTGCAAGGCTCGCTAGCCACAGCTGGGACAGCTGGCTGTCAATGGCTTGTCGCAGGCTAGGCGGCCAAGCCTGTCCAGGGCTGGGTAGACAACTTGAGCTCGGCTAGGGCTGGGAGGGGTAGTCAGGTCCGGCTGAGGCTGAGACCGGTACTATTGCAGCCAGAGGCAGCAGGGTGAGCACAAGGTCCAGTCTAGGAGCCCCATGCCTGTTGGGCACCCAGGCTGGCAGCAAAGCAGTGGGGCCCAATGCGGTCAGGACCTGCCGCAGCCAGCAAGCACTGCCATGTGGCATATGCACCTCCAGGCGTATGCAGGCTGCAAGGCAGGCATGAGCTGCTGTGTAGCACAGCGAGCATGGCCCATGGCCAGCAGGCAGCATGGCTGGCAGGAGCCTGCATTGTTTGCTGTGGGGCCTGCCTGCAGGACTGGGGCAGCGAACTGTTTGAGGCGTTGAAGGCAGCAGGGGGCAAGGCGTACAGCAACTACGCAGTGGGCTACAACAACGTCAAGGTGGGCTTACAGCCAGGCGGGACAGAGCAGCCTGAGGCCAAGCAGCAGCAGCTGCAGCAGTGGGGTGTACCTTGCCATTGATTAGGGAGCAGGCTTTGGCGGCGGTAGCTGTTAAGGCAGATGTTGAGGCTGAGGCTGATGCTGCCAATAGGGTTGATGTCGGCAGTGTTGGGGGAGGGTGCAGGGGTCAGGCCTGACCGGAGGTCCTGCTTCACAACAGGAGTCAGTGCTGGGGTGGGCATACATCAGGGTGCTGCCGCTGCTCTTTTGCCGCTGATGCCGCAGCACCGCCCATAGATTGGAGTGTGCTGTATGCATGTGCTGCTAATGTCTATGGGTTGGATGACTTGCACAGCTTGCACAGCAATCTCATGCTTGCATGACCTGCAGGTGGACGAGGCCACCAAGAGGGGCATCCCAGTAGGGAACACCCCAGGTCAGCTTACTCACTTAGGAACACTTCCTCAGGAATTGCCTACGGCTCATTTTCATGGCTGACAAAGTGATGAACAGCGCCCAGCTGCGCAGTGCTGTACGGCACCTCCCTCATCGGCTTGCAAGGGCAGAATCAGGTCCCCTCACTAGGGACGGTGTCTGTGCAGCGCTGTCTAGCACCACCCACTGCTCCTTGGTGCACAGCCTTCCTGACACTAGCTTACCACCCCTCATCCGCCTCACTCAGGTCTCACTCTCCCATGGCAGGCTGCCTCACACCGCTTTGGGTTGAGGTCCGACTGATGGCACAAGTAAGGCACAAGGACAGGCCCTACAGACAAGGTTCAGGGGCAGATCAGGGTGGGAGTGACGTGAGCTGACACCTGATGCCGCTTGCAGCTCTGGCCAAAGGCCAGCCTGGCTGGCTAGAGTGTGACCTGGCAGTAGAATGAGGTCACACCAGTCAGCGAGGCCTGTGCCCTGCTTGGTTTGAGCACGCGTGATCGCGCAGGAGGGCCAGTGGTTGAAAGTCACCGTCGTAAGCACCTTGAGGCAACCATGCCTACGAAATCTTATCATGTTGCCAGCTTGCCCCTGACTGCCCCTGACTGCCCCTGACTGCCCATGACTGCCCCTGGCTGCCCTGGCTGCCTGGTTAGACCTGTTGGCCCTGTGTGTGGCCGGTAGGGGTCTTGACGGAGACCACAGCCGAGCTGGCTGCGGCCTTGACCCTGGCGGCTGCCCGCCGGGTGCCTGAGGCGGATGTGTTTATGCGGGCGGGCAAGTACCAGGGCTGGCTGCCCACCCTCTTCATTGGCAACCTGCTCCAGGTGAGGGAGCTGGCTGGAAGCTGCAGCAGGTCAGTGAGCTGCCTGTTCTGTAAAGGGAAAGCTTGAGACTAGGGTTCAAGTCCTGGCCCCAGGGTTAAGTCTCTGAAACAGTTTTGATCCGACTTGCATACCGGACATCTGCCTGGCATCGACACGTATGTCTACAGCCACAGACACAACGGCAGCCAGAGGCCCATTTGTCACAAACAGGATGTCTCTTCAGTTGTCAAAGCATAATGCGCCTTGCAGCTAGCGACTGTCCAGTAGCTGGCCAGCCTGGTGGCTTGACTTTCAGCGACCACTTAGGGCCTGTCATCTAGCGGTGACCTAGCTGACGGCGGTCCAGCTGTCCAGCCAAGGCGTTGCAGCTGGCCATGGAGTGCCCAGCTGCCTGGCTGGCTCTGTGTTTAGCAGCCTGCTGCCTGGCGCTGCAGCAGCTGGCCTGGTGTGCCCGTCACCCTGCAGAACAAGACAGTGGGCATCATTGGGGCCGGGCGTATCGGCGCAGCGTATGCGCGCATGATGGTGGAGGGGCACAAGATGAACCTAGTGTACTTCGACCCCTACCCTAACACCAAGCTGGTGAGTTAAGGGAAGATCAGCCGGAGCCATAAGGGTGTATGTGGGACAGGGTAAGGGTTGGGGTGCTGGTGGTGAGGAGAAACGAGGGCTGGTGAGGAGCAGCCAGAAACGGGCATGGGATGATATCGTGGAGGTGTCTCCCTGCTTGGCATTAGATGACGAAACACAAACTGTTTCAAAGGTCTATGAGGTGTGAGGTGTGATGGGTGAGGTATGAAGTGTGAGGTGTGTGTGCAGGAGGCTTACATCCGCATGTATGGGGAGCTGCTGCGGCACCACGGAGAGCCCCCTGTGGCGGTGCGGCGGGTGGATACAGTGGAGGAGGTGCTGCAGGAGGCCGACGTGGGTGGGGCTGCGCCTGGGGCAGGTGCAGGGGCAGGGGCAGGGCCTGGAGTGGGGAAGGGGCAGAGTTGAGGGCAGCTGGAGGGGGCAGGGGTGACAGCAGGGGTGGCTGCAGCAGCGCTGGCAAGGGTGTGGCAGCAGCTCCAGAGAGAAAGGGTCGGCTGTGAAGTGAAGGTGTGTTGTGGAGGGCAGCAGGGAGCTCTTGCCAGCTGCCTGACTCCCTTAGCCATTTGTGTCCAGGTGGTCAGTCTACACTGCAACCTGGACGCCACCACCACCCACCTCATGAACGAGGCGCGCCTGAAGATGATGAAGCCCAATGCCGTGCTCATCAACGCCGCGCGTGGCCCTGTGATTGAGGAGGCGGCCTTGGTGGCCCACCTGAAGGCCAACCCGGAGTTCAGGTGCCGGGGCTGCAGGGAGGCTGGATGGGGCTGCTGCTGGCTCAGCACAGCAGCCAGGCGCCGTCTATAGCAGACAGGGCGCCAGCAGGGGAGACATCAGCCAGGCCTCGTCACCTGGTATGGGTGCATGTGGGTGTGCCAGCCATTTTGCACATGGCCTTGCTTGGCCATGCTAGGGGTGGCGCAAGGATGCCTGCATGCATATGTGGCACTAGGCCACCTCACTTCACAAACCCACCATGCTTAGCAGAGGTATGCAGACATGGACTGTGAATATATGCTCACACGGCCTGCTCTCCTCATAGCTCTGCTCTCCTCCTTCTCAGCCTCTTAGACTACCGACATTGTTGCTGCACCTCACCCCTGCTAGTGGTGCCCCTACAGGTGTGGCTTGGATGTGTTTGAGCATGAGCCAGCGATGGCGCCCGGCCTGGCTGAGTGCCCCAATGCGGTCATTGTGCCGCACATCGCATCGGCATCATTTTGGACGCGCTCTGGGATGGTGAGGTCTGGGAGGGGCGGGAAGGAGTTTGCCGGTCAGCTTGGGACTGCACTTTAGCATCGGTGCTTCTGTGACAGGCAGAATTAAGTGTGGTGGTGGGACCATGGCAGGCAGCCAGAAACAAGTGCTTGGGATCGGGGCTGCTGGTCACCACTGTCTTGAGCACATAGGCTGCCTGGCCTTGAGTGGCCACATAGCAAGGGGTTGGCAATAGAGATAGGTGGTGACACACTTTCTTCGCTATTACAATCACGGTGTCGCGCATCATTTCGAACACCCCATGTTGCACATCCCATGTCCTCAGTTTCAACCCAGGTGTTTCACTGAGCATGTTTTGAGCGCACATCTACAGCAAAGTCGATACAGAACGAGACAGCTACGGCTGGCCAAGGCGTTTGAGGGGTGGCGGACGAATGGACTATGAATACGTCGAAGGACAACGATGTTGGAGGGCCGTGGGCAAGGATGTCTTGCTCGCGCTGCTGCTGCTGCTGCTTCCCAGGCAACTCTGGCTGCGGCAAATGTGGCCGCCACACTGTCCGGCCATCCCGTATGGTCCAAGCCGGACAACATCGCGCCATTCATTGAGCGACCGCTAACGTCCCTTCCTGCTGCAGCTCCCTCCATCGTCAACGCCAAGCAGCTGGGCTTGACCATCGCGGACGATGAATGAGAAACGACAAAGTTTAGCACTTGTTTTCGATTTTTGTTGTTTTTTGCGCAGCTATGTCACGACACCCGCCGGCGCTGCATCCACAAGTCGGCGGCACCTTGTGTAGGACGGACAAACTCAAACTTGCTCGCAGATGCTCCGCTGAACAGCTAGGGTTTGTTTTCCCATCTCCTTTGCCGCGGCATCCGCCTGATCAATGTCCCTTATGTTGAGCTGGGCAGCTCTACGTTCACGTGAACTGAATTTCACAGGATCATTACATAGACCATCCACTTGTTGGAAACATCACATGTCATGCACATCTGGTGCTCCAACACTTGGTTAACAAGGCCCGTCCAGACTCAAGCGTACAAAGGCAGGGCAGTGCACATGTGAAGTGCCAATAGAGTACGGTGATTTGCTTAACTACTCCACGTCGATGACCTTAGACAGCTTCTGAATGCGGTTCAGCAAAAGGTCGCCCTTCTTGATGCTGTCGTGGTACAGGGCGTTCTTGGCGTCCGGTCTGCATCGCATCAACACGGTCAAGCGCAACATGTACGCACAGCCTTCGCAATAGCGGCGTGCTGCCGGTGCACACGCGGTTAAATCGCACCTGTTCGTCTCGATTACTCCTGCGACTTTGTCGATCTTTGCATTTAGACGACCGGACACGATGAGGCCTGCCAGTTCCAGGTCGATGAAGCTGGGCGAGACGTCGAAGGCGGCAGCCATGGATGCCAGTGTGACGCTCTTGTAACTCTCCAGAAACTGCATGGTTGGATGGGAGTGATGTCATCAATTCAGCCATGCTGCATAACGCTCCGTCTAACGAGAACAGTGCAGCCCTCACATCATGGGGGCAGGCTTACAAGAGAGCAGACCTCAATGATAGCAACACAGCTCTGCTGGATATCTGGCCAGCATGGGTAGCATGGACTGGACACCGGGAGGGGCAAGCAGACAGGCCCTGGCAAGCTGGTGGCTTCCATGAGGCAGAAACCTGCCCCACCTGTGCATAGGCCACCACCCTGACTTCCCGCATGTAGTATCGCACATGTGCAGCCAGGTATGGGTCACTCTTTATGAGTGTGATGATCTCATTGAACGCCTGCACAACACAAGGTGCAAAACACGCCCCACTCGCGCACAAACAGCGAAGCCCTGGCAGAATGAAGGCACGCCCCTTGCAACTCCGCCTGCCTGCCCATCTGCTCTCTCCACCAGCCTGCCATGGGGTGGTGACCTGCATGCCCATGTCCTCTCTGCCCACTGGCCTGCCAGCCTGCTGCATAGCTGTGAGGTGAGCAGCAGGCTTCCTCACCCTGAAGAACACCTGGTACTGGCAGCTGTACAGAGAGTCCAGGTACTCTTTCAGGTGGGGGGTCTGCCCAATAGCAGTCAGGATCTCCGGAGCATCAACGACCTGGTGGGCAGAGTGGTGCAGGGCTGGACTGGAGCCTGGCTGCTGGAGGTGCCCCGCCACGGCAGAGTGGGTCAGAGCAGGGCGAGGTGGGAGCAAGGTGAGCAAGGGTGGGTCAGGGAAGACTGAGAGGAGGCTGGTGTGGGCAAGCAAGCGGCGGCAGGCGGCAGCAGCAGCAGCCATCTGCGCACGGCCCTGTGGCCATGTGACCTGGCATGGTGGGGCAGCCAGGTGTTGTCTGACCAGGGCAACAACAACCGCTAGTAGAGCTTTAGCAGCATCAGCTGGAACTTCCGCACCACTGCCTCACAGCCTTGGTCCTGTTGCCATCTGCTAGTGGTCTTAACATATGGTGCTCGCCACTGCTGCAGTAGCCTCCCCTGACCTGCCTGAAAGCTGTGCGCTGCATTTCCTTGTTCTGCCCTGGGCTTGCTTCAAGCCACACCTTTGCTTTAAGCTCCACTCTGTCCAGCGCAATGATTGACGTGACCACGACATAGAAGATGACCTGCTGGTAGCTAAACAGCTCGGTCCTGTGGGCGTGCACACAGGCAGGTCAGTGACATGCACGTTTGCTGCACGCATGGGCAGTGCTGCTGTGCAGTCAAGGCCGTGCTTGGCTGACCATTGTGGCCCATGCGCTACCAGCTAATCGCTGCTTTGGCTGCATTCAAGACCTCGAGCGTTGCTGTGGTTTGCAGGCTTGCAGGCTTGCAGGTCACCCGCTGAGCACTCACGCACTGAAAGTTGCTATGGCGTCTTGGAACAGGGCAGATGCCTGCTTGAAGTCCCGGGAGTACATGGCAAACACGGCCTGGTAGACCTGCATGTGCATGCATGCATGCAAGCCCATGACCTGCTGCCATTGCGTATCACCACCTTGCCAATAGATACTTGCAGTAAGGCAGGGGGGGTCAAGGCAGTGGCAACAGCCAGTGTCAACCAGCCATTGTCTGATGAGTAGAATACAATCTTGGCAGAACCTGCCACAGGAGGAGGGGCTTGTTAACAGCAATGTGGTTCTGCTTTGCATCCATGCCATGGTGTGGGTAGCATAGCATGCTCCACACAGTGTAGCATAGTATATTATGGAATGGGGATGTCCATGCTATGAGGTCATCACGACTGGATGCACTGGTGCCATGTCAGGGCGCCTGGCCACACATGCGCTGGCTGCTCATGCATGCACACCCGCCCCCTCGCTGCCAGCATCACGGGTCACACCAAGCAGATATCAAATGACTAGTGTGCTTGGCAGCTGTCATGTGGCCTCCTGCGGTTGCTGCCTGGCCTACTGATAGCGCCTGCTGCTGATGCCACTTGGCCGGCAGCTGTCCAGAAGTCGGTGTCCTGTGAATGGTCATCGACTGTCATGCTGCTCAAGCTGTGGCCAGCACCTTGAGCTTATTCTTGCGCTCCCAGTCGCCCCCCTCATCGCACAACTGCTTCGCCCGTGCCAGTTGGACCTTCACCTTGTGCCAATCACCATAGAACATGTTGAGCCTGCACAGCATGCGATGTACGTGGGACATGTGCATGATGAGCCAGAGAGCAGTACAGTCCTGACTGCCAATAAGTAGTGGCTCAAACGCATGTGCATGTTCCAGCCGCGCACATGCAGTAGCCTGCTATTCACACTGCTGAACTTCAACTCTCCATCTCCACCCCATCGCTTGTGACTTAACGTATGCTGCTGGTCTCAACACAAGTGCTTCCTCTACTGCATTGGCTGTTCTGCACATGAATACTTTTGGCACCCAGCCTTGACAAACCACCCCACCGTATCTGACTGAATACCAGGTCCATCTTCTTGCCGCTGCCTGCTGTCTTGGCCTCTGTCTCTGTGAAGGCTTTGGCTGCTGCTTCTCTGTCTCCAATGGAACACAGATACAGTGCCTTGGCATGCAGTGCGTCCCGCACTTCAGTCTCGCCCAGGTTCTCCTGTGCATCACTAAGTTTGGCTTCAAGCTCAACAAGCTTGGCTGCATTCTTGCTTTTCATGTCTTCAAGCTTGGCTGAGTCCACAGGCAACCCCAGTTCTGCACATAAGCTCTCGTAAATGGGTGCAAGATCTGCAGAGGGGGTCCGCACGTATGTTGTTACAGGTTTTGCAGATCACCGGCATAATGCGAGTGCACGTACCGTCCCTGAAGACGACTTCAAAGATATCCCCCTTGAGCTTGTCCTTGTCCAAGCCCGGTACATCCGTCGTCTTGAGCAAGAATTTCTGCAATCCTGGATGCACACAAAACTTGTAAACACGCGAGTTTGATGATGGACCGCTATGTCTTACCTTGTGCGCTAGCTCCAGCTGGATGTCCTGCGTCTCCTCTGGAGCCTGCACCATTGTGCCGGGCAGCTGATCAGCGTGATCTAGCCAGCCTCTTTAGTTTGTGACGGAGCCTCTTGAACGAAGCCCGCGCTGGAAGATAAAATGTTTGGGCAGAGAACCAGCGATGTCATGGGTGTAAATGTTTCATAATGTGCGGGTTCGTCACATGTTTGTCCGTAGCATTAGTAGGACCCAGAGTCGCCCGACAGGTCTCAGACGTCTACATATGCTCAGTCGTATAGCCCACTATCTATGTGTCATTTGGTCAAAGGTGACAGAATGTGATCATACCCACCCACTATGGCCCGGGCTCTGGCATTCAGCCGTGTTCTTAAGGTTTCGCTTGCCTTCCTCAATATCATAATGTACAGCAAAGCAATCAACCACCTTTTGATGACTAGCATGGTCCTTATGCATACCAATTCACGAGAAGAGCACAGGACATCATGCATCCCCTCACAGCAAGATCACGGGGGATGCTTAGCTTGCCATATTTGCTGCATGGTTTGGCATAGTCAGTGGCTTACTGTCAGGGAACTCGTGATCATCGCCATCGCTGTCCTGCTGATTCCCTGTGCAGCATTGACAGCACATGGATACAGCCAGCAACATGGATTGTTACAAGGCCAACGTAGGCCCTGCCCACCAAACGATCAGCACCTCCCCCACCAGCCCACACAGGCAGAGCCGGGTCCCCTCACTAGGGGTGGTGTCTTGTCTGTATGTAGTACAAAGAAAGAAATACTATGTGGCATGGGGTCAGCATGTGCCCTGCCTGGTCCATCTGTATACACTGACCATGGAGCATAGACTGGTAGTAGCGGCTCAGGTTGCGGTCATGTGCCAAAGACTGAGAAGGGGAGCGGAAGTACCTGTGCAGTCAGCGAAGCCCAGCATGAGGTCAATGGTGGCAAGGCCCCAGCAGGGCAAGGCAGACCAGAGCGAGTCAAGGCTAATCAGGCAGGAGCTATGCTGCTCATCTTCTCACTTCTAATGCAGCTTGGATGCATGGTGCTTGCTCCTAAGTGTGGTCACTCTCCCAAGCCATCCCCAAGCAAGGCATGCTATCCTGACACTATCATTGGCCTCGTGCTTGCCCAAGCATGTCCTGATGCTTGCATCCAACAACACCCATCAACACATGGCAGGTGCATGCATGACGGTGGGCATGTGTGTGTGGCATTGCACTGCTCACTGTGTGGCATCACATGCATTTGTGTGACCCACATGTAAGGCGTGTAGCGCAAGAAGTTGGAAACTCGGCTTGTGTACAAGTCAGCGTACTTTTCTATCTGCACAGACACAAACACCTGGCAAGTCACATGGGAGGGCTGCAGTAAGCCACATTCACTGCGACCATGGCTACCTGACTATAACTGGCGCTACACATGTGATACGGCCCAACCCCAGCATCAGCAGCATGACTCCTGCTACTATGGCTGCTACTACAGCTGCATCAGATGGTGGGCCAACCTCAGCATCAGCAGCAGCAGCACGACTCCCGCTACTATGGCCGCAGCTGCATTAGATGGTGGCCTGGACACAGCACCTGGCGACACAGCTGGCTTTTGTCGTTGAGGCCGGCTCTAGACAGGTAACCCCAGCGGCTGCGGGTCAGGGCAGCAGCAGGTCACTTGTGACACAGGTGACTTGTCAGCAGGGTCAGGGCTGGGGAACCTGGTGGTGGTGGGGCGGGCTGGGCAGGCTAAAGGGCTACATGTGCACAGCACTGGAACACAGTAGTGCGCACAGCTGGGCTGCTGAGCCCCAGCCAGGTATGGCTGTCTGTGTGCTCTGCTGTGTGCCTCTTGCTTCGTAGTCAGTCGTCAGCAGTCAGAAGTCTGCTCAGGGCAGTTCACAGTCATCATGACAGTGCATGCTCTGATGCATGACGGGCTGGTGGTTGCCCAGCACATCTGATTGACCTGCCAAGCCGCTTTGCGTTGCTTTGCAATTGCGACAGGGCTGTGGCTTTAGCTGTCATGTGCAGGAAGTCATGCAAGCACGCCCAGCAGTGCTGCTGAAGGTCCAATAAGAGGTGGTGGGAGGGAGAGCGCAAGGGGAGCAGGGCAATTGCTGGCAGCATATGAAACCAGGGGCAGGGTGTGGGGGCTGACCTGGTGCTCCTGACCTGTTACAACACTCTGTTGCATTGTGCAAGGGGAGCTAAGCAGTCGCTGGGCAGGGGCCAGGGGCGGGGTGGGGGTGCTCCTGACCTGTTGAAGTGCTGGCCATCCTGTTCCAACATGGGGCCGATTGACTCATCCAGTGCCTCCATCACCATCAGCAACTGCATGGCATGGCAGCAAAGTGCAGGGCATCGGCGGGAGGGAGCACACGCTCTGGCCTGCTAGACAAACACCTTGCCAGCGGCAGGTTGCTTACAGCTTAGGTGTATGCCTCAGCCAGATTCCTGGATCATGCACTCAGTATGGACGCATGGCGGATGTGGCGCTGGCAGTTGGCAGTTGGCAGGTGCTGGACTGTCCACAGGGTTTGATGTCCCTGACAAATGAGTAGCCTGAGCAACAGCAGCAGTGGCAGCAATAGCAGGGCCAGCATGGTCTAGGCATGAGCCCGAGCCCGAGTCTGAGCCTGAGCAGCAGCAGGGCCAGCATGATCATCGTCACTCTCTCACCTGAGCCAAGGTCTCATTCACACCGTCCTCGTCATCAAAGCTCTGCAGGTTGTTGTGGCCCGCCACGAAGCGCTGCCGTGCCAACCTCAGCTGGTTGAACACGTCGCCCACCTGGCCACACATCACACCATCACACCATACAACACAGCCCGGCCACTTTGTGTAGTGCAGGAAAGATGACAGGCGGATGCCTTGCGATGATGATGGCGATTTGGCCACCTTGATGGCCACAGGAGGACCTGGGCTCAGCCCACCACTTGGCACTCGTCAGCAAAGCAAGATCAAGGCTGTCAATGGGTTGAGCTGCACATGTGTGCAGCAGAATGGGGGGCACCTGTGTTGAGGAAGACAGTGATATGAGCATCCCATGGAGCAGAGCTTGGTGAGATGAATTGGGCTGTAAGGCTCGGTATTCTGCATGCTGGTTAGGATACCTCACTCATGTTTCTTCTCCAAGTGGTGTACTCCCATGTGCAGTCCCATGCAGGCCGGCACAGCTGGCATGCTGTCCTTCCCCCATGCACCCTCCACCCTGCACAGCGGGGGGCCAGACCAAGCCACCCTCCTCACCAGCTCCTTCTTGTTCATCATCTCCTTCAGCTGGTCCCTGTGGGGGCGGCCCAATGCCAGGCTGTCAATCTCCTCTTCCAACTCCCTGCAGAGGCGACCTCCACGGTGACACCAGTCTCAGCAGCCACAGCAACAGAGTAGACAGCTGACGCCCAGTTCATCCAACCCATGTTGGCATGGGTCATCACGACATGGTGTGCACGGCATGCAACTGTGCATGGCGTATTGGCAGATGCCACCCCAGCCAGTGACAAACAGTGCTAGAGCTGATGGCCTCGCCAGCGGGCACTCAGTGCTAGGTGTGCTGTGCTTTGGGGCGTCTGTGACTGTACAAGCAGGTCAAAAACTTTGCAGCTCTGGTTCACAGCTCGTTTCACAGCTCATCTTCATGGACTGATGAACAGCGCCTGGCTCCTACCATCAGCACAGAGGGCTACTGGACTACCTCAGCAGCGTGGGCATGGTGCTCACCGGATGATGAGGGCCGTGCGCCACCTGAAGTTGATCTTGGCAAGGGCAGCGTCTGTGTAGATGTGATCACCAACATACAGTACATCATCGCCTTCCACCTGCAACCAATGGCGCTGTACTGACCTTAGGGGTGGAAGCTACAGGGAGTGTACCTCAAAGGCAGGCAGGCAGGCAGGCAGGCAGGCAGGCAGGCAGGCAGGCAGGCAGGCAGGCAGGCAGGCAGGCAGGCAGGCAGGCAGGCAGGCAGGCAGGCAGGCAGGCAGGCAGGCAGGCAGGCAGGCAGGCAGGCAGGCAGGCAGGCAGGCAGGCAGGCAGGCAGGCAGGCAGGCAGGCAGGCAGGCAGGCAGGCAGGCAGGCAGGCAGGCAGGACATCTTCCCGCCGTGTCAGATGATCAGCCCTGCTGCTGCTGCTGCTGCTGCCCCTGACCCACCCCGAGGGCCTTCTCAACCATGCGGGCACTCCCCCCGCAGAACAGCCCACCCTTCTTGGCATCCAGCACCGGCCTCATCAGCCCATCCTCTGTCACCACCTCGTACCTAAGGCAGCACGGCAGCAGGGCATGCGTGAGGTACAGGCAAGCAGGGTGGAGGGAGGGAGTGGCACAATGCACTAATACCTGGCTTCAGCATGTTAATTGTGCAATGCAAGCAGCGTAAGGAGAGTGCAGCATGGGGTTGTAGCAGCATACTGGGGTCAGCTCAAACAGTGGTGGCGACGGTGCACTTTGTGCTACACAATGGCAGTGCAGCCACACGCATAACTGGCTTCTGGCCTGCTCATGGCTTGCAGGACTCAGTGCAGTATGCCAACAAAGACTATAGAGGACATTCAAACTCTGCAAGGTTCAGGGTGTAGCTACTCACAATGACATGTTTTGGTTGAAGAAGTCGGGCTTGCGAGCGTTGACCTGCACCAAAATGTCAAACACCACCGTGGAAACATATGGCTGGCACAGCAAGCAGCAGGAAGATTTGTATGGCAGGGCCACAGCAGCACCCAGTGTGACAGATGCCCTGTGATGGTGTCGTGATGAGAATCTGAGGAAAGGTGGTAGTAAATGGCAATGTCAGTGTTATGGGAATGCCATGTAATGGATATGATGAAGTGCATGGCAGTCATCAACCATCCCAGCTGCTTGCTTGCAATCTTGGTTGCGCATGCTGCTGCTGTCGTCAAGCTGTGCAGTCAAGGAAGAGCAGCCAGCACCCTAGGGCAACTTGGCCCCTATGGCAGGATGCCGGCCACTCACAATGACCATGTCGAACAGGTCCCTCCAGCCCATGCCCTGAGGAGTGCACACCAGGCCAGGCACATCAGCAGTCTGCCCACCATGCCACTGCCACTGCCATCATCGCCATCATCATCATTACATGGCATTCGCCTATACGCGGTCCAGTTGGGTACCACTGGCGTTGTCACTGCACTACTCTGGAGGCCCCACTACTGACTTTGACCAGCAGCATCAGGGAGTTTTGGCACCCTAGGCAAGTAACGCATCAGCTGGCCAGTGTGGCGAGCAGCAGCAGGGGTGAAGGTCATGCCTGGCTGCAGCCCTGATGCTCCAGGCATGCTGCTGACCACTGCCAGCCCTCCAGCGAAACACCATCACACACCCATTGCATTCACAGCAAAGGCTGGGTGCATGAGCAGTGCATTGCCACAATGCCAGCAATTTGTGCTGCACATCAACGAATGCGGCGCAGTGATGGTGATGTCAATGACGGTGCCGGATGATGGGTTGTTGAGCCCAGGCGCGTGGCTTGCCTGAGGCAGGTAGCGTGTGTAGGCGTATGTCATCATGCGGTCGGTGTACTGGTAGTCGCTGTTGGTAATCAGCAGCAGCTGCTTGCCACTACATGGCATCATGGTCAGGGGTCAGAGGTCAGGGGTCAGGGGACAGAAGCAGCTAGAAACAGGTGATGATTGGCACAGTCGTCGCCACACCCAGCATAGTCATCTGCCTTCAGCTTCAGCAAGGAGTGACCAGCTCAGTCAGGCCTTGGGCCTCACCTATCGCGCTGGTCCAGCAGTGTCTGGGCCATGCCGGGGTCCAACTCCACGTACTTCTCAGGGGCCTGCACCAAGCAGTAGACAGGACCTGGGTGGCACCTAGCTTTCTTAATCTGGTCCGGCTTCTGCCAGCTTGGCTTATGCGGACGAGGGTGCTTATTCGCTAGTGTTGCCCCAGCACCTGCCTGAATGATCTCTGCCTTCAGCTTGCCCTCCACATGGGTGCGGTATAGAGCCTGCATGAAGCAAGGGGGCAGTGCTCCAGTGTGCGTGACGCATAGCAGGGCGTGCCCTGCTGCTCATGCTATCAAAGCTGGGCACCAATGACTTGCTTCAACCTGCGGCCTTGAGAACTGTGATGTTCGCGTCCATCTGCTGTGTATTGCAAGGTGCTAAGCAGCTGCCATGTGCCAAGTGCCATGTGCTGTGTGCCAAGGTTCAGGTAGAGGTTCGGCCTCCTTGGCAGCTGTCAAACGTATGCAAGGACCGTGTCATGGCAGCACACTCATCATTACATGGCCAGCCACTGGGTTAGTGCTGCAGGAGTCACTGGCTGTGGCCCGCCTCAACCCACCCCCCACACTCCCCACCCCACTGCAGGAGGTTACCTTGGCCACTAGGGCATATAGCGACTGGTAGGTCATGGGTGGCCCGCCCATGTTGAACGCACCCTGCAGCCAATTTTGACCTGTTCTGGATCCCTGTGCAATGTGCCTGGTCCTGTGATCATGTGCCTTGTTTGCTGCTAGCACCCCCATGTCACACCCTAATGTCACACCCTCGTCACACCCTAATGCCACACCCTCGTCACACCCGTACAAAGGTTCACCATTCTTGCGCAACACAGCAATGCATGGCAACAACTGCAGGACAACACGACTGCACAGGCCAGCAGCAAGGTGGATGTCCTCTTTGGGAGCCCTGCCCTGACCAACACACTCCGCCCCGCCCCGCCCCGCCCCGCCCCGCCCCGCCCGCCACGTAGTCACCTGGTCCAGACGGTCCACCAGCTGCACATACATGACGGCCTCTGAGACAGAGAACAGGGTGTTGAGGAACACCCAGCGCCCTTCATTGCGCAGGTTGACCACCTCCCTGCGGGTCAGGAGAAGGTGCTTAGGGGTTAGAGGCGGGCCCAGAGGGGAAGGTCAAGAGCTAGGGGTGGGCCTTGTGCTAAGTCGAACTGCAGCAGGAACTGGGTTGAGGATCAGGGACAACAGGCTATCAGGGGTCATAAGGGAGGGAGGGTCGGGGTGGTGTAGGAGGGCAAAGGAAGAGATGTTGGCTGGTTAGGGTGTGTTGGCTGGTTAGGGTGTGTTGGCTGGTTAGGGTGTGTTGGCTGGCGGCACGGCATGGATGACCTACATCCAAAGCTCCTGTGGTTGCTGAGACCACACCAAACACAGAGGAAGAGTTGGCTCGCGTCTGACTGGCACACTAGTGACTGTCCGCAGCCAGGCAACAGGCTATCAGGAACAGAGCAACACCATGCATAGGAATACAGCAGGCATCATATGTCAAGGGTGTCTGCTGACGAGGCCAGCGCACGCTCCTGCTGTTGCTGCTGAGGTTGTGCTGTGTTGCTGGCTCAAGATGCGGGTTCAGACATACCAGCCTCATCAGCAGCAGAGGCGGCAGTGAGTACCAAGTGATGGTGGCAGGTACATACAGTGTGTACAGCCTGCCATCCTCACATCTGCCCTGCCTGACCAAGCCCGATGAGACGCCCTGATACATGGTGTTGATGCAGCGGCAAGGTGCAGGAGGGGCGTGTCAAGGGCCAGCAGGCAACAGGTGCAGCCAGAGCAGGTCAGTACCATCACCATCACCACATGGCATTTGCCTACCGACTCATGTCATGGTGGAATCATGCCATGTCATGCCCCCTTTGTTCCCGCACATGGCTAGCCACTGCGGACCAGGGCTGGCACCGCACCTGCCGTACTCCTCACGGATGGCCTGCCATGACAGCATGCGTGTGCCGTGCATGGCCCGCTTTACCAGCCTGGGCACCAGCCAGGGCACAGCAGCAGGGATCACAGCAGCTGGGCAGGCAAGGCAGCCGCCAGGCAGCTTCAGTGTTCTCAGGAGCAGGCGGCACACAGAGGGCCCCTCTCCCGGCATTGACATGTCCTTCAACAGTTGGGCACAATAGTAAGCCAGCGATGTGCCGCTCACCCATTATGCCCTTCAGCATGCACAATAGTATGTCAGTGATGTGGTGTGTCACTCACTGTATCTTTGAGATGTGTGATAGATGTACAGGGTCAACATTTCATACACCAGCTGAGTGTGGGACCTGTGGCGCTAGGCACCCTCTCAGACAGACAGCCTGGCTCCCAGGGAATTATTCACATGCTGGACATGTCACTCACTATAGCAAGGTAAACAGTCGGCTGCCATGCTGTTCACAGCATTTTCATGGCTCATTTTTTCGGACAGAGTGACGAAGAGCGCCCTTGTCAGCGGGCATGCATCAAGGGAGGAGAAAGGTAGCATTGGGTGCACCCTGACCTTCACGCACAGCCAAGCCCTAGCCAGCAGGCGTGCTTACACAGAGGTTTCTCCTCCTCACAGATGCCTCCCCTCCGGGACACACGCATGCAGCATGGGGCCAACATTCACAGTACTGACCCAAAGCGGTCTGCCTTGATGAGGTTGCCCTTCTCCTTATCCATAATTAAGCCACGGATCACAAGGTTCGGGTCGAACTGGAGTCCATCCACGGGCACACCCTGCAGCCACGTAGCAGCACACACTGGGACTGGGCCCGGCAAACAGCACGACAAGCGCTGATGTAGAGCACAGTTTGTCTTGTGCGCCAGGAGGGTGTGGTGGGTTGTCCATGACAGCTGGTGCAGCAGGTGCACAGGGGGTGGCACCGGCCAGATCTCACTCTGGGCTAGCTGTTACTCTGGGCTAATTAACCTCAGTCGGCAGCAGTGAAGCTCTAGGTGTTCATGCTTACTCTGCGATGTGGTTAGGTCTGCAGTCTAGGGGCCCCCAGGGGGTGAGTGGGCATCTGTGCTTGCATGCACTGACCTGCTGCCGCAGGGTGTCCAGGCCATACGCGAAGGCACGCCCCTCCCAGGCATCCACGGAGTAGTGTATCAGGGTGTCTGGCAGCACAGCCCGCCACACAGTGCCACGCAGGGCAACACAGCGAGTGAGCCGCATCAGTGACATGGACGCCCACCTGGGCTGACACTCAGGATCATCCTGGCTGTCACTGTGCAGCTCCAAGGTGGTTGCTGCTGATGCTGCTGTTGCTGTTTCTGCTGGTGCTGTTGGTGATGCTGGCACTGCTGTTTGTGCTGCTCTTGGTGCGGCCAGTGCTGGTGGTGCTGGTGGTGCTGGTGCTGGTGGTCACTCACAGTCCATGTCATAACCTGCAGCAGCAAGCAAGGGCACAAACCCCAGGTCACAACCAAAGCAAGCACGCAATGGCAGGACACACCAGTTGTGCTCCCGAAAAGGGGCAAAGCAGCTCCCTTCCTTACCTGCCTTGGCTACACTTCTAGAAGCACTCCTCTTCTCCTTCTCTTCCTTATTGCTACACCTTCATCTACAAGCTACAGAGTGCTTGCCTGCTCAGCCTTGAGAGCCCCTCTCACCGATGGCTTTGATAGAGCGCAGGTTGAGTGTCCTGCTGCAGTAGATGGCCCTCTGCGGGTTGCCCTCTGGGAAGGACTCCGGCACGCTCAGCACGTCCAGCACAGCCTGCCAGCCGCACGCAGCCAGTGATAGGCTGGCTTGCGTGACCTTCCCAGCTGTAGTTGGCAAGAAGGCTATAACTGGGCTGTCTTGCACATGGCTGCTAGAGCAGCAGCACCTGAGTCGCTTTCTTGAGCTTTGTGATGGGGAGGGTGTAGATGTCTTGCATGCTCTTGATGCCAAACACATTGACCACCCCTGACTTCTTCATGCTCTCGATGAGGTGTAGGTTGCCTACATTGCGCGGGGCAACGTCATGCTGCCTGGATGTTCAAACATCTGTGCCAATGCAGCTGCAGCTCATGCAACTGGCCAGCCTTGCCTTCTGTGCTTTCTCCCAAATAGTCGACCTGCGAAAGACACAAGCTTGCCTTAGGAGACTGGCCTTCAGACACACACAAGACAGCGCATGAGCATCAAGAACCCTGGCACGACCTCCGCGTTGTCATCGGAGACCGGTAGCACAGTCCCAGCCTCAGTCTTAAATGCCTCAGGGTCGCCATCCTCCCCTGAGGCTGGCGAGCTGGTCAACGGAGCAGGACTGCCCTGGCAGTAAACCGTAACAGTGCGAGTTGAGGTGAGTCGTTGATCTACTCTTGGTAGCGGGGAGATGCGCCATCTTGTCGGGCGATGTGCGCAGCCTCCTGAATCCCCTAGTCTACCGGAAGTCTGCTGTCGCAGCCGTAGACTGCGATGCATACTTACTGAAGGGATACATCAAGTCTGGAGCTCAGGTGTTCCCAACATGGGGTTGGTATGCATGCATGTACTCTCTCAATGCTGCATCGTTTTCGGTAGCGTTTGGCACATTGGTAGCTGCAAATCAATGCGCGTCATCTGACCATCAGCGCACGACATTGGAGTCTTTGCTCGCGTACTGCCACATGTGCCCGCGAACAAACCACAGCGGCAAGACGGGTATCCTTGGGACGGTGAGCCACATCCCTGTGGCGCCATCTATCTGGCGTAGTGAGCTGGTTGTGCACAAATGGAATGTCCGGCCAACACCCAACGCGATGCCTGCCGGGCGTGCAGGGCGCCTAGACGGGGTGATTGAAACATATATTCGTGTTCGCTTCTCGCCGAAGACATCATTTGGGTCGGCGCACACTTAGGTATCACCGGGTTACACCCCCCCTCCTCCACTGTGTCCTCCACTGTGTTGCACCGGCTGCACCTAGAGAAAAAGCGACACGAAATGTTTGTTCATGACCCATTGGCGCATCTATTGAAACAAACCGCACGTTAAACAGCCTAGGCTCCTATCAGTTTGACATCTTCAAAGTGACATCATGTTCTCCAAGCAGAATCAGGGCCATGGGGCTGTGGGGTGGCAGTTGAGCTATGAAACTTTGCACGCAGGTGGATGGGATGTAGGGGAGTGTAACTCTCAGAGGGGCCGAGTCCAAACTCGGTCATGGTGTGGAGTTGTGTGACTGACTGCATGGCCCTGGTCCTGAGATCGGCTGAGGGAGTTGGGGCCCCCACTTGGGGGCAGTGTTGTGAAAATTTCAGATGTTCGTTCAGATTTTCAATGAAAATTTTCATCTGAAAATCTGAACGTCTTCACTGAAAATCTGAAAGTGCCGGGTGCTGCCCCCGGTCAGATCGCAGATCGGGTGTTGCAGAGTGATTGGCTGTGCTGTGATTAACTTGGTTGGCGCCAGCGCGCTACAGCCACAGCGGAAGAAGCGCAAGCCAGAAAACGCCACAGATGGCGGATCCACGGACAACATGGACGGCTTGCATCTTTTAAAATGGCTTGCATGTCTGACCTTTGGCAACCTAAGTATTTCTGCATTTCAAACAGTGCAGGCCTGCAAACAAGTCGCGTTTGAAAGGATAGGCTGAGAACCAGCGGCATCCGCTCAGTTTCACTGACGATGAAACTCTTTCAGTTTTTCAATGAAACACTTTCATTTTCATTGAAAATCTGAAAATTGAAAATCTGAAAATCTGAAGATTCACA
This sequence comes from Haematococcus lacustris, assembly GCA_030144725.1. Lineage (NCBI taxonomy): Eukaryota > Viridiplantae > Chlorophyta > Chlorophyceae > Chlamydomonadales > Haematococcaceae > Haematococcus > Haematococcus lacustris. The sequence goes on along the minus strand of JASKMD010000012.1, from coordinate 8,203,159 downwards.
ACACTGCTTGGGGGTCACAGACCAACTTGGGGCCCCCACTTGGGGGTCACAGACCAAAGTGAGCTTTTGACATATCTGAGTATGAGCGTGTGTAACAATGTCTAAAAGGAGCCTAACCTAGTAAGTAGCATGCTGTAAGTCCCAATGGTCGAGCTGTGGCATTGCCCTCTAGGGAAGGGGGGGAGGTGGGCTCATTGCCACATCGCCGCAACCGCTTTCCGATCCGACTGCTGCTGCCGACGCGCATGCGCATGTAGAGCAGCCTAAGCGACGAAGGCGGTCGCAGCGATGACTGCATGCCCCGCAACGGCCCAAATTTGAATCACTAACTTTGATGCTTTGCTGTGCACGGCCTTCTAACCGCATAGTTATTCTGGATGGTTGAAAGGTAGCTGGCTGGGTTGGCTACATTGTGAATCATCTAGCATCACACAGGCAAATTAGTGCGGATATTCGTCATCCTAGGGGGGTAGTTTTTTGATGCGGTTCGCCTCGGATTGTCCTTGCGACTCCAACGCCACTTGACGCTTGTTGAAATTCTGAGTATGTGAGCAGTTGGAGTGTAGGTACCTACAGTACTGTAGACATCTACAGTACTGTAGGTCAGATTTGACAAGGTCTCTTGTAAATAGGGTACCATGCTGTTCTCCACATTCAAACCACCATTTGCTACCGCGATTGCACCGTCAGCTTCTGCGTGATATAAATAGTGAGAGGCGTCGAATCGCAGGCCCGCAAGCTCAATATGGGTGTTTGTGCCGAAAGTTGTGTCCAGGCAATAAGGTCGCCATAGGGAGCTACGTACATATGTGTAAGGTCTAAGGCCGGGGCCCGTCTCTATCGCAAGCTAGGTCTGTTCTGTCGGTTGTACTGGGTAGCTCGGCTTGCAAGCTCCCGCAAAGCTGTGGATGTTGATGATGCCCCGCAATCACAACAACCTCCTGCACCGCACCCTCCCGTGTAATATCGAGTGCGGCAGAGATTGCCCCAAAAGTTGTTAGCGGTTGGCCCTCAACCATCCATCATTACATCTAACCTCACATCATTACATCATGACTCTTAGCCTACATCATTACATCACCACTTGTTATCCTAACACAAGGGCTAGGCTCAGGGTCGGTAACGAATCCTAGAGGCTGAGTAGGGCTGGGCAGGGCTGGGCTGGGCTCGGCAACATAGGCACGCTTTGTTGTCAGCGCATTTGCATAGCACTGTCGGGATAGCAAACGAGCTTGGGCTACATTGAGTTGTTCCTGCATGGGGGTGAAGGGGGCATGGGGGTTAAGGATGCATGGGGGGAAGGCACCTACAGATAGAAGACCCCTGGTCACCCCCGCCATTGGCCCCGCAAATGTGAGACGGTCTGGGGCGCGAATCTCCGTGAAGCTCGCGACAAAGTTTTGACGCAGTCAGGTGTAACAGGTGTATGCGGCATCCACCGTCCGCAAAACACTAGCTCAGATCGGCGCCCGCCCAAACCTGACCTGTGCTTTCCGCTTCTAAAAGACTCACGCACATCATATGGCGAGGCTGCCAATCTTTCTACGCACGCCGTAAGCCAACGGCACAAGTGCAGTACGCCTGCTTGCATGTCAGTGCATGGCGCATATAATTCGTATATATGCGCACAAGTCAGCCAGCTGGCACCCCTTACCTCACTGACGTTGCGGCATGACTCTATGCAAATACAAGCTGCACCATGACAGCGCTACATCATCACTTGGCAATATGTTGTCGGGATGGCTGGGGATGGCTCTGGCTTTCAGTGTTACATGTGCCGTGGTGCCTCAACCTTCTTCCTCAACTTCAGCAGGCACATGTCACGCAACTCATTCTTTGATTTACTTGAAACCCCTCTGATGTTCTTGTGCTTGCACCATGCTTTCACCTTTCATGCTTGCACCATGCTTTCAATAGGTCCTTGTTCAGTGTATCAAATTGAGGCATATCAGGGGTGTCCAAGAGCATGAGCTTAATACACTCTGCATTCAAAGCAGCTTGCCTAGCAGCTTCCTTGTCTAGCAACATGGGCATTGGCTCAAGAGGCATCGAACCACGGCACTGTGCACTACACGGCTGAGGGGGGTTGCTCATGCGTGCACCACAAGCACATGCCGTCATTGACCACATGAGCTCACCCTCGGTATTAGCAGGAAAATACATGCTGTGTTGTGCACGAGACGAGACGGGTGGGCTGGGGTGGGATGGGGTGGGTTGGGGCTGTGGAGGGGGGCCTGAGGTGTGGCTAGCAGCAAGCGGCGGCGCTTTTGGCTGCGTGCCAAAGGCAACACTTGCACTCCAAGCACCTCCTGCTCATTTTCAACCCCAGCCTCCAGGTCAAGCACAGCCTCAGCGAGGTTCTGGCAGGCTGTGCTGGTGGGTCTGGATGTGGTTGCAAGGCAGTCAATGCCTGATCCAGCTCATGGAACTGCTCCTGGAACTGTGCTACCAAGGCAAGCTCTGCCTCATAATCAAAATGTGGCTGGGGTGCTCCTGGCAGGCTGACTGGCTGCTCTGGATGGTGATGGTCGACGGGCTGTTGTAGGGCACCACATTGCCAACACCTGCAAAACAAAAGACACATTACACAGGTTGTAGACCACATCATTGGCACCTGACACATAGCTTCAACCACAGCCCTTACTACTTACTTGTGGGGAATGAAGGTGGGAGGTGGCTGCTGTGGCTGCTGGGGAGGGGTTGGAGGAGAGGGTCGGGGAGGGGAGGGTGGCAAGGGTGGCTGCAGCGGGGGGGGAGGCGGGGGGGAGGGGCATGGAGACACTTGATCCTGGTGCTGGTCATCCAGCTCGGGGGGCAGGGAGGTGGGAGGGGGCTGCTGCTCCAGGGTCTGGCCATGTAGTGAGTGTGGCGGGGAGGGGGGAGGAGGTGTGGCTGCCGGGGTGGGGAGGGAGGAGGAGGATGTGGAGGGAGGCAGGAGGGGGGGAGGGAGGAGGTGGGGTGAGGTGGGGTGGGGAGGGAGGGAGGAGGGGGGGAGGGAGAAGGGGGAAGGAGGAGGTGGCTGCCGGGGTGGGGAGGGAGGAGGGGGTTGTTGCTTCTGGTGCATTCTGACGCAATCTCTATGCGCCAGGGGGGCAAGCCCTGCACGTTGGCATGCAACTAGCACGCTGCCCTTCAGCACACTAGCGTGGCCAAAGACAATCAGGTAGGGGCCGTGGCATGCGTCCTCCCCGACCTTCTCAACCACCACAAACCCATCCTTGTTCTTGGCTGGCGATGTGAGTTCACACAAAGCACAACGCTTAGCATTGGGCTCATTCCTTGCAGCTGGGTTCTTGAGATGGGGGTGATTTACAGGCATCCTGCACACACAATCAAAAATACAAGGGCGCTTGGGGCACACACCACAAAACATGGTTGGAAAAAAGTAGAAAAAGTTCGAAACTAAGGCTCATGACAGTTGTGTGTTACCCTCAGCTGTTCATGCCTGTCATGCGTTGCGGAAGTGTGCGAGTGAACATCAAACTGACCTAGACAAGGTGAGGTATAATACAACCTTACTCACCTCTTGCTCACTGTTTTCAATGGCTGATTGCCTTGCTGCACTGCTGCCTGGGAGACCCTTGGGCTGGTGTGGGTTTGGTGTTGATCCTCAAAACGGCCAAGCACCTGTGCAGGTCAGCAGATTCGGTTGCATGTTTTAGCATCGTAAGCAATACGCACCAAGAAACAACACCCCGTGCTTGCCTGGGAAGTAATCGCGAGTTGCGAGTCCGACGGCAGCATAGGCTGCTCGGCACGGAAATGCCTCCGGCCACCAATTCATCTCTCCTGTTGCGACACGCATATAAACAGATGGCGAATGACATTGCGAAGCTAATCAGACAATCGAAGACAATGCAGTACAATCGACAAAAGAGGGCCTAACCTGCTAGCGACACCGTTGTGAGATGTAGAGCCCAACGGTGGAAGAATTACATGCAGCGGATCAAAGACGGTGCCAAAAATTGAATTGCGGGGCCAATGGCGGGGGTGACCCCCTACAGTACTGTAGACACCTACAGTACTGTAGACTAGCTACAGTACTGTAGACCCCTACAGTACTGTAGACACCTACAGTACTGTAGACTAGCTACAGTACTGTAGACACCTACGGTACTGTAGACACCTACAGTACTGTAGACTAGCTACAGTACTGTAGACCCCTACAGTACTGTAGACACCTACAGTACTGTAGACTAGCTACAGTACTGTAGACACCTACGGTACTGTAGACTAGCTACAGTACTGTAGACACCTACAGTACTGTAGACTAGCTACAGTACTGTAGACACCTACAGTACTGTAGACACCTACAGTACTGTAGACTAGCTACAGTACTGTAGACACCTACAGTACTGTAGACTAGCTACAGTACTGTAGACCCCCACAGTACTGTAGACACCTACAGTACTGTAGACCCCTACAGTACTGTAGACACCTACAGTACTGTAGACACCTACAGTACTGTAGACCCCCACAGTACTGTAGACACCTACAGTACTGTAGACACCTACAGTACTGTAGACATCTACAGTACTGTAGACACCTACAGTACTGTAGACACCTACAGTACTGTAGACTAGCTACAGTACTGTAGACACCTACAGTACTGTAGACTAGCAACAGTACTGTAGACACCTGCAGTACTGTAGACTAGCTACAGTACTGTAGACACCTACAGTACTGTAGACACCTACAGTACTGTAGACTAGCTACAGTACTGTAGACACCTACAGTACTGTAGACACCTACAGTACTGTAGACACCTACAGTACTGTAGACCCCCACAGTACTGTAGACACCTACAGTACTGTAGACACCTACAGTACTGTAGACATCTACAGTACTGTAGACACCTACAGTACTGTAGACACCTACAGTACTGTAGACTAGCTACAGTACTGTAGACACCTACAGTACTGTAGACTAGCAACAGTACTGTAGACACCTGCAGTACTGTAGACTAGCTACAGTACTGTAGACACCTACAGTACTGTAGACACCTACAGTACTGTAGACTAGCTACAGTACTGTAGACACCTACAGTACTGTAGACATCTACAGTACTGTAGACCCCTACAGTACTGTAGACCCCTACAGTACTGTAGACCCCTACAGTACTGTAGACCCCTACAGTACTGTAGACACCTACAGTACTGTAGACACCTACAGTACTGTAGACACCTACAGTACTGTAGGCAGCAGCAGCATGGGTGGCAGCAGCAGCAGGGGGGGGGGGCAGCAGCAGCAGCAGGGGGGCAGCAGCAGCAGCAGCAGGGGGGCAGCAGCAGCAGCAGTAGGGGGGTAGCAGCAGCAGCAGTAGGGGGGTAGCAGCAGCAGCAGTAGGGGGGCAGCAGCAGCAGCAGCAGGGGGGCAGCAGCAGCAGCAGCAGTAGGGGGGCAGCAGCAGCAGCAGTAGGGGGGTAGCAGCAGCAGCAGTAGGGGGGCAGCAGCAGCAGCAGCAGTAGGGGGGTAGCAGCAGCAGCAGTAGGGGAGTAGCAGCAGCAGCAGCAGGGGGGCAGCAGCAGCAGCAGGGGGGCAGCAGCAGCAGCAGGGGGGCAGCAGCAGCAGCAGCAGTAGGGGGGTAGCAGCAGCAGCAGTAGGGGGGTAGCAGCAGCAGCAGTAGGGGGGCAGCAGCAGCAGCAGCAGTAGGGGGGTAGCAGCAGCAGCAGCAGGGGGGCAGCAGCAGCAGCAGTAGGGGGGTAGCAGCAGCAGCAGCAGGGGGGCAGCAGCAGCAGCAGCAGTAGGGGGGCAGCAGCAGCAGCAGTAGGGGGGTAGCAGCAGCAGCAGTAGGGGGGCAGCAGCAGCAGCAGCAGTAGGGGGGTAGCAGCAGCAGCAGTAGGGGGGCAGCAGCAGCAGCAGCAGTAGGGGGGTAGCAGCAGCAGCAGCAGGGGGGCAGCAGCAGCAGCAGTAGGGGGGTAGCAGCAGCAGCAGCAGCAGGGGGGCAGCAGCAGCAGCAGCAGCAGCAGCAGTAGGGGGGCAGCAGCAGCAGCAGTAGGGGGGTAGCAGCAGCAGCAGTAGGGGGGCAGCAGCAGCAGCAGCAGTAGGGGGGTAGCAGCAGCAGCAGTAGGGGGGTAGCATCAGCAGCAGTAGGGGGGCAGCAGCAGCAGCAGCAGTGGCAGCAGCAGCAGATATAGTAGGGGCACTGTAGCACTTACCTACCTTTTGGCTGCTGAGTGAAGGGGGGGGGAGTGGAAGAGTGAAGGCGGGGAGGGGAGGTAGATGTGGAAGGCGGGAGGTGGGAGGCAGGGAGGCGGGAGACGGGGAGGCGGGAGGCAGGGAGGCGGGAGGTGGGGAGGCGGGAGGCTCAACCGGGTTGGGCTGGGCGGGGGTGGGTTGGGTTGGGGGCATGGGTTGGGGTGGGTGGGGGCATGGGTTGGGGGCATGGGTTGGGGTGGGTGGGGGCATGGGTGGGGGTGGGGGCGGGGGCGGGGGCGGGGGCGGGGGCGGGGGCGGGGGCGGGGGCGGGGGCGGGGGCGGGGGCGGGGGCGGGGGCGGGTGGGGTGGGGCGGGGGCGGGTGGGGTGGGGCGGGGGCGGGCGGGGGCGGGGGCGGGGGCGGGGGAGGATGAATTGGGAGGGGGTGGTTGTGTAGGGGAAAGGGAAGTGGAAGGGAGGTGCCCACTAGACCTGCAACCAAGGGGCGTGCACGTGCGGTAGGGTGACCAGGCTGGGCACTGTGTTAGCTATCACCGTGGCCTTACCTTTGTGGTCCTCCTGGCCTCCTACCTGCTCACACCAGGCAACATATCCCATGCGCCAGTGGGTGGGACTGCGGTGGGGAGTGTAGGGTTTAGGGAAGGGAAGGTGGGGTGAGGTGGGGGTTGCGATGCCACGTCAATCGAAGGGTGGTAGAGGGGAAGGGTAGGCTTGACAAGTATGGGAGGGGAGAGGGAGGGAGAGGGGGAAGGGAGGGGTGGGAAGAGGGTGGGTGGGGTAGGCTTTCTCCTGGCTGCTGGGCTGTCAGGGGAGAGGTGACGGGGAGGGGGGAAGTGGGGGGTGGGTAGAGGTGGAAGTGTAGGGACGACAAGCTGGGCGTTGGTGGTGGGCGTGGGAAAGGGGAGGAAAAGGGGATGGGGAAGGGTGTGACGATCAACCCTGCAGCGGGACAAGGGGCATGCTAGCGGTTAAGGTGGGTACAGGGTGCCACATACCTGCACTCACCTTCTGCTGGGGTGTGGTGTATATGTGTGTGGGAGGAAGGGGAGGAAGGGGAGGGAAGGGAAGGGGAGGTCCATGGGGAGGGCGAGAGAAGTGGGGAGCGCATTGATAGTCTCGGGTGTAGGCGCACAAGACCTGCGGCAATGATGTGACGATTTGTGTAACGAAGCAAACATTGGACATGGGTACTAGATGCACTCACCATTAGAGTAGGGAGATGTAGAGCTGGCAGATGGAGGGGCAGGTGTAGCAGCCCTCCATTACAACCCACCTTCGTTTGTCCTCACCTCAGTAGGTAGTGCAGGGTGGGCTGGGCTGGGCTGGGCTGGGCTGGGCTGGGCTGGGCTGGGCTGGGCTGGGCTGGGCTGGGCTGGGCTGGGCTGGGCTGGGCTGGGCTGGGCTGGGCTGGGCTGGGCTGGGCTGGGCTGGGCTGGGCTGGGCTGGGCTGGGCTGGGCTGGGCTGGGCTGGGCTGGGCTGGGCTGGGCTGGGCTGGGCTGGGCTGGGCTGGGCTGGGCTGGGCTGGGCTGGGCTGGGCTGGGCTGGGCTGGGCTGGGCTGGGCTGGGCTGGGCTGGGCTGGGCTGCAACACAAGGGAGGCAACAGTGGGAACGTTGTGGGAGGTGATGAAATGGTGGTGGTGGTGGTGGTGGTGGTGGTGGTGGTGAGGGGGACTGGGAGGGGGTGGTGAACAGGGAGGTACTAGGCGTGATTGTAAGGCCTGCAGCAACCAGGTGTGGTAGCGGTTAGGCTGGATACTAAGGGCTATGTTGCGCAATGCTAGCTCCTTTTAAGCTCTTACCTTGATCCTAAGCTCTTACCATGGTCCTTCTGGCCTCTTGGCTGCGACAACACGTTGCACCTGCCTTGCGTTGGTGCATCAATGCTTGCGATTCATTGCGGAGAATCGTTGCGAGGAAACTGGCCGCGAGGCTAGCTGCGATGCTGGCTGCGAGGCTGGCTGCGAGGCTGGCTGCGAAACTGGCTGCGAGGCTGGCTGCGAGGAAAATGGTTGCGAGGCTGGCTGCGAGGTGAGATCCTCGCACCGAGCTGCCTCGCAGGTATGCTTCTGCGCTGCTGGACCAGCTGTGTGGCCGCGAGGTATGGGCTAGATGTGGCTGCCGAGTATGTGGCTGCGAGTATGTGGCTGCGAGTATGGGCTAGATGTGGCTGCGAGTATGGGTAACTTCGTGCGATGCCATCTGTGGACCAGCTGTTTGGCCGCGAGGTTGATTGCCGAGTATGTGGCTGCGAGTATGGGCTAGATGCGGCTGCGAGTATGGGTAACCTCGTGCGATGCCATCGCAGCAATACCGGCTACACGATGCTGCGACTAAGTGTTGGACGGATGCCTTGAATGCAAGTGAGATGTTCAGGATTTTTATAAGTGCTTAAAGGCTACAGTACTGTAAGTGGTCTCTCGAGGTACCTCAAGGTACCTCGAGGTACTGTAGATGTCTACAGTACTGTAGATGTTTACAGTACTGTAGATGTCTACAGTACTGTAGGTACCTACAGTACTGTAAATGATCTCTCGAGGTACCTCGAGGTACCTCGGGGTACTGTAGATGTCTACAGTACTGTAGATGTCTACAGTACTGTAGATGTCTACAGTACTGTAGGTACCTACAGTACTGTAAATGATCTCTCGAGGTACCTCGAGGTACCTACAGTACTGTAAATGTCTACAGTACTGTAGATGTCTACAGTACTGTAGATGTCTACAGTACGGTAGATGTCTACAGTACTGTAGGTACCTACAGTACTGTAAATGGTCTCTCGAGGTACCTCGAGGTACCTACAGTACTGTAAATGGTCTCTCGAGGTACCTCGAGGTACTTACAGTACTGTAGATGTCTACAGTACTGTAGATGTCTACAGTACTGTAGACCCCTACAGTACTGTAAGTGGTCTCTCGAGGTACCTCGACAGTACTGTAGACATCTACAGTACTGTAGGTACCTACAGTACTGTAGATGTCTACAGTACTGTTCGTGTACTCGCGAGGTACCCCGACAGTACTGTAGATACCTACAGTACTGTAGCATGGCCGTATCTCACCAACCGCGCAAAATCACGAATTTTAGTTTCAACCCCCAATCTTACAATGCCTTCATTTGACTATGTACCAAGTCCGAGGCTCCGAATCTCAAAAATGCTGTTACTAATTTGCCTGAGTGATAGTATTTGGCGCAGTGAGTGCAGAGTTACAGCCGTCCTACTAATAAGGGTCGGTTTCCTGTCATTTTCTGGTAGTTGGGAACACCCGACTGGAGCTCTGGAGAACTGGAGGAGAGGTGAGTGAGCCTTGAGCAAGTGGACTGACCAGCCTGGCATGTTGATTGAGGCATATTGCTCGTTGCAGGTTGCTTAAGGCAAGTGCTGGTGGCATGTTGCTTGAGGCAACATTGACTGATGGTGTTTGGGTGGCTCCAAGTGTGCTGAGTCGGCTGTGTCGGCTGTGTTGTGTTGCAGGTGGGCAACCGGTGGATCGCCTTCCTGCCCGACCCATCCATCTGGCCTAACGACGGGCAGACCTTCGCGCAGGTGGTCCACACGGACGGAGTCACGGTCAGCGTGCTGTTCAAGCGCCCCAAGCCAGCAGGGCCGCCCGACGAGCTGCCTCGCATGGGCAAGCAGGAGGGCGCTGTCAACCCCCTGGCGCACTTGGGCGCTGACTGGCTGGGCTGCGACCCAGGCAAGACCAACATGGCGACTGTGGCGCACGAGGAGCGATACGCCTCCGGCGCTGTGGAGTCCGTGTGGCAGCGCAGCCTCAGTGCGGGGCAGTACTACCGGCAGAGCGGCATCACGCAGCACGCCAAGACGTCCAATGTGACGGTGCGCTTACGCGTATCCGTATACCACACTTTAGCAGAGTGACTGAGGAGGTCAATGGTGGGCTGCTACCAGCTCACCATTCGGGTTCGACTCCCGAGGGTCCCGTTCTAAACCTGGGCTCAGTTGCTGTGCGAGAGTGTGGATAGTAGAGACTGCGTTGGACATTTCTAAGTGGACATGCCGCTCACACTGTAAGATTTAAGGCAGCGGCTACGCCGTTACAAATGGTTTCCGACCGACGTCGGTACAGCAACATGACAGACAATCCAGGCAATGGCGGGCCACCCGCCGGAGCCGAACCACCTGCTAATACTCCTTCAGAGCCCGATATGCTAGATAAGCTCCTGGAGGCGGCTCGGACTAATCCGCAGCTGCGTGCGAAGTTCAACGCCGTGGTTGAGACTTTCTCAGGTGGCTCTAAAGCCCCTGATGACCCTCCCTCTGGCGATAACCCAGAGGATACCCCTGGTGGTGGTATGGAAGAAGGCGAGATGGACGAGCAACGACCCCGCTACATTGGAGGGGACGAAGACTACATCCTCGAGCTGGAGGCTCAACAGCTGCAAATTCAGGCTGAGAATGAAGCCCTGCGTCAAGCCCTGTCGACCATTACGTCTCAGGTGAAGTCGCCTACTCTTCCACCTCGCAGGCCAGATCTAGCAGGCAGGGCAGCTGCTCCTGCGTCGACTAGACAGCCTGGTGCAGGTGCTGCAGGCCCAGGACGAGCCGCCCCTATGGGTCCCTCGCCTCTGGCCTTGCCTCTTCCCTTGTCTTTGGGTTCAAGGTCTATACCTGGTCCAGACAAGTGGACTGATGCGTGCAGCAGCACCCATCGCCTTAGCGTTCTGCGACGACCTTGAGCGTCACTGTGAACGCTGCCGCCTTGATGTTGCATCGACACTGCCTGCTTTCCTGACTGGCGCTGCTCGCAACACCTGGTATCCATCCATCAAGGAGTCATATGCTGCCTTGTATGCTGATGCCCCCGACTGGCCTTACCTGCGTACTGCATTCTGCGAGTATACAGGGGATGACCTGCGGGATGACTGTAACATCGCCCGAACTAAGCTGCTTGACGGTGCCGTCAAGATGACCGCAGGAATGCTCCTGGGGCAATACATTACTGAGTTCAGGAATAACCTGCTGTTTGCAGGGAACGACAGCATGTGTCAGCCTCTGCTGGCCATGGTGTTCACTAGGGGCCTCAGCTCAGCTCTACAGCCTGCTGTGCTTAAGGACCTGGCTCACTTTAAAGACCCCACACTGTCTCAGGCTATGGAGGCTGCTAAGCAGGCTCAGCGCAACGTAGTCATGCTGTCCACCACCACACCTTCTAAGGGTGCTGGTACTTCTGGTGTTCATGCTGTGCAGGCGTCAAGTGCCCTGGGAGGTGAGGCCCACCCCGGCAGGCGTGGCTCTAAGCCCCCTGTTTCTGGTGGTGCTGGCAAGAGGCCCAGACACGATGAGCTGTGGTCCAAGAAACCCCTGTTGCCTGGGCAATACTGCTTCAAGTGCAACCATCCCGGCCACCTGACCAACCACCCCTGCCCCTTCCGCCACTTCACGGCTATTGAGGCCCGGCGCAGGTCTGGGTACCCTAACCCACCTGAGGGTGCCAAGAAGTCTGGCCAAGCCAAGTCCAAGCCCCCTTCAGAGTCTGGTGCTTCTGAGTCAGACCAGGAGCCAGAGCCCCAGCCCCCACCTAAGGCTTCTAGGCCTAGGGATCAGGGCATGCGCCGTGGCGTCAGCCGGGCCCGTATTGCCACCAACCGTTAGGGTGTTGCCCAGCCAGCCAGCCAGGACTGTGCTGTGGTTCAATCTGAACAACTGTTGCATGATGCTGCTGTTGTAGGAGCTGATGATGATGTGAGTGTGCCCAAGGCCAACTCAACAACAGCTTCTTTGCCTGCCTGCCCTGTAGAGCCCCTGCCTGCCCTGTCAGCGAGACTGTGTAGTCCTGCTTTAAATGATGTGCCCTGTAAGACTGCTGTTCCCCCTGTGGCTCAGCATCAACAGGCACATGTGCTGGGTATGGTGGGACGTGATGGCAAGGTGAGATTCAGATTTGCTGGCACCCTTGACCGTCAGCATGCATGCTTCTGCCTTGCTGATGGTGGCGCTGATGATTCCTTCATCAGTGAAGCATTTGTGTCTACACACAAGTTGAGACTGCATGATTACCCTGTGGCACTTCGTTATGAGGTAGCTACACTCACACAAATTAGCAGCGGCTCCCGCGCTGTAGCCAATGGTTTCTGCGCGGGAACCGGTGGTTTCTGCGCGGGAGCCGGAGGTTTCTGCGCGGGAGCCGGTGGTTTCTGCGCGGGAGCTACTGGCTACTGCGCGGGAGCCGATGGCTACCGCGCTGGAGCTAATGACTACCGCGCTGGAACCAATAGCTACCGCGATGGAGTCAATGACTACCGCGATGGAGCTAATGGCTACCGCGCTGGAGCTAATGACTACCGCGCTGGAGCCATTGGCTACCGCGATGGAGTCAATGACTACCGCGATGGAGCTAATGGCTACCGCGCTGGAGCCGCTGGCTACCGCGCTGGAGCCAATGACTACCGCGATGGAGCCAACGGCTACCGTGCTGGAGCTAATAGGTACCGCGCTGTAGCCAATCCCTACCGCGCTGGAGCTAATGACTACCGCGCGGAAGCTAATAACTACCGCGCCGGAGCTAACAACTACCGCGCTGGTGGCAATGGCTACCGCTCTGGAGGTAATGGCTACCGCGCTGGAGGTTATGGCTACCGTGCTGGAGCTTGTGTCTACTGCGCAGGTGCCTATGGCTACTGCGCTGGAGGTAATAGCGATTGTGTCCTTGCAACGTCATTGTGTTTCTGCACTTGTGTACCATGCCCTACGGCAACGCTGTTTCTCTGTTCCCTTTATTTCTCTATCGTTTGTTGTGAGGCTTGTTGTGACAGCGGTTATTGCTGATGTTGATGGTCAACCTACGGTTGTTTAAGGTTGCTGTGTTGATGCAAGGCCAGGTTGATGCCTCAAGCCTATGTTTACCCTCGATGAAGTCTGTGTAAACCTTAACTCATGTTGCCTGTGTCTATGGCTCATCTCACTGGCTCATCTTGAGAACTGCAATCATATCCTGATGATGGGATACTTACTATTACTGTAGGCCTGGCTCTTACACTGTGTGTGGACCTTACACTCGTCATCATGCTCATGTACCAGCATCAGAGACATGAACAACGACAACACCATGAGCAACAACGACATCATGACCAGCTGGCCTGGCAGCACCACACCAACATCACCAACATGAAGGCAACTTGAGCAGCAACAACAGCATGAGGCACACCTGAATTGGCTCTATGTGTATTTTGTTGTGCAAGGCGTGATGATGTGCAACGCTATTGGTCTGCTGGCGCCCTTCACAACCCCCTACTTTGGTGCCTTCTGGCGCTTAGCCTGTGGAGCCTCCCCCCCACCCCCTTCCCCAGCACCCTTCTGCCCGTTGGCCTTGCCTCTGCCCCTACCCCCGCCTCTGGCTTCACTATGGCTTCACTATGGCTTCAGCGCGGGAGCATAGCGGCTCCCGCGTTGTAGCACTATGGCTTCAGCGCGGGAGCATAGCGTCTCCCGCGCTGTAGCATAATGGCTTCAGCGCGGGAGCATATGGGCTCCCGCGCTGTAGCACTATGGCTTCAGCGCGGGAGCATAGCGGCTCCCGCGCTGAAGCATAATGGCTTCAGCGCGGGAGCATATGGGCTCCCGCGCTGTATCACAATGGCTTCAGCGCGGGAGCATAGCGGCTCCCGCGTTGTAGCACTATGGCTTCAGCGCGGGAGCATATGGGCTCCCGCGCTGTAGCACAATGGCTTCAGCGCGGGAGCATAGCGGCTCCCGCGTTGTAGCACTATGGCTTCAGCGCGGGAGCATAGCGGCTCCCGCGCTGTAGCACTATGGCTTCAGCGCGGGAGCATAGCGGCTCCCGCGCTGTAGCACTATGGCTTCAGCGCGGGAGCATAGCGGCTCCTGTGCTGCATAGGGCTCCTGCTCTGCAGCCATAGGGCTCCTGCCCTGCAGCCATGGGGGCCGGCAGCAGCAGGGGGGCAGCATCACCTATGTCAGTAGGGGCAGCGGCGGCGTGGTGTGGGGAGGGGTAACTGGGGTGGAGTGCACATTCACCTAGCAATGTGACTACGCCATGGACACGTTTCATCTTCCAATGAAAGCAGGCAAGAGCTTGGTTTGGATCAGCGAGCACATTAGCAGCAATAGTAGCAAGCAGCAGGAGCACGCTACTGAGTGGTGCCGGCAGCAGAGTGGACAGACATACTGCCCGCATGCTGCTCATTACTTGCCTCTCGCCTTTCTTGCTGCCTGGCCGCCGCTGCTGCTGCTCCTTGCCACCGCTCCTGTGAGGTGTGGGAGGAGGCTGGTGGGAGGGAGGGAGGAGGCTGGCTGGGAGGAGGCTGGTGGGAGGGAGCAGTGGTTGGGTGAGGTGGTGGCTGCCATGCCGCATGAATGGAACTGAAAGGGAGGGGGGAGGGAGGGGATAGGGGAAGGGGATATGGGGATATGGGGATTTGGGGAGTGGCTGCCTCTGGACTGCTCGTACAGTGCGCAAAGGGGGGCATACGGGGGCATAGGGGCGGGGCGGGAGGAGATGTGTTGATGAATTGTACATGGGCTGGGGGAGGGGGAAGTGTATCAACAAACTGGGAGAGGGTGGTTCTGTAGGGGGTGGGGGAGAAGAGGTGACCATCAGACCTGCAGCCAAGGGGCGTGCACGTGTAGTAGGGAGATCGGCTGGGCACTAGGTGTTAGCCACTTACCGGTAGCCACCAGCAGCCCCTCACTGGCAGAGAGCAGGGAGTGAAATGGTCAGGAAGAAGAGGGGGAAGGGGGAGCTTGTGTGTGTGGAGGTGGGAAGGTGATGGTAGTGATGCCAAGGTGCCAAGTTAGGTAGGAGTAGGTCTGCTCTTGGCTGCTGGGAAGGGTAGGTAGGGAAGGGCAGGTGGCTGCGATGCCAAGGGGATAGAAGGCGAGGGGGAGGGGGGAAGTAGGAAAGGAGGGTAGAGTAGGAGGTGAGGTACTGAGAGTTACCATCGGACCTGCAGCAAACATAATGCGCGCTAGTGGTTAGGCTGGATAATAGTGGACACTGTAAGGCAAGGGCAAATTACTCACCGCTTACGCCTTGGTGCTCCGTGTTGCGCAATGCGCCTTGCTGGCTCCTTGTAAGCTGTCACCGTGGACTGACCACTTCCAATTCAAATCACCATCTTCCAATTCAAATCACCACAATCGCCTTCCCTCCCTCCCTCCCTCCCTCCCTCCTGCCCTCCCTGTACAAGTCTCTACAGGTGGCTACAGGTCCTCTTACCCCCCTATCTATACAACCACCCCCTCCAAGTTCGTCAATACACTTACCCCTCCCCCAGGCCTACCCTGTCTCCCTCCCTCCCCTTTCCCTACCCAGTCACCCGGTCACCATCCCCTCCCCCCACTTCCCCCCTCACCTCCACCCTCACATACCAGCCCCCTCCCTTACCCCAGCAGCCCCATCCCAGCCCCTCTCCTTATTTCAGCAACCAGAAGAGAGCCCACCCCAACCTTGACGTTGTACCCTACCCTGGCTCTTGCACCTCCACCTAATAACCCCACTTTACCTTCTGCACCAAAAACGTAAGACCAAGGCAAGTAGCGAGGACACGACAAGGCGCGTATCCCTGTTCACAACATCCCATCCTATTAGCCCTTCATGCCAGGTGAGTGCCTCCGTCATGCACTACGTGACAGCTAGCTTCCCAGGATGTTATGCATGCCTCATTGTAAGCACGCTCCATGCTTGCTGCAGGTCTATACTCCCGCCTATACATCCGCCCCGTGCCTCCTCCCCCCTTCCCTACCCCGTCCCACCACCTCCACTTCCACCTCTCTCCACCCCCCACTTCCCCCCTCACCGTCACCTCCCCCCTGGCGTCCCAGCAGCGCCCCTGGCGTCCCAGAAAGCCCACCCTACCTGTGCGCAACAAGTCAAGAGCTGCCTCCCCTCCCCTCCTGCCTCCCCACCCCTCCAGCCTCTCCTCCCCTCCTGCCTCCCTTCCCAATCCTCATCCGCCTGACCGCACAGTGCAACAACAGGTGTAGCTGGCATGCCGTGTGTTCGCTGCAGCTTTTACGGTCACACTTGCCTTTTCCCTCCCCCCCACCCCCCTTCTCCTTTCCCATACCCACCTGGTGCTACCACCGTGTACTAGCACCTTCAAGTCCATCACCCTCCCCTCACTTCTCCACATCTCTCCTCGCCTCCCCAACTACCCCACCCCACCCCACCCCTCTGCCTTGGAAGGAATCACCCTCAGCACACCTAGCTGCCACATGCCAATGGATAATGGCAGTGGCATTATCACCACACATGAATTGAGTACAGCCAAAGCCCAAGTCAAGCCAAAGTCCAACCCCGAACACTATGTTGTCAGTTGAAGATAGACAGTAGTACAAACCACTCACACAAATTAGCAGCGGCTCCCGCGCTGCAGCTATTTGCTCCCGCGCTGCAGCTATGTGGCTCCCGCGCTGCAGCAATTCAGCTCCCGCGCTGTAGCTAATCGGCTCCCGCGCTGTAGCTAATCGGCTCCCGCGCTGTAGCTAATCGGCCATAGTGCTACAGCGCGGGAGCCGCTATGCTCCCGCGCTGAAGCCATAGTGCTACAACGCGGGAGCCGCTATGCTCCCGCGCTGAAGCCATAGTGCTACAACGCGGGAGCCGCTATGCTCCCGCGCTGTTGCCATAGTGCTACAGCGCGGGAACCCATATGCTCCCGCGCTGAAGCCATTATGCTACAGCGCGGGAGCCGCTATGCTCCCGCGCTGAAGCCATAGTGCTACAACGCGGGAGCCGCTATGCTCCCGCGCTGAAGCCATAGTGCTACAGCGCGGGAGCCGCTATGCTCCCGCGCTGAAGCCATTGTGCTACAGCGCGGGAGCCCATATGCTCCCGCGCTGAAGTCATTATGCTACAGCGCGGGAGCCGCTATGCTCCCGCGCTGAAGCCATAGTGCTACAACGCGGGAGCCGCTATGCTCCCGCGCTGAAGCCATAGTGCTACAGCGCGGGAGCCGCTATGCTCCCGCGCTGAAGCCATAGTGCTACAACGCGGGAGCCGCTATGCTCCCGCGCTGAAGCCATAGTGCTACAACGCGGGAGCCGCTATGCTCCCGCGCTGTTGCCATAGTGCTACAGCGCGGGAACCCATATGCTCCCGCGCTGAAGCCATTATGCTACAGCGCGGGAGCCGCTATGCTCCCGCGCTGAAGCCATAGTGCTACAACGCGGGAGCCGCTATGCTCCCGCGCTGAAGCCATAGTGCTACAGCGCGGGAGCCGCTATGCTCCCGCGCTGAAGCCATTGTGCTACAGCGCGGGAGCCCATATGCTCCCGCGCTGAAGTCATTATGCTACAGCGCGGGAGCCGCTATGCTCCCGCGCTGAAGCCATAGTGCTACAACGCGGGAGCCGCTATGCTCCCGCGCTGAAGCCATAGTGTTAGGCTGCAGCGCGGGAGCCACATGGCTTCAGCGCGGGAGCCACATAGCTGCAGCGCGGGAGCAAATAGCTGCAGCGCGGGAGCCGCTGCTAATTTGTGTGAGTGTAATAATCAATCAGTGTACTGTACACAATATGTCAAAGTGCACTTGTCCATCCAACAGTTTAGCTGCTTCTGCACCTTGACTGTGATGCCAGAGCTTGTACATGAGTATGACATTCTGCTTGGTGCTGACTGGCTGACTGTGCAGGGGGCCTTGCTTGACTATGTCGACAAGTCTCTCACCCTGCGGACCCCTAAGGGCCAGCCTACCTTACTACCTTCAGCGGTAAGCAAGAAGGGGTCAGTTAACTGTACAGTTGAGTCTCTACGAACTGTAAAACCTGTAAAAGAAGCCTATGCTATTCCTCCTGGTTTCCTAGTGTCCGGCCCTGAGGTGGTTTATACCCCTCTGTCTGCCAAGACGGCTGCTAAGTGGCTCAAAGATGGAGGCACAGGTGTGGTAGCACTGGTCTCTTATGAGAACCTGCAAGACCCACCTGGTGTTCCCCCTGAGCAGGCGGCACAGTTAAAGAGCCTCCTTATGGAGTTCTCTGATGTGTTTGAGCCTATCACTGGGTTGCCTCCTGCACGTGATGTAGGGCATTCTATACCCCTGCAGGATGGTGCTAAACCTCCTGCCAGGCCCAGTTATAGGATGAGCCAGCCAGAACAGGAAGAAGTTAAAAAACAGGTCACTGACATGTTGTCCAAAGGGCTGATAGAGCCTAGCTCCTCCCCATTTGCAGCACCAGTTCTTTTTGTAAAGAAAAAGTCCGGTGAGCTACGCATGTGCGTAGACTACCGCCAGCTTAACAAGCTCACTATACGTGATCAGTACCCTCTCCCCAGAATTGATGATTTATTTGATAAATTGTCGGGTATGACTGTATTTTCCTCCCTGGATCTCCAGGCTGGCTATCATCAAATCAGAATACCTGATGAGGATATTCCTAAAACTGCGTTTAGGACGCCCATGGGACACTATCAATATAAAGTGTTATGCTTTGGTTTAACCAATGCTCCCGCTACATTTCAACGGGCAATGAACCAGGCATTTGCCACGGTGATTGATCGGTGTGCTCTGGTATATCTTGATGACATTTTAATCATGTCCAAGTCTATCCAGGAGCACCTGTCACACCTGCGCGGAATATTCAGTTTGCTGAGACAACATAAATATTTTGCTAAATTATCCAAATGTGAATTCATGAAAGAGTCTCTACCTTTCCTGGGGCACATCATCTCTAAAGATGGTGTAGCTGTAGACCCCAGCAAGGTGACTGCTATCAAAGACTGGCCAGTTCCTACGAACCTGACAGCTCTGCAGTCATTCCTTGGCATGGCTAATTATGTACGTAAATTTGTGCGTAATTTTAGTTCTATTGCTGTTCCACTTACTAATTTAACTGGCCCTGAAGGCAAATCTTTTAACTGGGCGCAATGGCCTAAACCCCAGTTAGATGCTTTCAACGCTCTAAAGCAGGCTATTATGAAGGTGCCTATGCTCCGATTGCCTGATATAACCAAGCCCTTTGAAGTCTACTGTGACGCCTCACTCTTGGGTGTTGGCGCAGTATTGACACAGGCTGGTTACCCCCTGGCATATTACTCACGTAAGCTGTCAAAAGCTGAAATGAATTATACCACTGGGGAACAGGAAACTTTGGCCATTATTGCTGCGTGTACACAGTGGCGGTGCTACCTTGAAGGAGTGCCATTCACCCTGTTTACTGATCACCGCCCTCTAGAGGCCCTACCTACGCAGTCTACACTGTCCCGTAGGCAGAGCCGCTGGTTGGAGTTCTTATCCCGATTTAATTACACCATTAAATACCTACCTGGCAACACTAATCCTGCCGATCCACTGTCACGTATTCCAGTAACTTCAGCGACGGCTAAGACTGATACTGACAAAATCCTGGTGACGACCAGGCAGCAGAAGCGGAGATTACAGGAGGGGGAGGACGTCGGTGCGGGTACACCGTTGGGCAGCGGCAGCGGGGGCAGCGAACAGCAGCCTACCGCTGGATCAGACCCTGACCATGATGCTGACTCTGATGATGCTCTAAAGCCATCAGAGCCTAAGCGGTTAAGGTGGGCTGACCCGGTCTCTAATGACTGTGAGGCACAGGTCCCTGAGTGTCCTGGTCACCCTTCTCAGGTTACAGATTGGCTAATTAGTGCCTATAGCACTGATCCTGCCTTTGCTGAGCCTCATGAGGAGTGGGAAATGACCCAGGAGGGTCTGTGGCGACACCTTGATAAAGGTACTATTATAGTTCCTAATGATATTCAGCTACGAGAGCATATCTTGCACGAAATGCATGATGCTAAGTATGCTGGCCATGTGGGCATCACCAAAACCCTTGAACGTGTGCGTAGGGTGTTCTGGTGGAAAACCATGCGTGCTGACGTTAGACACTATGTGACTAACTGTGATGCATGCCAACGAAACAAAGCGTCACGCCAGGTACCTGGTGGGCTGCTAAATCCCTTGTCTATACCGGGGTACCGCTGGGAATCTGTCACCATGGATTTGGTGGTTAAGCTTCCAGTCGGTGTGCATGGCTATGATTCTATCTGTGTGGTCGTGGACCGTCTATCAAAGATGGTTCACCTAATCCCATGCATTGAAGCCATGGATGCTAAGGAATTTGCTGAATTATACATTGACCATGTATTTAAATACGTGCTACCTTTAACAACCAGTTCTGGATTGAGGTCAGAAAGCTGATAGGCGTAGACCCTGCTTTCAGCACCGCGTATCATCCCCAGTCAGATGGTCAGACTGAGCGTACAAACCAAATTGTGGAAGAAATGCTTAGACATTATATCCTACCTACTCAAGAAGATTGGCCTAGGCATTTAGCCTTTGCCGAGTTTGCTATTAATAATTCATGGCAAGAGTCTATTCAGTCCACGCCATTCCTGGTGAACTATGGACAGTCACCCATTACACCTGTGCTGCATAAGCTGCCCAGGCCGTGCCTATCTCCATCCGCTGAGAGCTTCGCCAAGAAGTGGGAGCATGAGGTAAAGCATGCTCAGGAGTGCATGCGGGTGGCTCAGGACCGCCAACAAAGGTATGCGAATAAGCGTAGGCGTGATGTCACGTTCAGCGTAGGTGACAGCGTCCTGCTGAGCACCAAGAACCTGCGCAATGCACCTGGCAGAGCACGTAAGTTCTTGCCTAGGTATGTAGGACCTTTCAAGGTCACAGGCAAGCTAGGTGAGGCTGCCTACCGGTTGGAGTTACCTCCCACCATGAGCAGGTTACATCCTGTGTTCCATGTGTCACTTCTTAAGAAGTACACTGGCAGCCAGGGGTTTCCACCCCCTCCTGTGATGGAGTGGCTGGAAGATGCGCCTCACTATGAAGTGCATAGCTTGTTGAGCCACAGGCAGGTACGTTTCAAGAAGCGTATGGAGTACCTGGTCAAGTGGACAGGCTACGATGATACCTACAACACCTGGGAGCCAGAGGCTATGCTGGCTGGTGCTCCCCAGATCTTGTCTAGGTACAAGGCTGTGCATAACCTGCCTTAATGTCAGAATGTCTCAGTGACCTATGTCACTTGGCCTGGTCCTATGACCATGGTCCCCATGTGGCACCTTATGGTGATGCATGTGTTTCTGTGGGTGGCTGGTACCCTTATGGGTCAGCCTGATTATCAGTGGTCTCTATAGACTGCGAGTCTCGGTGCTCTGGGCTATCCCAGGTACCTTGGCGGAACGGATCTCTTAAGAGGGGGAGGAATGTGACGGTGCGCTTACGCGTATCCGTATACCACACTTTAGCAGAGTGACTGAGGAGGTCAATGGTGGGCTGCTACCAGCTCACCATTCGGGTTCGACTCCCGAGGGTCCCGTTCTAAACCTGGGCTCAGTTGCTGTGCGAGAGTGTGGATAGTAGAGACTGCGTTGGACATTTCTAAGTGGACATGCCGCTCACACTGTAAGATTTAAGGCAGCGGCTACGCCGTTACATCCAAGGCCTGGATGGCCGGCATCCAGCACGAGCACGCCGTGCTATCGCAAGTCACCAACTACACCGCCTCGCTGCAGCGGTACCGGGAGTACGTCGCAATGACGTTGGTAACCTGGCCAGCCATGTGGGCCGAGATGTCCAAGCCGCGCTGGTCCAACGCTAGGTTCCGGCTGTACGGAGGCAAACAGCGCACCGTGGCCAAGTTCTGGGCTGAGGTGGGCCTCCTGACCTGACCCTGACCCTGACCCTGACCCTGCCCCTGCCCCTGCCCCTGCCCCTGCCCCTGCCCCTGCCCCTGCCCCTGCCCCTGCCCCTGCCCCTGCCCCTGCCCCTGCCCCTGCCCCTGCCCCTGCCCCTGCCCCTGCCCCTGCCCCTGCCCCTGCCCCTGCCCCTGCCCCTGCCCCTGCCCCTGCCCCTGCCCCTGCCCCTGCCCCTGCCCCTGCCCCTGCCCCTGCCCCTGCCCCTGCCCCTGCCCCTGCCCCTGCCCCTGCCCCTGCCCCTGCCCCTGCCCCTGCCCCCGCCCCCGCCCCGCCCCGCCCCCGCCCCGACCCGACCCGACCCGACCCGACCCGACCCGACCCGCCCCGCCCCGCCCCGCCCCGCCCCGCCCCGCCCCGCCCCGCCCCGCCCCGCCCCGCCCCGCCCCGCCCCGCCCCGCCCCGCCCCGCCCCGCCCCGCCCCGCCCCGCCCCGCCCCGCCCCGCCCCGACCCGACCCGACCCGACCCGACCCGACCCGACCCGACCCGACCCGACCCGACCCGACCCGACCCGACCCGACCCGACCCGACCCGACCCGACCCGACCCGACCCGACCCGACCCGACCCGACCCGACCCGACCCGACCCGACCCGACCCGACCCGACCCGACCCGACCCGACCCGACCCGACCCGACCCGACCCGACCCGACCCGACCCGACCCGACCCGACCCGACCCGACCCGACCCGACCCGACCCGACCCGACCCGACCCGACCCGACCCGACCCGACCCGACCCGACCCGACCCGACCCGACCCGACCCGACCCGACCCGACCCGACCCGACCCGACCCGACCCGACCCGACCCGACCCGACCCGACCCGACCCGACCCGACCCGACCCGACCCGACCCGACCCGACCCGACCCGACCCGACCCGACCCGACCCGACCCGACCCGACCCGACCCGACCCGACCCGACCCGACCCGACCCGACCCGACCCGACCCGACCCGACCCGACCCGACCCGACCCGACCCGACCCGACCCGACCCGACCCGACCCGACCCGACCCGACCCGACCCGACCCGACCCGACCCGACCCGACCCGACCCGACCCGACCCGACCCGACCCGACCCGACCCGACCCGACCCGACCCGACCCGACCCGACCCGACCCGACCCGACCCGACCCGACCCGACCCGACCCGACCCGACCCGACCCGACCCGACCCGACCCGACCCGACCCGACCCGACCCGACCCGACCCGACCCGACCCGACCCGACCCGACCCGACCCGACCCGACCCGACCCGACCCGACCTGACCTGACTGCAGACTGTGAGGGGTGCCATGGTACGCTGCAACTCAGCAGCCACAGGTCGCCCCCTAGCCCTGGCCTATGGGGCAGCTGGCTTCAGCGGTGCCGGCAGCATGGGCAGCAGGGGTGTGCCTGTGAAGCAGATGCTCAGGGAAGCATGCAGGCACTTCCCAGGGCGTGTGTTGATGGTGCATGAGTTCCGTACCAGCCGTGTCAGCTCTGCCCACACCAACGTGGTGGCAGGCCATGCAGAGGGGTTCAGGTGAGAGCCCTTGGGTGCAATTGCATTGTAGCAATGGAGTCATTACATAGCTGTTATGGAGTCATCACCAGCACCGTGAAGACTAAACATGGCTTGACTTAACACTGGCTTTGATTGTGCATCTATGTCGCCTTGCAGGTGCCTGCGCCCGGTGCGCAGCATGGCGACGCTATCTCGGATCAGGGGCCTGATGTGCTCAACAAGCACAGGCATCAGGTTCTACGACCGGGACGTGTCAGCTGCGCTGAACATCTGCCGCATTGCAGCCGGGCCGGGCCGCCCTCGCGAGCTCAGCAGCTGGCTGGGCCGCCCAGCTATGCCTAACCCAGGCAGACCAGGCCAGGAGTGGGTGTGCGTGCGCGACAGAGGCCTGCTGCGGAAGCGGCAGCGGCGGCATCAGCGGCAGCGATAGTGACATGTGTATCATGTCATGAGCCAAACGAACAAACAATACAATTGCCCCTGACAAAGGGGATGTGTGTGCGATAGAGTGTGCATAGTGTAGGGTAGGGCTCTATCGACTCCTGGGGTTAGGGACCTAGGTTAGGGACACACACCGGTCACTAACTCCTGTGGAGAAGTGTAGGGGCTTCACAGGAGGATAGGGATACAGGACAGCCTGACCTGCATGGTAAATCTGATATGATCCTGTCATCTACCCGGCGCTGCCGGCGGTAGCCCACTGTTCATTACATCAGCAGCAGCAGCAGCAGAAGCATTACATCCATCAATCACGCTTCTCCATCCTCCATTTAATGGAGGGCGCACACAATATTTGTCTCAAGCTAAACTTTTGGACGGTGAGCTAAGCTGAGTGATTCGTCACTTGCTACGGTGACCTAAGTAACATCCAACCCCTTCTTATAAGATACTCTGTGATTCACACACTGTGAACGAGCCTCACCGTTCATGGTGTCCGAATGCGTGTGGACAACATTTCCCTTGAATATGTTTCCTCAATAACAGAAGAACAAAACTCATTCAACACGGAACAACAGACCTGTTATCATTGTGTTGATAGGTAAATTAGGTGTTGATAGGTAAATTAGGTGTTGATAGGTGTTGATAGGTAAATTAGGTGTTGATAGGTGTGTTTGATAGGTGTTTGTAACTATTCCATGTTTGGGTTTACTTGCTGTACCTGGCTATCGCTGGCCACATCCCCCTCACAACATACTTGCAACAACGCACAGGGGCAGCTCCCCGCTGTTCGTAACTATCTATTGTTCTTCGTGCAGCTGTAGCCATCGACATGAATACATATAAAGCAGCTGCATGTGGGGTCGGACTGACGCTCAATGGTGCTGTCACAAAACGGGAAATGGATGGAGGGGGGTGGCTAGTCCTACTGTGCCGCCCACCACTACTAAGTCAGGCGGCTGGAGAGGTGTGGTAGGCATTGAGCTGGGATGAAGGGTGATCTTAGGCCGGCCTTGATCACATGGCACCACACGGTTTGCACGAGCCTGACCAGGCTTGGGCGGCGAAGAAGGCTCTGTCTGCTCTGTATGCTTCGTGTCAAGCACGCACGCCAGCAGTCCATGGTTCCCATCAACAAGAGGCATCAGCATCTGCAGGCCTATTTCACAACCACCACTACGACACATGAAGCACCCGATGTGATCCCTGAGCCAGCTAGGACCAGGCAAGCTGTGCCTGCCCATTTGCAAGCCGTCCCTCTTGGGAGAGGCAGACTTCACTCTGTCCCTGCCCCTGCCCCGGTCACAACACATCCACCTGCCTATGAGCTGCCCCATCTTCACAACATCACATCCATTGTTCAAGCGCAACTAAGTGAGCTCAACAATGACACAGCACCTGGCCTGGATGGGCTCCCAGCCCCCTTTATCAAGCACGCCCGCACAGTTGAGGAGAGTGGTACCACATACTTGTTGCTCCCTCTGCTTGCCACATGGATTATCCCAGCGGCTTGGAAGGTAGCTAGAATCAGCCCCCTCTTCAAGGACACAGACCCCACAGACCCCAACAAGTACAGAATGCTTGCTGTGAGTAGTGTGTTGTACCGCCTGTATGCTAACGTCTTGCGGCACGTGCTGACTGCCTGGTGCATGACACACAAAGTGCTGCCAGCTGAGCAGTTTGGGTTCATCCCAGGACGCAGCACCATGCAACCCATGTTCATTCTGCGCCATCTTGTCCACGCTCAAAAGGCTAGCGCAGATGCCAAGCACCGCAAGCTTTTCACTGCCTTCATTGACTTCAAACAGGCCTATGACCACATACCTCGACAACAATTGTGGGAGCACTTGCGGGTTGGGGTCAAGCTGCCACAGCCCTTGCTTGCCTGCCTTAGGGGTCTGTATAGGGATGATAGCTATGTGCTGATAGATGGCCCCCACCGCACCCCCCCAATGACTCCGGACCAAGGTGTCAAGCAAGGCTGCCCCATCAGCCCACTCCTGTTTGCTCTCTATGTTCACGACATTAGTAAGGAGTTCCTGGGTCCTGTTGATGCTGTGAGGGTGCAAGGCACACCTGTCACCCACTTCATGTATGCTGATGACCTGACCCTGGTGAGCACCTCGCCACACGGGCTGCAGCGGCTGGTCTGCCAGCTTCAAGGCTTTGCAGACAGGAAACACCTTACAGTCAATGTGGGCAAGTCAAAGGTGATGGTCTTCAATGGCAATTCACAAACTGCAGCACCTAGTTTTGTTGGCCCTGCAGCACCAAGCATGAGATCCTGCCTGTGGTGAGAGAGTTCAAGTACTTGGGCATGCATTTTAATCCCAGCGCCACCCCCGACTTTGCTGCCACTCATATGAGGGCTGGCATGTTCCTCGCCATGCGCCAAGCATGCAACCTCATTACAGAACAATAATGAGAACTTGCATGACTTCATGTTGAGCCCATGTGCACCTTTGTTTGTGCACCTTGCTTTGAAGTGCGTTACAGAAAGTCCCGAACCCCTAGAGGGGGAGGGCGGCCTAGCAGCCTCACGGCTGACGGCTTAAGCGGTGTAAGCCACATCATCATCATCATCTGGGGGGGTTTACTTCTACCGCACATGTGCAACATGCACCGAGGGGTTGTGGATGATGCTAGGAATTGCATTCTTTGTATGCGTTGCCACAAGGTCCATCAGGGAACAATTAAAACCATGCAGTGAGGACTACGCAGAACATAAATGGGTTGGTCGTTTGTCTGTGTGGGTGACCTCCCACACACATGCCATGGGCACCTTTAACATGCACTCTTGCTTGTCCACTGTGACAGGGCTGTAGCCTAGGATTGACATGACATATATGCCCTCATGTGAGCTGATGACGGCTCAAAACAAGGCAGCAATACTACACGACATGCATTGATACAATGGGGGTCACACTACTGTGCCTCAGCCTGCTGTGGCTTCTTGCCCTTTGGTGGGCGGTCTTTCAGCCGCTGATAGCCCTAGTCTGAGAGTTCCTGGCAGCTCAACCAACCGCTCCAATATTCTTTGATCCATTTTTGGCCAGCTGCCCAGGTGCTACCAACACAATCCTGCAACCATCTAATGTGCGATGACAGTGGCATATGCAGCAGTCTATAGTCAAAGCCTACGCCGAGTGCATAGCCAAAATAAACAACCAAGCAGAGCATTGTGGAGGGCAGCAAGGCCACTCAACATGCCCATGCAATTCCACATGACTAGAACCAGTGCCGGCTCATATGCGGCAGTGCTGCAAATGACACCTGGAATGAATGGGCACCACGATTGGAAGGGTGGCGAGATTGTGGTACTACTTATAGGTCCTATTCCTGCATGCAACATTGAACAGACAACAAAATGGTGGGTGAGCAGAAGTGGATGCGCTAACATGCGACACACTGCACACAGTGCGACACATCGCAAACTAACAAGGTTTGATGCCTCTATTCCAACACACCTGCAACCAGTGGACGACATGCAACCCTCTCACCTACCTCTTCATCCTCCTTGTCTGCCTCAGGCTCATCTTCTGCCTCTGGCTCCTCCTCCTCCTCTTCATTTGCGTCTGCCTCAGGCTCATCTTCTGCTTCCTCATCAGCCTCTTCATGTGGGTCTGCCTCCTCCTCCTCCTCCTCTTCATTTGCGTCTGCTTCTGGCTCATCTTCTGCCTTTGTCACATCTTTTCCCCCAGGCTCGTCTTCCGCCTCAACCTCGGGCTCTTTGATTGCGTCTGCTTCTGCCTCATCTTCTGCCTTAAGCTCTGCTTCTGCTTCTGACTCTGTTGCTGCCTCAGCGTCAGCCTTTGATTCTGCATCAGGCCCGGCTTGTGGTGTTTCTGACATATCTGTGTCCATTCCAGAACCTTTACCCTGCCGGCCCATCTTAGCCTTGTAAACAAGCCCGACAACAGCTCTGTGAGAACCTGCGGAAATACCAACGTGCGCGTTTGTTTGGGGTGCAGGGTGTTGCTGCTGCAGCTGCTGTTGCGTAGAAGGCTCCAAGACTGCTGCGCGGCTGTAGCTGAGTCGCCTCCCTGATGGTGACTGAGCCAGAGGTTTAGGTGATGGGGGGGGGGATGGCAACACCCTTACGACAGCATTGGCTGCTGCACGTGCCAAGGCTGAGGGATCAGCCAATGCCTCTGGCTTTGGCACAGGCGCCCCTTGATGCAACAAAGCTGCTTCTGGCTTAGGCATGGACGCTGCAGATTTGGTCATTGGCTCAGGCTCTGCTATAGCTCCTTGAGCCTCTAATGCAGGCTTGCTTGCAGCGTCTGACTCGGACTCAGCTACGGATAAAACCTCTGCCTTAAGCTCGCTTGCTGCCTTAGCCTTAGTATCAGCTGCTGGTTGTGCCTCAGGCCCAGTCTCAACATCTGCCTCAGCTTCGGGCTCAGATTCTGCCTCAGCCTCAGCCGCTGCCTCTGGCTTAGCTGCTGCCTCTGCCTCAGGCTCAGCTTCTGCCTCAGTCTCAGCTACTGCCTCCGGCTCAGCTTCTGCCTCAGCTGCTACCTCAGGCTCAGCCGCTGCCTCTGCCTCAGCTCCTGCCTCAGGCTCAGCTTCTGCCTCAGCCGCTGCCTCAGCCTCGGGCTCATCTGCTGCCTCAGCCTCAGGCTCAGCCGCTGCCTCTGCATCTGGCTCAGCTGCAGCTTCTGCCTCAGGCTTAGCTTCTGCCTCAGCCTCGGGCTCAGCTGCTGCCTCTGGCTCAGCCGCTGCCTCTGCCTCGGGCTCAGCTTCTGCCTCAGTTTCTGCCTCAGCTTCTGCCTCAGCCGCTGCCTCTGGCTCAGGTGCTGCCTCTGCCTCGGGCTCAGCTTCCGCCTCAGCTGCTGCCTCAGGCTCAGGCTCAGCTGCTGCCTCAGCCTCAGGCTCAGCCTCTGCCTCAGCCTCGGGCTCAGCTCCTGCCTCAGTCTCAGCTGCTGCCTCCGGCTCAGCTTCTGCCTCAGCTGCTACCTCAGGCTCAGCCGCTGCCTCTGCCTCTGGCTCAGCTGCATCTGCTACCTCTGCTTCGGGGTCAACTTCTGCCTCAGCTGCTGCCTCGGGCTCAGGCTCAGCAGCTGCCTCAGCCTCAGGCTCAGCTGCTGCCTCAGCCGCAGGCTCAGCTGCTGCCTCAGCCTCAGGCTCAGCTGCTGCCTCAGCCTCTAGCTCAGCTTCTGCCTCAGTCTCAGCTGCTGCCTCAGCCTCTGCCTCAGCCGCGGGCTCAGCTGCTGCCTCAGGCTCTGGCTCAGCTGCTGCCTCAGCCTCAGGCTCAGCTGCTGCCTCGGGCTCAGCTTCTGCCTCCGCTTCTGCCTCAGCCTCAGGCTCAGCTGCTGCCTCAGGCTCAGGCTCAGCTGCTGCCTCAGCCTCAGGCTCAGCTGCTGCCTCTATCGCGGGCTCAGCTCCTGCCTCAGGCTCAGGCTCAGCCGCTGCATCTGCATCTGCCTCAGCCTCAGCCGCTGCCTCTGGCTCAGCTGCAGCTTCTGCCTCAGCCTCAGCCTCGGGCTCAGCTGCTGCCTCAGCCTCAGCTGCTGTCTCAGGCTCAGCCTCAGCTGCTGCCTCAGCCTCAGGCTCAGCAGCTGCCTCAGCTTCGGGCTCAGCTTCTGCCTCAGGCTCAGCCGCTGCCTCGGGCTCAGCTTCTGCCTCAGCCTCAGGATCAGCTTCTGCCTCCGCTTCTGCCTCAGCCTCAGGCTGAGCTGCTGCCTCAGCCTCAGACTCAGCTGCTGCCTCTGCCTCGGGCTCATCTGCTGCCTCAGCCTCAGGCTCAGCTGCTGCCTCAGCCTCAGGCTCAGGCTCTGCCTCAGCCTCAGGCTCAGCTGCTGCTTCTGCCTCAGCTGTTGCCTCAGCCTCTGCCTCAGCCACGGGCTCAGCTTCTGCCTCAGTCTCAGCTGCTGCCTCGGGCTCAGCTTCTGCCTCAGCCTCAGGATCAGCTTCTGCCTCCGCTTCTGCCTCCGCTTCTGCCTCCGCTTCTGCCTCAGCCTCAGCCTCAGGCTGAGCTGCTGCCTCAGCCTCAGGCTCAGCTGCTGCCTCTGTCTCGGGCTCATGTGCTGCCTCAGCCTCAGGCTCAGCTGCTGCCTCAGCCTCAGGCTCAGCTGCTGCCTCTGCCTCGGGCTCATCTGCTGCCTCAGCCTCAGGCTCAGCTGCTGCCTCAGCCTCAGGCTCAGGCTCTGCCTCTGCCTCAGGCTCAGCTGCTGCTTCTGCCTCAGCTGCTGCCTCAGCCTCTGCCTCAGCCACGGGCTCAGCTTCTGCCTCCGTCTCAGCTGCTGCCTCGGGCTCAGCTTCTGCCTCAGCCTCAGGCTCAGCTTCTGCCTCAGCTTCTGCCTCAGCCTCAGGCTCAGCTTCTGCCTCAGTCTCAGCTGTTGCCTCAGGCTCAGCCGCTGCCTCTGCATCTGGCTCAGCTGCAGCTTCTGCCTCAGCCTCGGGCTCAGCTGCTGCCTCAGCCTCAGCTGCTGCCTCAGCCTCAGGCTCAGCTGCTGCCTCAGCCTCAGGCTCAGCTTCTGCCTCAGTCTCAGCTGTTGCCTCAGGCTCAGCCGCTGCCTCTGCATCTGGCTCAGCTGCAGCTTCTGCCTCAGCCTCGGGCTCAGCTTCTGCCTCAGCCTCAGGCTCAGCTTCTGCCTCACCTTCTGCCTCAGCCTCAGGCTCAGCTTCTGCTTCAGCCTCAGCTATTGCCTCAGGCTCAGCCGCTGCCTCTGCATCTGGCTCAGCTGCAGCTTCTGCCTCAGCCTCAGCCTCGGGCTCAGCTGCTGCCTCAGCCTCAGCTGCTGCCTCAGGCTCAGGCTCAGCTGCTGCCTCGGGCTCAGGCTCAGCTGCTGCTTCAGGCTCAGCTGCTGCCTCAGGCTCAGGCTCAGCAGCTGCCTCAGCTTCGGGCTCAGCTTCTGCCTCAGGCTCAGCCGCTGCCTCGGGCTCAGCTTCTGCCTCAGCCTCAGGATCAGCTTCTGCCTCCGCTTCTGCCTCAGCCTCAGGCTGAGCTGCTGCCTTAGCCTCAGACTCATCTGCTGCCTCTGCCTCGGGCTCATCTGCTGCCTCAGCCTCAGGCTCAGCTGCTGCCTCAGCCTCAGGCTCAGGCTCTGCCTCAGCCTCAGGCTCAGCTGCTGCTTCTGCCTCAGCTGCTGCCTCAGCCTCTGCCTCAGCCACGGGCTCAGCTTCTGCCTCCGTCTCAGCTGCTGCCTCGGGCTCAGCTTCTGCCTCAGCCTCAGGCTCAGCTTCTGCCTCAGCTTCTGCCTCAGCCTCAGGCTCAGCTTCTGCTTCAGCCTCAGCTATTGCCTCAGGCTCAGCCGCTGCCTCTGCATCTGGCTCAGCTGCAGCTTCTGCCTCAGCCTCAGCCTCGGGCTCAGCTGCTGCCTCAGCCTCAGCTGCTGCCTCAGGCTCAGGCTCAGCTGCTGCCTCGGGCTCAGGCTCAGCTGCTGCTTCAGGCTCAGCTGCTGCCTCGGGCTCAGGCTCAGCTGCTGCTTCAGGCTCAGCTGCTGCCTCAGGCTCAGGCTCAGCAGCTGCCTCAGCTTCGGGCTCAGCTTCTGCCTCAGGCTCAGCCGCTGCCTCGGGCTCAGCTTCTGCCTCAGCCTCAGGCTCAGCTTCTGCCTCAGCTGCTGCCTCAGCCTCAGGCTCAGCTTCTGCCTCAGCTTCTGCTTCAGCCTCAGGCTCAGCCACTGCCTCAGCCTCGGGCTCATCTGCTGCCTCAGCCTCAGGCTCAGCCGCTGCCTCTGCATCTGGCTCAGCTGCAGCTTCTGCCTCAGCCTCGGGCTCAGCTGCTGCCTCAGCCTCAGCTGCTGCCTCAGCCTCAGGCTCAGCTGCTGCCTCAGCCTCAGGCTCAGCTTCTGCCTCAGTCTCAGCTGTTGCCTCAGGCTCAGCCGCTGCCTCTGCATCTGGCTCAGCTGCAGCTTCTGCCTCAGCCTCGGGCTCAGCTTCTGCCTCAGCCTCAGGCTCAGCTTCTGCCTCAGCTGCTGCCTCAGCCTCAGGCTCAGCTTCTGCCTCAGCTTCTGCTTCAGCCTCAGGCTCAGCCACTGCCTCAGCCTCGGGCTCATCTGCTGCCTCAGCCTCAGGCTCAGCCGCTGCCTCTGCATCTGGCTCAGCTGCAGCTTCTGCCTCAGCCTCAGCCTCGGGCTCAGCTGCTGCCTCAGCCTCAGCTGCTGCCTCAGGCTCAGGCTCAGCTGCTGCCTCGGGCTCAGGCTCAGCTGCTGCTTCAGGCTCAGCTGCTGCCTCGGGCTCAGGCTCAGCTGCTGCTTCAGGCTCAGCTGCTGCCTCAGGCTCAGGCTCAGCAGCTGCCTCAGCTTCGGGCTCAGCTTCTGCCTCAGGCTCAGCCGCTGCCTCGGGCTCAGCTTCTGCCTCAGCCTCAGGCTCAGCTTCTGCCTCAGCTGCTGCCTCAGCCTCAGGCTCAGCTTCTGCCTCAGCTTCTGCTTCAGCCTCAGGCTCAGCCACTGCCTCAGCCTCGGGCTCATCTGCTGCCTCTGCCTCGGGCTCATCTGCTGCCTCAGCCTCAGGCTCAGCCACTGCCTCAGCCTCAGGCTCAGCTGCTGCTTCTGCCTCAGCTGCTGCCTCAGCCTCTGCCTCAGCCACGGGCTCAGCTTCTGCCTCCGTCTCAGCTGCTGCCTCGGGCTCAGCTTCTGCCTCAGCCTCAGGCTCAGCTTCTGCCTCAGCCTCAGGCTCAGCTTCTGCCTCAGTCTCAGCTGTTGCCTCAGGCTCAGCCGCTGCCGCTGCATCTGGCTCAGCTGCAGCTTCTGCCTCAGCCTCGGGCTCAGCTTCTGCCTCAGCCTCAGGCTCAGCTTCTGCCTCAGCTTCTGCCTCAGCCTCAGGCTCAGCTTCTGCTTCAGCCTCAGCTATTGCCTCAGGCTCAGCCGCTGCCTCTGCATCTGGCTCAGCTGCAGCTTCTGCCTCAGCCTCAGCCTCGGGCTCAGCTGCTGCCTCAGCCTCAGCTGCTGCCTCAGGCTCAGGCTCAGCTGCTGCCTCGGGCTCAGGCTCAGCTGCTGCTTCAGGCTCAGCTGCTGCCTCGGGCTCAGGCTCAGCTGCTGCTTCAGGCTCAGCTGCTGCCTCAGGCTCAGGCTCAGCAGCTGCCTCAGCTTCGGGCTCAGCTTCTGCCTCAGGCTCAGCCGCTGCCTCGGGCTCAGCTTCTGCCTCAGCCTCAGGCTCAGCTTCTGCCTCAGCTTCTGCCTCAGCCTCAGGCTCAGCTTCTGCCTCAGCTTCTGCTTCAGCCTCAGGCTCAGCCACTGCCTCAGCCTCGGGCTCATCTGCTGCCTCTGCCTCGGGCTCATCTGCTGCCTCTGCCTCGGGCTCATCTGCTGCCTCTGCCTCGGGCTCAGCTTCTGCCTCGGGCTCAGCTGCTGCTTCAGGCTCAGCTGCTGCCTCGGGCTCAGGCTCAGCTGCTGCTTCAGGCTCAGCTGCTGCCTCAGGCTCAGGCTCAGCAGCTGCCTCAGCTTCGGGCTCAGCTTCTGCCTCAGGCTCAGCCGCTGCCTCGGGCTCAGCTTCTGCCTCAGCCTCAGGCTCAGCTTCTGCCTCAGCTGCTGCCTC
>JASKMD010000012.1:8017132-8169430 GCA_030144725.1 Haematococcus lacustris | reverse complement strand
CATGCAGGAACGCGGCATTGTCGACAGCATCGCACGCACCATCACAGCCCCAGCCCAGGCGGTGGCCAGTGCCACGGCCGCGTGCATGGTGGCGCAATACATGCAAGCGCAGGCGCCGGCCCCCAGCCCCAGGTAGGCCAGCAGGGCAGCAGAACAGCATTGCGCCCCACGCAAGGCATCCCCCGCAAGGGGTCGGCCTGAGGGCTATCTCCACCCCCACCATTACTACATCTTCAGACAGTGCAGGCAGTGCAACACTTGCTCCCACGCACTACATTGTTCAAGGGTGGGGCCCTTCCAAATCTCCCCTGACTACCACTACTGCAGTGTCATCGAAGCACTCCTGGCAGCTACAAACAGCAGGAACAGCACTCCTTCCCACTAGCTTTGATGCCGCAGCTCATCCTGCACATCACGTCAGACACCTTACTGTGTGTCGGGGCCGGGCCAGCTGCACTGCACAAGGCATCTCCTGCAGGGCTGTTGGCCTGAGGGGTGGACATTGGGGCACCCTGCTGACCCTATCGCCGCCGCCCTTGACCCCGCTTCCATGCTTGCCCCCCTCAGCTGAAGCCCCTGCCCCTGCCCCTGCCCCTGCCTCCTGCAGTGCTGCCATGGGCCGCCCCTTCCTGCACATCCGGCTGCAGGGCGGCCGCGCCTTCACCGAGTACCTCACTCGCGCTGCTCTGCCGGGCGAGCGCCTGCACCTCTCCCTGGAGCTGTTGGGGCAGCGGCTGGAGGCGGCGCCGGTGCCCGCTGGCGAGGAGCCGGACTTCAGGGGCGAGGCTTTCATTGAGCTGCCTGGGTCGCTGCCGCTGCAGGGGAAGCAGGGGCAGCAGGCGCAGCAGGGGCAGCAGGCATCTTCTCAAGCAGCTGCAGCTGCTCCCATGCCAGATCCTTTGCAGTTGCTGGGACTGAGGCAGCCCATGCACTTTGTGGTGGCCTCTTCCGTGCCCCTGCCTGCTGGAGTTCGGACGAGCAGGGGGGGACGAGGGTGTAGGGCGCTGAGGCAGGCCCCTCCCCCTCCCCCTCCCCCTCCCCCTCCCCCTCCCCCTCCCCCCTCCCCCTCCCCCTCCCCCTCCCCCTCCCCCCTCCCCCACCCCCTCCCCCCTCCCCCTCCCCCTTCCCCCTCCCCCTCCTCCCCTCCCCCTCCCCCTCCCCCTCCCCCTCCCCCTCCCCCTCCCCCGTCCCCTCCCTCCCCTCCCCCTCCCCCTCCCCCTCCCCCTCCCCCTCCCCCCTCCCCCTCCCCCTCCCCTCCTCCCCCTCCCCCTCCCCCTCCCCCTCCCCCTCCCCCTCCCCCTCCCCTCCCTCCCCCTCCCCCCTCCCCCTCCCCCCTCCCCCTCCCCCTCCCCCTCCCCCTCCCCCTCCCCCTCCCCCTCCCCCCTCCCCCTCCCCCTCCCTAACCGTGGGCCCTCACTTCCCCACAGCCACCCTAGCACCTGCTGTCCCTGGCAGACCAGAGCGGTGATGGTCGGGCAGAGGCCGGCAGCCGCGCACCCCGCAGCCTGGTGGCAGTGGGGCAAGGGGAGTGGCGCACAGTACTGCTGCGCCGTGGCTCCATCATGGTCAGACTCAGCAGTGCCCCAGGTGAGACCCCACCCCACCCCACCCCACCCCACCCCACCCCACCCCACCCCACCCCACCCCACCCCACCCCACCCCCACCCCACCCCACCCCACCCCACCCCACCCCACCCACCCCCACCCCACCCCACCCCACCCCACCCCACCCCACCCCCACCCCACCCCACCCCACCCCACCCCACCCCACCCCACCCCACCCCACCCCACCCCACCCCACCCCACCCCACCCCACCCCACCCCACCCCACCCCACCCCACCCCACCCCACCCCACCCCACCCCACCCCACCCCACCCCACCCCACCCCCCCCACCCCACCCCACCCCACCCCCACCCCACCCCACCCCACCCCACCCCCACCCCACCCCACCCCCCACCCCGCCCCATCCCACCCCACCGCACCCCACCCTACCCCGACCCACCCCCCCCTCCCCCGCGACCCCTACCTTCTGCCCTCAGGCAGTGCCCTGGGTCTTCCTGCCGGAGCCTGCAGCGCTGGCCTGGTGCAGCTGCAGCTGGCGCTGCTGCCCCCCGCCCCCATGGCCCTGGAAGACAGCCTGCTGGCCCTGCAGCAGCGCACGGAGACTGCCCGGGATGCCGAGGCCGTCGCAGGGTTTGTGCTGCGGGCTAAGGCCTGGTGGGCAGACTATGTGCGCAGGGGGCCGCACCTGAGGCACCGGCCTGTCAAGGTGAAGCCAGATTCAGACCACAGGGGGGTCACAGGGAGGTGGGGGGGCAAGTGGGGTGGGGTGGGGTGGGGTTGGGGGGCCCCTTGAGGGGTCAGGGCACTGTGGGCCAAACAAGTTTGCACCACCCTCCACCCACCTTGCACCCACCTTCCACCCACCCTCCACCCACCTTCTACCCACCTTCCACCCACCTTCCACGCACCTCCACCCCTCTCCCCTGCTGCCCCAGGTGCTGGCCCGTGGTGAGGATGGTGTGCAGTACCCCTCCTGCGCCTGGCTGCAGCCGCTGCAGCTGAGCCGTGCGCTGCCCACCCCGCGGCACTGCGCACGCTTTGTGTCGCTGCTGAGGGCGCGGGAGGAGGACAGCCTGGGCCTGGCAGCCACCACAGCCGCCCTCTCAGGCCACAGCCTGCAGCCGAGCCACCACCTCCCCAGCACAGCGCCTAACACCCTCCTTGGCACGGGAGCAGCAGCAGCAGCAGCAGGAGGGGGCCCAGCAGCAGCAGCAGCAGCAGCAGCAGCAGCAGGGTCAGGGGGGGGGGGCTGGGGGGGGGGGGCCCTGGGGGGGTTCAGGCTGGGGGAGGGGCTGGGTTTGCGGCTGAGTGTTGGAGCAGGCTGCACACTGTGCTGGCCTGTGGGGCGGGGGGGGCTGAGGAGCGTGCGCTGCTGCTGGCCTGCCTGCTGCTGGGGGCGGGGCTGGATGCCTGGGTGGCGGTGGGGAGGAGGCGGGATGGGGTCGGCCACATGTGGGTGCTAACCCGGGGGCCGCATGCGCAGCCCACTCACTGGGAACCAGCCACAGGTGGGAGGGGGGGGGAGGGGGGGTGGGGGAGGGGGAGGGGGAGGAGGGCTGTGGACCGGAAGGTGGACGTCGGGGCAGAGGAAGGGTTGGAGGCTGGGAGGGACTGGTGCAGGTTGGTTATGGTTGGTGAAGGGGGAGGACAGTGTCATGCGGGGTAAAGGGTGGGGAGAGGGGAGGACTGCTGGGGACACAGCGCCCACCCACCTGCAGCAGCAGCAGCAGTAGTACCCCCCCCCACCCCCCTGCCCTCCTCCCCCCTCCCCCCTCCCCCCTGTGCCCCAGGCACCCGCTACCTACCAGAGGAGGGGCCCGCAGCCTGCCCGTACCTCATTGTGGGCAGCGTGTTCAACCACACGCATGTGTATGCCAACCGGCAAGCTGATGACAGCGCTGCCACCACCTCATACCAGGTGGCTGGGCTCAACTGTAGGGGGGGCCCTGGGCCATGTGCTGCGCAGCTGCTTTGCCAGTGTTAGCTGGGGGGGGCCTGGGGGCAGGGTGAGTGTCAAGTGCCTCTGCCCTCCCTCCCCCACCTAGCAGCCATGCCCTGCTGATGTGCATAACCGTGCAAACCCACCATCACCTCCCCCACCCTCAACCCCGCATACCTTCCAAGGTATTGCCCTTCAGCTCCTCCCGGCCTCTCCGCCGCTCTCCCCCGAACCCCCCTGCACTTCCCTTCCCCGCCGCTGCCCCACCCCACCCCACCCCACCCCACCCCACTCCTTGCAATCCCCTCCCCCTCACTGCCCTCACCTTACCCTGCTCACCCTCCCCCCCTGGGCAGGTGGAGGACCCTGAGGCTTGGTCCGGTCTGGCCATCACTGGGCGGGACGTGGCTGGCCCGGGCTGGTGAGTCAGGCAGGATCAGCAGGATCAGCAGGCAGGATCAGCAGGCCGTCTGCGTTGAGCAGGCTGCCAGGCCAGCAGTGGGTGGGCGGGAGGGCGAGTGGGTGAGTTGCTTTGTTTCAGGCAGCTGGTGTGGCTGAGAACAAGGCATGGACCCCACCACACACACCCTGTCACACATAACCGCCACGCCCCCTTACCAGCAGCAGTGGCTGTGTGGTTATGCACAGTGGGGTGGACAGCAAGCGGTGGCGGTGGCTGATTCAGGGGCAGCTGGCGGTGGTGTGTGTGTGTACCCAGCTTGACCCCCCAGCCCACTGTGGCAGCCTGCAGCAGGGCATCAAGGCACAGCCCTGTCACCTGGACAAGGGGGGACACGTGCAAGGATCAGGAGTGGGTCCAATTTCATGAGGTGGCCACAAGAGGGGCGTGCAACGAAACCGTCCCCCCAAACAGCAGCACCACCAAGAATGCCGACGACAGCAGTGTCTTGACAACACCACGACCCTGCCTGCCCGCCCCGCCCGCCCGCCCGCCCGCCCGCCCGCCCGCCCGCCCGCCCGCCCGCCCGCCCGCCCGCCCGCCCGCCCGCCCGCCCGCCCGCCCGCCCGCCCGCCCGCCCGCCCGCCCGCCCGCCCGCCCGCCCGCCCGCCCGCCCGCCCGCCCGCCCGCCCGCCCGCCCGCCCGCCCGCCCGCCCGCCCGCCCGCCCGCCCGCCCGCCCGCCCGCCCGCCCGCCCGCCCGCCCGCCCGCCCGCCCGCCCGCCCGCCCGCCCGCCCGCCCGCCCGCCCGCCCGCCCGCCCGCCCGCCCGCCCGCCCGCCCGCCCGCCCGCCCGCCCGCCCGCCCGCCCGCCTGCCTGCCTGCCTGCCTGCCCCGCCGCCTGCCTGCCCGCTCAGCCCACGGCTGCTAGACATGGGTGCGCAGGCCTGAGTCATGCTGGAGCACACGGCGGCTGCGTGGTGCAGGTGCGCCCTGCCCCTGCGGCCCCCTGCCTTGGTCGACACCTGTGACCTGGAGCTGCAGCTGGAGGGCGGTGTGAAGGCGGCGCTGCAGCAGCACGTGGCTGCAGGGGCCCCTGGAGGACGACCCGCCCTGGCCTGGGACCTGGACCTGGAGCACGTCATCATGCCCGCGCTGTGGTCATACGAGCATGTGGGTGGAGGGGGGGTAGGGGTAGGGGGAGGAGGGGAGGGGAGGGGAGGGAGGGATAGGAGGGGAAAGAAGGGGGAGGTGGAGAATGGAGGGGGAGGAGGAGGGGGTGGGTGAGGGGGATGTGGAAGAGGAGGGAACAGTGATGGGGAGAACCCTTGGAGAGAAGTTGTGAGGTGGCTTGGTGAGCTTATGACGTGCTAGCTGCCCAGCATTCATGCCAGGTAACAGTTCAGTCGGGCTTGCTAAGGGTCCCACACCGCCGCTCCCCACCAAGCCAGCATATCACCGCAACGCCGCCACAGATCACTGGTTGCCTGCTCCGGGGTTCAACTCTCAATCGGCCCGCCAACTTCGCGACCGCCACCCAGTAGCATCGCGTAAGCAACAAGTACAAACGGGCTGGCTTACACGACTGTTGCACGCCGCACACACCAACTCCGTGCGGGGTGAGGGCGCCACTTTGTGCTGTGCTGCAGATTTGCCTGCGTCGTCGTGCGCAGGAGGCCGTGACGGGCGAAACCGCCCCGGGTGCCGCGGAGCTTCAATCCGCCATAAAGCGCGCCACGCCGCTCGGCTGGGTGTTCAAGGGCGCGCCTTCCTTCCACCTCACCGCCTCAGCTCCGGCAGTTGCGGCTGCGCTGCTCGGCGATGCAAGCGTGCTCGAATTGCTGGCGCTGGCAGCCGGGGTGCAAGGAGTTGAACTGAGTTGCCGATGGGCATTCCGCAGTCGCGTGCAGCTGTATCCCGAGGGTCCATTCGCGGTGTGGGTCATGCTGGCAGTCAAGTTCCGAGACACGGCTACGGTCGGCAGCGGTCACGGCGGGTAAACAAAACGCCGATGGGACGCGAAGAATATAGGCAGTGCAACTCTCTTTCCCACGCAAGACACCTCGGAGGGTGTTGGCCTCCCAAATCTCCCTCCACTACTACAGCTTCGTTGGGGCACCCATGCAGGCTACAAGCCCCATCCTGACTAGTGGGCTCCCCGTCAAAGCGGTTGTACGCTTCAATGACTTAGCCTTATTTAGTTTAGCCTAAGTAGCAGCTGCAGGCCCTGGTTGAGACCTTGGGCAACCGGTCATTGACAAGCTTCAAGCTCTGTTGTTTTTCATCGCCTAGGGCAAGTAAAGCCTTCAGGCCCTTCCAATTGCACATCTCGTGGGAGACTTGTACTTCCCCTTACTGCGATGTAAGTTGAGGCGTGGGTTCCCGGTCCAGCCACCTGCCCTGGGGAAGCCTGAGGTGCTGGCAGTGGGCCTGGTGCAGCTTGAGGGGCTGGGCATGGGAAGGTGGGGCCTCGGCATGGGGAGGGGCCTGGGCAGGGGGATGAGGCGGCACCTCATGGCCAAGCCCCGCACCGGCTTGCCACACCGCTGGCCCCCAGATGGGCGCAGCAAGCGCTGGATTACTAGATCAGGGCACCCAGTCTGCTGGCCTTTGTTCATCCCGTCGCAGACGCAGCTCACAGGGCTGTGGGGCAGAGGAACAAATCAGTGCAAGAGATAGAAACCTACATATGGAACGCCATGCTACCACATGCAGTAGTTATGGGGCGTTCGCCAATGCCGCTGTACCAATGCTGAGCCTGCAGGTGCAGCTGTCCATGCAGACCTGTCATGCACCAACGAACCAACCAAGCCGTGAGACATGGAGTAAACCGCAGCCTGACCGTGATGTCACCCACCATCATTCTCTACTCAGCAGCATGCCATGAAGTGACGGTCAGTTTGACACCCTCCACGGCAGAGTATGCGGAGACACAGGGTGGTGTGCGCACACGACTGACTTTCCCGTCCACAAATAAAGAATCATCTAGGACACATGCGCTTCTCATCTTCTGACACCCTTGTGCCAGTAATGACTATACATAAAGGTGTGACAACTGCCCTCACTCTCATGTGCACCTCTGTTTGTGCACCTAGCGCTGCAGGCCCCCAACCCCCTGTTCCCAATCACAAACTCCCAATCCCATTGAGTGTCAAGGCAACCCCTTTGTCCCTCACTAGGGCCTCCATTTGAGCCGGACCTGTAGTGGCCAATAGCAGCCACTAGCGGGAATACTAGGGACAACTAGTGGCCCGACTCATATGGTGTTGATGGGCTGTGTGGAGTCTACCCAATGCACATGGACATGGTGCATGAGTGCCTACCACCTACACTATTGCCTGACCGCTAGGGCTATAGTGTAGATTGGCATGACTGACATGCACTGATGTAAGCTGATGACAGCTCAAGAAGGGGGCACACACTACTGTGCCTCAGCAGGCTGCTGCTGCTGGGCCTTGGGTGGCTTGTCTCGCAGCCGCTTGTAGCCCAGGCCAGGGTACTCCTTGCCCTTAGCTGGCAGAGCTCCCTGGTCTGGCCAGTAGCACAGCTCCAGCGGCCGCCACCTGCTCTCCCCAATGCGCTGCATATTCAGCGCAGCATTGCAGTCCCTGTCCAGCCCAGCGCCTCAAAAGGCACATCAAACTCCCATTGTGTCAAGGCAGCCAAACCTCTTAATGGCACAGGCCTAGGCCAGCCCCAGCCTTGTGCCACAACTACCAAGGTGCCTGCGCTTCCACGGCCTGCAAGCTGATGACACAAGGTGGATGCTGCACAGGTAGCTGAGCCGGGGCAGGGAGCAGGCCACCACAAGGACACTCCAGTACCATACCACCCCATCCAGACTGCACACCACCAGCTGGCCCACGCCGCTGTTGCTGTTGTACTGTGGCACAGTGATGTGATGTGTGGCGATGGCATGCTCTGTCCCCCCAAGCAGGTGACGCTGACTGACTGCTGCACCCCTACTGGGCCGCCACGGCACTGCAGTGGCCCTGCCTCCAGGCTGCATGCGGGCTACTTGATCAGCTTCCAAGGCTGCACCACGGCCAGCACGATGATGAGCGCGACCAGCAGCACGATGAACAGCGCGCAGCACATGAGCTTCCGTGTCTTCTTCTGCAGCTGCTTTGCGTCTACAAGGGCGGTCGTGCCACTCTGCACGTACTCCACGCTGCGCGCCACCTGCTTCTCGATGTTGTCCAACATCTCACCCTGCAGCCACCAACACCACCAGTTGTCAGCACCCGCACAGCCACCACTACCACCACTGCCAGCAGCACTGCCACGACTGATGGCCGGCTGGCAGCAGCGGCAGCAGCAGGGCTATGATAGCACCGGCAGCAGGGGTGGCCCACTGGCAGCAGCAGGGGTTTGACGATGAACATTGACGGTAGGACCACCCTAAGATGCTTGCTACATGCATTTTACCTGCAGCAACAGCAGCAGGGCTCCACAGCTGCACCCGCTGCAGCTTGCTCAATACCAGCCTGTCTCACCTACCAGCCATCCAAACCTGCCTGCCTGACTGCTGCAGGGGCATGCAGGGTGGAGCAACATACCATCCATGTCCCTTCAACCGCAATCCCTGTCCTTCCAAAGCAGCGCCACCATCCTGGTCCAACACCCACCTACCCTGGCCCTAGCCGCAAGCCCCTGTAGCCAGATCATACCTGCACCAGGCCCCCTTGGCACTCAGCCCATACCCCTCCTCCCCACCAGCACCCCTGTACCTACCCCAGGCCCTCTCTCCCTGCGCCCTGCCCCTGACTCCTGCCCCTGGGTGCCCAGGGCCGACCTGAGCCTCCACAAGCACCGCCATGTCCAGGAAGATCTGGTGCAGCTCCAACAGACTCTGCTCCAGGTCGCGCACAGCCCGGTGACGCTCTTGGATCTCTGCTAGTGTGTCTAGCACCCGGCCCCGGCCCACCTGGAGCAACCACACCACACACTGCATGGAGCCCTGCATCCACCTGCTGCTGCTGCTGCCGCCGCATCTCCTGTGCTCCTGCCGCTGTTCTTGCTGGTGCATTGCTTTTGCTGCTGCTTGTCACCACAGGCTGCTGCCGCCATGGTCCTACCACCTCCTGACGCCTACCACAACACGTCGCCACTCTGCCGCCCTGCCTCATTCGCTGCAGTAACATCACACCCTAACATCTGCTAGATGAGCACCATCACCAGCATCGTTACCGCCATTGCCAACCACCAGCACCATTATCCCCACCATCACCATCACCACCGTCATAAAGCAGTGGGTGCACTCTAGGGCCTTGAGGGTCCACCCAGGTGCTGCCTACACACTGAGCGCCCAGCAGCCACACCTCCTCACCCTCCACACCCCTCAGCCTGCATATGCCCTGACATCAGCCTAGGCAGTGCAAGGCCAGGCGGCGTGCTGAGTCACTCGCCCTCTGGCCTGGCCAGCTCAGCACTGTGGCGACTCGGGCTGACTGCAAGGCCATGCCTAGGCTGCCCACCCAGCTGACAAGGCACCTGGTCAGTCAGGATGGCTTTCTGGAAGATGTTTTCAGCCTCCCCGGTCTCGATCATGCGGTCAATCTCCTCCT
The DNA here is from genome assembly GCA_030144725.1 of Haematococcus lacustris. NCBI lineage: Eukaryota > Viridiplantae > Chlorophyta > Chlorophyceae > Chlamydomonadales > Haematococcaceae > Haematococcus > Haematococcus lacustris. The sequence continues at coordinate 8,159,962 of JASKMD010000012.1, read as the reverse complement.
CAGCCACGTGCTGGCCTGCGGGGCACAGCCATGTGTCTCAGCACCTCAGCGTTGGCTGTGTGGCGGGGCTACAGGGGCAGCTCAGCAAGGATGCTCCTGAGGGCTGCCTGAGGGCCCTCAGCCCCTGAACACTAGCCCCAAGGGGCGATTCAGCCTAGAGGCTCAGGGATGGAGGGAGGAGGGTGTGGGCCAGGCTGACTGCAGGCAGCCTGCCATGCTGCTGACAGGGGCCAGCACAGCAGGGTAGGGGTGCTCAGCCGTTGCCGGAAACGTGTCTGTGTTATTGTTGACAACGTGCTAGCGCCTGGCAGTCCAAACTGGTTGATGATTGTGACAGGGGTGCTCAAATGCCGCAGGAGAGGAGTCACTGCCTGGAGTGTGCATGTGTTGTTGTGAACAAATGCGCTTTTGCCTGGCTGAACACACTCATCAAGGCCTGTGCCTGGCTGCCTTTAGGCAGCGCCTGTGTTTAGCTGCCTGGCGCCTGTGTTTGCACCAGCTGCCCGGGGGCTGCGTCTCTGCTGAGCTGCCTGCTCACTGTGTTTGTCCCTGGCTGCATGAAGGATGTGGCTGTTCCTGGCTGCATGAAGGCCGTGGCTGTGCCTGGCTGCATGTGAGCTGTGGCTGTGCCTAGCCTCCTACGCCTACACTGCACCCATACTTGGCCACCTGTGACTGTGTAGACTCTGCGCTCCACCACCTCCCGATATTCATCCTGTATTCTGTTACGCAGCTGGCTGAACTCGCCCATCAGGTCCTTCAACTTCTTCTTGAGGCCAGCCGTGATGGTGGTTCGGGTGCGCTCGCTGGCTGACCCCTCCCCTTGCCCCTTGACCTTCTTGGCAACCTCATTGGCTTTGTCCAGCATCTCCACCCGGGTCTTAATCTTGTGGGCCACTGCGCTAACTTGGTTGATTTTTTCCTGTGCAGGTAGGAGACAGATATGCATGGCTGCAGCCAAGAAGTTGCATTCACATCCTGCACAACAGAGCCTTAACTACACACCTGCAGAGCTTCTCTGTGCCGTTGCACCTCCTTGCTCTTCACAATGATTTTGCCTTTTTCGTGCATCTGATTGACTTCTTGCTGCAGTTGTCGAATGCTTGCCATTTCTGCCTTGATGACTTCAACCTCTTTAAAGAACTGCTGCATTGCCAGCTCCTGCTCCGTAAGAGGCGTCGCGAAGCCAGCACCTCCCATTTCCACGTCCCCGCCAGCGAATGTGGGGTTGGCTTGGCGCCCTCTCCCCCTAGGCCGCTCATCATCGCTATCAACTATACTGCTGAGCAAGTTGTTCATATCGCACGGCAGTGCAGCCCACCCGGCTGACTATATTAAGACCGGTTGAGAAGGCAAGGCCTGGCAGCAGCGCCATAGCTTCCACACAAAGTTTGCTGCATGGTGCCCGTCTCCTCACCTCGACCGGTAGGGAGCACAAAAGTTACATGAATAGCAAAGCCGAAAAAGGGTGACAGTGGTGTGGGGTTTAGCACGGGGTTGACTATTTTCGTTTGACTGTTTCCGCACTTCGCCCTCCCCAGCACAAAAAGTGCACAAGTCAGCATGTCAGCTCCAGCTCTGCCTTGGGGCCGAGCAAATACTGATGTTCCGAAGACGCCCGAACCAAAGGCCCAGCTGCCAGCAACGAGACTTGGACTTCAAGACGTGGGCCTGCAAATTCAAAGTAGACTCGAAGTGCGATGGTTGCTGCATTTGGCAGACGGGGCTGAGCAAGAGAAGGTGGCCCACGACGTGCAAACAACAGGCTTTCCTCAGCGTCCACGCTTGATCTAGCGTATGCTCCTGACTGCAGTGGTGGGGTGCCTCAGTGTGTGCGGCCCCAGAGGGAGCCCCCACATCAACAACCCACCATATCGTGTATGATGCATGTGACATCACAGAGTCAGAGCCAGAGACAAGCACCGTCATGTTTACATCAATGCGTGAGTGCTTTGCATCATCTCTTTGTTTTTGTCTATTACAGGTTGTTGGGTCTGATTTGAGACACACCCAAACCAGCTGCTGCTCACTCTGTAGACACCTTGTACGACACCGAGAAGCAGAGTGAGCTGTACTGGCGAGCAGCAGGGGACCCCTGGGAACCCGAGGAGTGCAGCGATGATGATGACGAGGCAGGCATGGAGGGGAGCACGCCGTGCCAGCTGCCAGAGTCTGTGACAGCAGGACAAATCATGCAATACTTTGATCAACACAGCAGGTGGGCAGAGTGGCTGACCCCACGCCCCCCATGGGCTAACGACTTGCCAGCGTGTAGCAATTTGAAGCAGCCGTTGCAGCTGTGTCTACCAGATGAGCCATTCCATCTGTGTGCAGCAGCATACTGCAGGGAGCACCAGTAAGCGCCTTGCATCTTGTTGCGAGGAAGAGTGAGGGGTGGCATGGCCCTGTGCTGCTGCAGTGAGGTGGAGGCATCTGAAGCGTCCCTGCTCAGCAAGTTGACCCCGTTCCAGCGCATGCAAGCAGCTGCGGGGGCACGGGACTTCGCTGACCAGTTCCGCGAATTCCTGCAGGTGGGCTGCTGCAGCCTGCTGTGCAGCCACCCAGTTCCTAGCCTGTAGATTCTTGGTCTTGTAGGTTGCTTTGAGCTGCACTGTCAGTATCATGTGTACCTCATGCACTTACTCTGGCATCACTGGCCCTGCCTGCACCAGTCAGGCAGGAGATGCAACATATAATCTTGCAATCCGTATCCCTCAGCAGCGGCCTCCCAGCAATAACCTGGCAGCTGTGCTGGCGGGCTTCTGGTCTGTATGACTGCGATGACTCTAAAAATATGAGCATTGCGTGGGGAGCTTAACTTAGGGCACCCTTTGCCTCGTTTGGCAATTTTATCACCTGGCAATGAGGCACCTGATGTGACGTGCTCCGTCGCCTGGTCTGGCACCCTCCTTCCCAACAATGTCTTGCTCTACAGGCGAAGTTCAGCGGGCAGGTGGATGGAGAGTCAAAGGAGGTGACGGAAGAGGATGTGCGCACGTTTGCCGCCCAGCTGCAGCAGAAGCGGATGCGCACAGCCTAGATGGTTGTGCAGCTATGCAAGCTTACAACGGCATGCCGTCGAGAAAGAGACACTGCAAAGGGCCACTGCTTGGCGCACTTATGTGAGAAGGTGGGCGGCAAGTAAAAACAGGTTTTTAGCAGGATGTTGTGGAGCTACCCGTCATCATCATGGTAACTAATGACATCCTGGACACTCAAGAGATTTGGGCATCAGGACTGTCACGGACATATGTTGGCTGTCACTCAGCCCCTCTGTCCCTCACTAGGGCCTCCATTCGATTGTCACTTTGTTGTTAAACTAAGCTTCCCATGTGAGGGAGAAGAGAGAACACAATAGACAGGGTTGTTGCAGCACAAGAGATGAGTGTCAAGGCTGTCACTCAGCTGTGCCATGATGGGGTTGACCAGGCCATCGCGTGCTGTGATCTTACATCCGCCTGTTATTACGGCACGCGGCGATTCGTGGGGTGAAGGAGGCAGCAAGGGGTGAGGCTGGGCGGAATTGGTGGGATCACGGCGTTGATTTTCACCAATCCAATGTGAAACCTGACATGAGCCCCACTTCATATTACCCACAACAAACATTACTTTCTACATGTAGGACTCATGACATTCCCACATGTAAAATGTGCTTGCGTCCCAAGCTCAACACATCTAAGTCAACACCATTTCAGCATAGTCTTGATGTACCTATATGGTGATAGGTGGCTTACACCTATTAAGCCGTCAGTCGTTAGGCTGCTTAGCCGCCCTCCCCCTCTAGGAGTTGGGGACTTTCTGTAACGCACTTCAAAGCAAGGTGCACAAACAAAGGTGCACATGGGCTCAACATGAAGTCATGCAAGTTCTCATTATTGTTCTGGAAAGTCATGACAAACTCCGCCTGCTGCCTGATGGAACTCGTGTCAGAGCACTCAAAGATGAAATGCATGGCGTCATCCGTTACCCCCTCTGTGCATCTTGTGCATGTGCGGTCAATGAAAGTTATCCCCTGAAACCGAGCCTTCTCCACCCCCAAACCGCTGTTGCCTAACCTGAACCTAGTCAAGCTCGTGCGGACCTATATGGGCCTGGTGGTGATGATGTGGCTTACACCGCTTAAGCCGTCAGCCGTTAGGCTGCTAGGCCGCCCTCCCCCTCAAGGGGTTCGGGACTTTCTGAAACGCACTTCATAGCAAGGTGCACAAACAAAGGTGCACATGGGCTCAACATGAAGTCATGCAAGTTCTCATTATATGGGCCTGGTGGGATCCCTGAACTTCTTGTACACCACATTGATGTCATTCACGCACTCCTCGCTGATGTCTATGTCAAACGCCTCCAAATTTTCCTGCGGCCAGATTTTGTCCAAGGCGCTTGTGCCAGGGCCATCGCATCTGGGTGGACCATGGACATGCGCACTCGCTGCCACATTTGAATTTGGATGATTCCGTCACCAGGCAGCAGTCGTGTGAGACAGGCCCATCTTTGGATTTGCAGGCAGGTCCTAGCACATGTGATCGGTCCTCATCATGTGATCGGTAAGCTATGTGCCGCTGATTGAATCAGGGTATAGGGGGATGCGGAAAGTTGTCGGTCCTAGCAACACATCTAGGCTCTGACTGGCACAACCAGCTAGTGAAGGATGGGGGCTGTGAATCTAAGCAATGGGTTGCGACCCGGTTGCAATCAGAATGGTTTAATGAAGAACATGAGCCACCTTGCCCCATTGTTTGCTCTTGCCCAACTCCTGCAGCATTCACACCAGTTACAACAATGGGTCCAAGACTGTGCCTGCCTAGGTGACATGTTTATTTACGTGTGGCTCCTGCACTGACATACATGTCCCTAGTCAAGAAGTGCACGTGACCCCGAGGAGCACAGCAACGACCGACCTCAGCAAGGCTGGCATAAAGGAGGCCTGGCACACTTAAAAGCCATGGTGATGTCCAAGTGATTCACACCACTTGAACCGTTAATCCACGGTCATACCGACCGGAATGGACCTCCTCTCATTTCTTAACCGCCTGCTGTTAGGCTGCTTTGCCAACTGGCCAGAGGCCATGGCAGGCTAAGTTCCCCGCATCAACGCAGGGTGGGGTCCCTGAACTTCTTATACACTGCATTAATGGCGTCCAAGCACTCCTGGCTGATGTCCTTGTCGAACGCCTCTAAGTTTTCCTGCAGACAGGCACCGTGCCCGGGGCGATGGCGGCTAGGCAAGAGGCTTTGATGGAACAGTCCCGGCTGAGATGGCAATGATGAGGGCTGTCATCATCACCCTCGCATGACATGTGCAGTCACGATGTTCAAAACTATGCGCTGTATAACTGCAGCCAGTCTGACATGGGGCTGTCTCGCCGTCCCACCCCTCTGAATGATATGGACTGTGGAAGGCAGTGTTGCTGACCACACAACCCTATTGGCTGTCCTTCACCCTGTGGTTGCCATCCTGGATGCAAACGGTCAGCATGGGCATGTCCCTCCATGTGTAGGGCTGTGCTACGGGAGGGTACAGCAGGGCACGCTGTTGAGAGGAGAACCCTTCCCAGTGGCTGTGACCCTCCCCCTCACTCCCCTCACTCCCTCTCACTCCCCTCGCTTTCCGTGTCACGCGCTTCGCTTCTCTCACGTGTTCACATCCTCAGCCTAGAGGACCCCTCGCACGCTGCCCTCGCCACTAAGAATTGTGACAGGGCTGGGGTATGGTGACAGAGGCTCAGGCCAACGAGCTGGGAGGCCGTGGGGCACCCAGTGCACCTCACTCAAGTGGCTTCTGAGGCTGCTCCGCACCTCAAGGCCAGGCCTAGCTGTTGTCAAGGGCCAGTAGCTGTTGTGCTGGGCAAGTGGCCGTGGGTGTGCCAGCGTCTGTCCACATTGCCATACCCACTGCTAGAGTCTCTCCGCAACATCTCCAAGTGGCTTCTTAGCCTGCTCTGGACCACAGGGCAAGGTGGTCATGGGCCAGTAGCTGCTATCCTTGGCAAGCAGCTCAGGCCATGCTGCCGGCGTCTGTCCACATTGCCTGGGGCCTCTCAGCCAGCTGCTTGGCAGCTTCAGACTAGGCTTGGACTAGGCTTGGACAACCTCTCTGAGAGCACCCACCCCGTCAAGGGCCTCTAACTGTAATGAGGTGTGAGATGTGATGTCACCAGGCCACACAACTACCATACAGGCTGAGCCGTGTCAGCACCAGCACGGCAGTGGCTGCAGGGAAGGCTGGGAGGAACACATGGCGCGCTCTGTGAGCCGCGGCTTAAGAATGAAAGCACGCAAGGGGCTACCCCAAGCAAGCTGTGAGCCTGGGTTTCTGCCTGGTCCTCTCTTGGAGGGACCACTCAAAACCCTGGGTGTTGCTCCTGCCCAACCTTAGTGGGCGCCCATTGCACGGTGAACATTCACATGTCACACACAGGTGCTCACACATTGCACTAGGCGCTCACTTCAGTACATCTCATATCACACTAAAGTGAGACTTGCAAAGTAGCATGGATTGCTGCCAGATGTGTTTGATTGATAGTGTTTGATGATGCACCCCAAACACTGCGCTACACCTCATCACACCTTACCACTTCCTCATTGGAGCACAGTGTGTCTTACAAATATGTTTTGTATCTGTAGGGATTGCATGTGTGTCAATGCATTGTGGCTCACCTTAAGCTGCTCCATGGAGGTCGCTCCAATGATGGAGCTAGTCACGCACCAGCGGCTGCGGCACCACGCCAGGGCCAGTTGTGTTGGCGTCAGCCCATGCTTGCTAGCCACCTCCATGTAGTCCCCCACTGCAGCCTTGACAGTGCTGGTGGTGTAACGCTCCATGTATCTGCATGCATGCGTCCATGCAGCCAGCATGGGTGATGCTTGGCCCAGTGACCCCACCCTGATGTGGGTTCTGAAAAGCTGGGCTGTAAGGCAGGAGGGCAGGCAGGAGGGCAAGCAGGAGGCAGGCAGGAGGGCAGGCAGGAGGGCAGGCAGGAGGGCAAGCAGGAGGCAGGCAGGAGGGCAGGCAGGAGGGCAGGCAGGAGGGCAAGCAGGAGGCAGGCAGGAGGGCAGGCAGGAGGGCAGGCAGGAGGGCAAGCAGGAGGCAGGCAGGAGGGCAGGCAGGAGGGCAGGCAGGAGGGCATGCAGGAGGGCAAGCAGGAGGCAGGCAGGAGGGCAGGCAGGAGGGCAGGCAGGAGGGCAGGCAGGAGGGCAAGCAGGAGGCAGGCAGGAGGGCAGGCAGGAGGGCAGGCAGGAGGGCAGGCAGGAGGGCAAGCAGGAGGCAGGCAGGAGGGCAGGCAGGAGGGCAGGCAGGAGGGCAGGCAGGAGGGCAAGCAGGAGGCAGGCAGGAGGGCAGGCAGGAGGGCAGGCAGGAGGGCAGGCAGGAGGGCAAGCAGGAGGCAGGCAGGAGGGCAGGCAGGATGGAAGGCAAGAGGGCGAGCAGCATGCTGGGTGTGACATCACTCACCCCGCAAACAGGTTGAAGCGTGCCTTAGGGTCCACCTGGCCCACATTGTACTTCCCCGTCAGACCACCTCCCGCTAAGGGGCTGTACGCCAGCAGGCCAACCTTGTGGTGCAAGCAGGTCTCTGCCAAGTCTGTCTCGTACTGCCCGCGGTTCTGTACACCACCAGCAACAGCAGCGGCGGCAGGAGGGGGGATGTGTGCGCCTCACAGCAAGCAGAGATCAGCCCTAGCCCACCACCACCACCACCACCACCACCACCACCACCACCGCCTTGAGCACCGCCATCATCACCACCAGCTGTCCCCACCACCATCACCATCACCTCAACAACACAGGCCACGCCAGGGCCTAGATGCCATAGAGAGCTGCAATCGTGATGTCAGCGAGGCCCTGCGCCCCCTGACCCGTCCCGTCACCTTGCCACCTCTGCTACGTCAGCCCCCATCACCCCCTCCCTCCATTACCATCAGCCCTACGCCCTCAACACCCTCAACACCCTCAAGACCCCGCACCCACAGCCCCGGCGCACCAGCAGTGAGTAGGAGTTCTGGATGCTGCATATCTTGGGCAGGCCGGCGGTCTTGGCCAGGTGGACAAACTCAGCCACGCCATAGGAGGTTTCGTTGGACACCCCAATGTGGCGCACCTAAGGCCCAGAAGGAGGTGAGGGTGGGGCAGGGCAGGGGTGAGGGCAGGGGTGAGGGCAGGGGGCAGGGCAGGGGGCAGGGCAGGGGGCAGGGCAGGGGGCAGGGCAGGGGTGAGGGCAGGGGGCAGGGCAGGGGGCAGGGCAGGGGTGAGGGCAGGGGTGAGGGCAGGGGTGAGGGCAGGGGTGAGGGCAGGGGTGAGGGCAGGGGTCAGGGCAGGGGTCAGGGCAGGGGTCAGGGCAGGGGTCAGGGCAGGGGTCAGGGCAGGGGTCAGGGCAGGGGCAGGGGCAGGGGCAGGGCAGGGGCGGGCAGGGCAGGGCAGGGCAGGGCAGGGCAGGGCAGGGCAGGGCAGGGCAGGGCAGGGCAGGGCAGGGCAGGGCAGGGCAGGGCAGGGCAGGGCAGGGCAGGGCAGGGCAGGGCAGGGCAGGGCAGGGCAGGGCAGGGCAGGGCAGGGCAGGGCAGGGCAGGGCAGGGCAGGGCAGGGCAGGGCAGGGCAGGGCAGGGCAGGGCAGGGCAGGGCAGGGCAGGGCAGGGCAGGGCAGGGCAGGGCAGGGCAGGGCAGGGCAGGGCAGGGCAGGGCAGGGCAGGGCAGGGCAGGGCAGGGCAGGGCAGGGCAGGGCAGGGCAGGGCAGGGCAGGGCAGGGCAGGGCAGGGCAGGGCAGGGCAGGGCAGGGCAGGGCAGGGCAGGGCAGGGCAGGGCAGGGCAGGGCAGGGCAGGGCAGGGCAGGGCAGGGCAGGGCAGGGCAGGGCAGGGCAGGGCAGGGCAGGGCAGGGCAGGGCAGGGCAGGGCAGGGCAGGGCAGGGCAGGGCAGGGCAGGGCAGGGCAGGGCAGGGCAGGGCAGGGCAGGGCAGGGCAGGGCAGGGCAGGGCAGGGCAGGGCAGGGCAGGGCAGGGCAGGGCAGGGCAGGGCAGGGCAGGGCAGGGCAGGGCAGGGCAGGGCAGGGCAGGGCAGGGCAGGGCAGGGCAGGGCAGGGCAGGGCAGGGCAGGGCAGGGCAGGGCAGGGCAGGGCAGGGCAGGGCAGGGCAGGGCAGGGCAGGGCAGGGCAGGGCAGGGCAGGGCAGGGCAGGGCAGGGCAGGGCAGGGCAGGGCAGGGCAGGGCAGGGCAGGGCAGGGCAGGGCAGGGCAGGGCAGGGCAGGGCAGGGCAGGGCAATATCTGGAGGCCGATGTCAAGGCATTAACTCAGAAGGGAGGGCTTTGTCCTTCTTAATGATTGCTCAAACTATGACCGAGTCTCTGCCTGATCCCTTGTTGTTGTAGGCAGTAGACACTGTCCAGGCAGAGTCAAGGCACAAGGCAAGCAGATGGCATGGTGTGTGGGGTGCGGTGTACCTTGGGTCCCTGGCCTGCTTGCTGCACCCACCTTGCCCGCCTTGATAACCTCCTCTAGCCCCCGGAGCTGCTCCTCAAACGGCACATCATCTGGACGCTGCTGGCTGGGGTCGTAGCTGGGCCCACCAAACAGTGGCACGTAGCGATCAGGCCACTGCAGAGCAACACAGTTGTCGCACTTTTGCCCCTGCGCCCCTGGCCCTGCGCCCTGCCCCTGCGCCCCTGCGCCCTCCCCTCCTTACATGGATCTGTAATAGGTCTACATAGTCTGTCTGCAGCCGCATGAGCGAGGCGTCCACGCTCTCACGGATCTGGTCGCGAGTGACCCGTGTGGTGCGGGGCGGGTTGCGCACCCAGGTGCTGTTTGCGCTGTAGCCTGCCACCTAAGGCCAGCCAGGCAATGGGCCAGAGGTGGTCAGGGCAGGCGGACAGTGGGCAGGCAGCCGTCAGGTGAGGGTTTGACCCTTGGGACAAGGCAAGGCAACTTACCTCCGGCGTTTGCTTCCTCCTCCCAGCCTCCTGGCCTGCCCTCCCCACCTGGCCTAGGACCCCGGCCCACCTTAGTCAGCACCACCACGGAGTCCCTCTTCCTGCCCTTCAGCCAGGTGCCTGGCAGCAGCACAGCACAGGGCGGAGGCCGCAGGGGGTCGTGGGCAACGAGCAGGTTGGGGCACAACTGCCTGCTGTGGCTCTTCCCTCCCCAGGCATCCCACATGGGTGAACCCCTCCTCACCTGCTGCTCCAGCTCGTGCCAGGTACAGAACCCACAGGGCCCCTCACCCTCGCCTCCATCCCCTTGCTGGCAATAGATATTGCTGTTGTTGACCTCCATGTGACCATGACTTTCCACCCCACACGCAAACCTATCCCTACCCTGGTGCACAGCCCGCTGCCACCCCCCCCTGCCACCACCCAGGCACCCAGGCACCCAGCCACCCACCAATGTACTTGTCCGTCCTGCCCTGTGTCTCAGCCTTGGTGGGCACCGGGTAGATTTCTGCTGTGTCCAGCGTGTGTACACCCCTGGCAGATGGCAGTGATGGTGGGTTTGATGAGTAGGTCACGGGGGCTGCTGGGTGACTTGTGCCATGAGCGGCAGCAGGGGCAGCAGGGCTGGCTGTGGCCTGGCTGGGAAGCGGATGCGACAACTGCTGGCTGCGACAACTGCTGGCTGCGCAGGGTCTGGAGTGGGCACTGGACGTGAGTGGCTAGCTCTACTTGCAGCCATCACGCTAGCTACAGAAGCCAGCCACCAGGCCGGCGCCGGTGACGTGCGCTAGCAGCCTCACGCACTGGTCTGCTGCGTACGAGAGCTGCTCGTGCGCCTCTGCCTCCGTGTTCTGCATGCCCCAGGTCATCGTGCCCAGCGTGCACACTGCGCAACAAAGGCAGTGGGCGGGGGTGGCTCGCGCGACGCTATGGCGGGCAGCTCACGCGCTGGACCGATAATCGTCTTTCTGACTGCAATGTGCAGGACGGCAGCGCAGTGGCGATGCAGGATGATGCCCTGATCCTGCTCGTGCGTTTTTGTGCCAAGCCTGCCCACCAGATATCTGCAGGTCAGAGTCCCCCAGCGCCACCCTGTCTGCGGCCCGCAGCTTCGCTGCTGCCAGCACCGATCGTGTGGACCGCGGCGTGCGGCCTCCCCGGGCATCAAGCCGCGCTGTGCGTTGGGAGGCGAGCAGCATTCTACAAGGCCGATCAACGACAACTTGGCTGACGGCTGTTTGCTGCACTGGGTGGCATGTGTGACAAAACTAAATACTCCTAGTATTTGTGATGGCTTCACGTTGTTATTTTCTATGGACCTAGGCCAGTGCCGGAGGACCCCGACAACGGCATTTTGGATCGCGACGAGGCACTGCAGCCAGGCCTCAATGACGCGCAGCGTAAAAGAAAGGCTTCTGAAGAGGCCCGCGCTGGCCGCGACAGAGACAACACCTAACACGGCCGGAAATGTCAAGCTTGAGGCCGCGGAGTTTTTTGCTGTGGCACAAATCGCTGCAGTCGCTACAATTATAAGGGTTGCGCGTACAACAACTAACACAGGGATTGCGATGCCTGGCATGGGAGCAGGCGTCGGGTGTTCCCAACTGTCAGAAAATGACAGGAAACCGACCCCTGGTAGTAGGACGGCTGTAACTCTGCACTCACTGTGCCAAATAATATGCTAGATGGCTCACAATGTAGCCAACACAGCCAGCTACCTTTCACCCATCCAGAATAATCATGCATTCAGTGGGCCGTGCACAGCAAAGCATCAAAGTTGGTGATTTAAATTTGAGCCGTTGCGGAGCATGCAGTCATCGCTTCGACCGCGCGCGCCACTTAGGCTGCTCTACACAAGCATGCGCGTCGACAGCAGCAGTCGGATCGGAGAGCGGTTGCGGAAATGTGGCACTGAGCCTACCTCCTCCCCATACCTTGAGGGCAATGCCACAGCTCGACCATTCGGACTTACAGCATGCTACTTACTAGGTTAAGCTCCTTTAAGACATTGTTACACACGCTCATACTCAGATATGTCAAAAGCTCACTTTGGTCTGTGACCCCCAACTCCCTTTGCACCAGGGCCATGCAGTCAGTCGCACAACTCCACACCATGACCGAGTTTGGACTCGGCTCCTCTGAGAGTTACACTCCCCTACATGCCATCCACCTGCGTGCAAAGTTTCATAGCTCAACTGCCACCCCACAGCCTCGTGGCCCTGATTCTGCTTGGAGAACATGATGTCACTTTGAAGATGTTAAACTGATAGAGGCCTGGGCTGTTTAACGTGCGCTTTGTTGTAATAAATGCGCCAAGGGGTCAAGAACAAACATTTTGTGGCCGTTTTCCTGTGGGTGCAGCGGGTGCAACACAGTGGAGGACACAGTGGAGGAGGGGGGGTGTAAGCCGGGTGATACCTTAGTGTTCGCCGACCCAGAAGGTGTATTCGGCGGAAGCGAGCGCAAAACAATGTTTCAATCACCCCGTCTAGGTGCCTTGCACGCCCGGCAGGCATCGCGTTGGGTGTTTGCCGGACATTTCATGTGTGCACAACCCGCTCACTGCGCCAGATAGATGGCGCCACAGGGATGTGGCTCACCGTCCCAAGGATACCCGTCTCGCCGCTGTGATTTGTTCGCGGGCACATGTGGCAGTACGCGAGCAAAGACTCCAATGGCCTGCGCTGATGGTCAAATGACGCGCATTGCTTTGCAGAGTTCAATGTGATAAACGGTATTGAAAACGGTGCAGAATTGAGAGAGTATTTGCATGAACATTGCCAACCCCATGTTGGGAACACCTGAGCAGGCGCCGCCCCAGGCGGTAGCTCCTACCATAATTATGCACGCTGGTGAATACCGGAGTAGTCTTCTTCTTCTTTTTCTTCTTCCGCATAGCATCAACCGGGTTGATTCAACCCCTCCCAACCTGGCCATGGCCAACCCGCACCAGCCTGTCCCCCCTCACCCCCAAGGCCGTAATGAAAGGCTCAGGAGGGCTGTTATTGCTACAAGGTGCCGAAGGTAAAGGAGCTGCACAGATACAAATGCTATGTGGCCTGTGCGGTGCAGTCAGGTGTTCCCAACATGGGGTTGGTAATATGCATTCAACTACTCTCTCAATACTGTATCGTTTTCGATAGCGTTTATCAAATTGGTAGCTGCAAATCAATGCGCGTCATCTGACCATCAGCGCAAGCCATTGGAGTTTTTGCTCGCGTACTGCCACATGTGCCCGCGAACAAACCACAGCGGCGATATGGGTCTCCTTGGCACGGTGAGCCACATCGCTGTGACCCCATCTACCTAGCGCAGTGAGCGGGTTGTGCACACATGGAATGTCCGGCAAATATCAGTTTGACATCTTCAAAGTGACATCATGTTCTCCAAGCAGAATCAGGGCCACGGGGCTGTGGGGTGGCAGTTGAGCTATGAAACGTTGCACGCAGGTGGATGGCATGTAGGGGAGTGTAACTCTCAGAGGAGCCGAGTCCTGATTCGGTCATGGTGTGGAGTTGTGTGTCTGACTGCATGGCCCCGGTCCTGAGATCGGCTAAGGGAGTTGGGGGTCACAGACCAAAGTGAGCTTTTGGCTTGTCTGATTATGAGTGTCTGTAGCAATGTCTGAGAGGAGCTCAACCTAGTAAGTAGCATGCTGTAAGTCAAAATGGTCGAGCTGTGGCATTGCCCTCCAGGTATGGGGAGGAGGTGGGCTCAGTGCCACATCGCTGCAACCGCTTTTCGATCCGACTGCTGCCGCCGACGCGCATGCTCATGTTGAGCAGCCTAAGCGACGCGGGCGGTCGCAGCGATGACTGCATGCTCCGCTACGGCTCAAATTTGAATCACTAACTTTGACGCTTTGTTGTGCACGGCCCACTCAGTGTATATCAATTGTGGATGGGTGAAAGGTAGCTGGCCGGGTTGGCTACACTGTGAATCATCTAGCATAACATTTGGCTCAGTGAGTGCAGAGTCACAGCCGTCCTACTGCCAAGGGTCGGTTTCCTGTCATTTTCTGTTAGTTGGGAACACCTGAGGTGCAGACTCCGCCCAGAAACCCTACGACTTCCGCCGGATTGCATGTTGAACTGCGAGCTCAGGAGTGCTCAATGAGCTATTGCTCGAGCTTTGTAGCTTGCACCACTTCCCAGACTAGCACACTGCTTGCGCACTGCTTTGCGTTCACAGCGGTCACACTGTGGCACAAAACCTCATTGAGCACCGCAGGCGTGCAGAGATCAAGATACTAAATGATACGCGTCCTGGTAACTGTGACGAAGCGGGCAGATAGCCATACACGTTTCCGAACCTGCAACCTCTGCACTGCACGCCTCCAGCACTCCTAGCCTCATTGGTGAAGGTAGTTGACTTTACGCAGGACTTCCTAGTTGATTCTCACGCGTTGAACTGACTCCGCTGACCCACTGCAGCCAACGACAGGCGCCACAACACAAGTGTGCTACATGCTACCGTTTGTTATACACCTCGTGTCTTATTCTTCCCGACCTGCTGCTGCAGCGCCGCGTTCAGCCTTGCCAACGTGAAAGCACCATATGGGAGCGACAGATTGGCTCAAAAAGCTGAAAAGCATAACCCAACAGCGCAGCCACGGCGGGCTGTCAGGACCGAACCTTGAGCCCAGTGAAGCATATGAGCGTGGCCCGTTCTGGTATGCATGAGCTGGCCCCATGCACCACTGAGTTTTCTTGCTGGGACTCATACCCTTGCTCGCCATGTCTGGCTACACGCAGGGCCCTGTACAAGTCCATTCTTGTGGGCCGGGTTGTGCGCTGCGACGGGTACACTGGTGTAGTAAGGTTTCCCCTCTGGAATGTGAGAGCTGTCAGGCTCAGCTTTGCTGCTCTGTCCAGCACGCTTATGTCAATGCCTGACTGCTGTACATCTATGCACCCACTTCCTGATGAGCTTTGCTGTGTCAGGACCCGGACAACAAGCTGCATCCGATGTGGAGTTTGAAGCTTGACGGGAAGTCCGAGCTGGTCCAAGTGTCAGAAGCAGAGCTGCGCGAGAAGTGGCTCACTGACATGTGCGCGGGGATGGGACAGGAGCTGGTGACAGCATCGTGGGAGAGCAGTGAAGGGCTTGCAGCATGGAGAGGTGGAGGGAGCAGAGCTGACGGCTTGCAAGTGCAGCAGGAGTAGGGGGGTAGTGGCGTCAGGGGATGGGTCGCGTCAGGACTAAAGGGCCAAAGGGGGAATGTGGATCAGGGGTAGAGGTAGAGGTGGCTGTGCATCTGTGGCAAGAGCTGGGGTGTTGATATAATACAGTTGAGAACAGGGCTGGGGCGGAATTAGGGGCATTTGCATGGACCTTGCATGATCTATGCGTGACTGCCTGGCAGTTTGCTGTCTGCCCTGCAGATTTGTGGACGACCCTTTGTGGGTGCCCCTCAAGGTATGGGCCAGGGCTACCAAAGGGGGGGGGGCAAGGTTACAGTGCAGCAGCATGGAGGTCAAGGTCACACTGACTGAGCTGTCGGGGTTGCTTAACCTCACCCTGATACTGTTGCTGCTGCTGCTGCTGCTGTCTCGCTTGTGGCTAGATCTTGGAGCTCCAGGCTGCCAACTGGGCTGATACCAGTGGCCTGCTGCCTAGCCAGGGCAGCCGAGCGGTAGCCTCCCTGACTGTGCAGCCGTCCAGCCACCCTGGTGCCAGCCCCCAGGGGGACCCAGCCCCAGCGCCAGGGCGCTTGCGTATGGCTCAGACCCCAGTGGACCCCACCCCTTCAGCTCAAGACAGAGAGTCAGAAGAGGCATCAGCCGCTGAGCCTGAAGCAGCGCCTGAGCCGGCACTGAACCAGGAGGCTGGAGGGTCTCGGCAGGTGCCATGCAGCGCACAAGGGCTGGGGCCTCGCGTGCAGCCAGGACCGCTGCCCATTGAGGAGCCAGATCAGCAGCCGGGACAGGAGGCAGACCAGCAGCCGGGACAGGAGGCAGATCAGCAGCCGGGGCAGGAGGCAGACCAGGGTCAGGAGGAGGAAGCAGAGGCCCCCCCCACACCTGGCACAGAGGTACTAGAGGAACCTGGGGCTGCAGAGGGCCCACAGGCTGGAGGGGAGCTGAGCAGTGACCTGGGTGGCCTAGGTCACCTCCCCGGCCGTGAGGAGCATGTGGCCCGGCAGCAGGCCTCAGCTTCGCCTTCCTGCCAAGACACTGAGCCTGTCGCAGACCTGGGCTCTGCAGGCTCAGGCTCTGGTCGCAGCCCTTCACCCCCAGTTCCCCTCCCTGGCTCTCTCCCCCTCCCAGCTGAGCTCCCACCACCCCTCCCCACTACCCTACAGTACCCTGCCGGGGGTCCTCGCCCTCAATCAGGGGCAGCAGGCCCTCCCTGTGGAGCCTCTATTCCCACCAACCCCTCTGAGCCTGACACTGCTGCTGATAGTGCTGCCCCCAACCCCCCTGCCCCCAACTCCCCTGCCCCCAACCCCCCTGCCCCCAACTCCCCTGCCCCCAACCCCCCTGCCCCCAACCCCCCTGCCCCCAACCCCCCTGGTGGGGGCATGGTGCCAGGTGCTGCTGCACCCACAGTAGCTGCTCCTGGCCTCGGCTCCGCACCAAAGCGTGACCAGACTGCCAGGCTGGGGACAGTAGTTCCAGGGGCTGGCTTCCGCAGCATCAGCATCCAGCCTCCAGCGGGCAAGAGCAAGGCAGGCCCGCCGGCACCTAGTGCTGCTGCCCGCGTGCAACCGCTGCTGGCGCCCCACCCCCCCAAAGCCTTTGTGGCGACATCTGCAAAGCTGGTGCCGGTAGCCCTGGCTAGACCTGGGACGGTGGAGGTGGGGTCAGGGGCAGTGGGTGCGAAGAGGCCAAGCACAGGCATTGCAGCAGGGGAGGGGCGAGGCCCGGCACTGAAAGATGGGATAACGCCAGAGGTAGAACCAGCGTGTGTAGCTGATGGCAGGGGAGGGGCGTGCACAGGGTTGGGAGCCAGTGCGGCAGCATCAGGGAAAGCAGCAGCCCTGGCAGCCATACAGGCGGCTCGTGAGGCGGCAGAGGCTAGGGCAAGAGCAGCTGCAACGTCGGACCCCCGTCATGCACCGCCCATAGAGCAGTTGGGCAATGCCAAGGTCCAGCCAGGCAAGGCAGTGCGTGCTTCTCATGCAGAACCCATTCCTACCCAGCCTGCTGCATACATTCACCCAAACCCTTACCCAAGCGCGGCCCAGCCACTTCCTCACTCTTCTGTCCAACACGGTCACCCTTCTCAGCTTGCGGAAGAGAGTGATGAAGCTACTGTGACAGTTACAGCAGACGACAACGAAGCAGCAAGCTTAGAGCAAGGCTGGCATGAGAGCCGGTGGCACCATGTGCAAGGTGGTGGCCATGTCCCCGCGCCTCCACCACCTCCACCTCATACCACGAGCTTACAAAGCTCTGCCGTGCAGCACAATGCCAGGAAATCAGCAACCGCCAGAGGCCGCAAAGGGGCCAAGGCGAGAGGCAGGCATCTAGTGCTCGACACCAGTAGTGACGAAGCAAATAGTGACACTGAGCATAGAGGTGTGACACGGAAGTCACCCAAGGGGGCGAGCCACCGCAACGCAAAGGCAAGGATGGTGGGTTTGACAGCTGCGGTGGGAGGTCGATCTACTCCTCGTTCAAGTTCCAACCCTCAAGCTACAGGGCCTTCTCGAAACTCCAAGCTGAAACGAAGGAATGAGGTGGAGGAGGGTTGGGTGCAAAGTTGGACAGGACGCAGATACCCCCTCGCTTTGGTGCGGTGCCCTGGTAAGAATTCTGACTTCAGCATCGTCATTGTCACATGTGGTTCCCCCCATTCTTGTCTAGATTCAAATTATATAGACTATGTAGTTGTATCATGCGCACCGTTGCTTACTATAAAGTAAACCGTGATTTACAAAGTTGCATGCAGATAGTATCAACTTTGTTTCTAGCACTGCAAAATATATTCGCTACAAAATGTCATATGCAAGAACACTATGGTTTGTACATCGGCGTATGTTTTACCCACAACACGAAACGCCAAATCGTTGTCGCGTGTGGAACGTCCAGAAGAATACAAACGCATAGCATACCTTAATTTAAGGTGAGGGCGATGAAGACATTGCTAACGTATGATGAATGGATTAAATGATGTGTAGGTGATATGGAAGATGATGGCAGCGAGGGTGCTGGAGAGTACTTTGTGGACTGCATAGTGGACGAGGTAAGTAAGGGATGGTAATGTACGATCGATGCCTTTCTTGTTCCGCAATATTTGAGGTATAGGGGAAAGTATAGACGTCAATATTTTCTCACAACTCGTGTCAGTTTACCAAGGCCGCAAAATGCTAGCAGCCAGATCCGCGCGTTCCGCAAGTGAAGCGCAAGTCGCGAGTGTGCTAGTTGCATGTATGGCTTGCACGTCGCAACTTGCAAGTCGCGAGTTTTTTAAAAACAACTTCCTCCACTACTAATGCAACCTCAACGTAGCTAATGCGACGCTGTGCGATAGCTTAGCGAACATATTGCCAGGCTGGCATGTCTACCTATAAGTGCCAGGCTGGCATGTTGACTAGAAGCTATGTCTTTCGTCGCTTTTCAGGTTACAGTAAGCCGCTTAGAAGAGGGATGAGGTTATATGCTAGTTGAGGCAGTGGATTTGTGTTTAAACGGCAAAGCACAATGGTCGAGCGGCAAGGCATAATTGTCCAGCAGCAAAGTACACTTCTTGATAAAGGTCGAGCGGCAATTGATAGTTGTCGAGCGGCAAAGTACGATTTTCGCAATCAGTATTGGGAAGCGTTTATAGAGCGGCTGTGTTGAGAAGGGTTGGTGATAGTGTTGGACAACGGGAGATCACACACGCAAATTAGTGCACAACTATCGATTTTGAGGGGGTGTTTTTTGTCAACGATTCGCCTCGGAATGAGACTTTAGTTCCATAGTCACCAACATCGTGAAAAATCTCGTAGTAATTAGTGAAATTCTTGAATTGTATAATCATTATTTAGGTATCCCTTCTTTTAGCTACTTTTTGCAGTGCAGTACTACACCATACCTAATGCTGCAGCGTTGCATTGAATCTCAGCGAAAAACTTAACCATATCCAGTCTAGTAGTATTATGATGAAATAAAGTAGTTATGTTGGTAATTCATTCGTATTTTAATGGTTTGGAGATTGTTGTTCCTCAAACTCTCATTTGCTTTTCATGGTGTATTACAGCACTTGTAACTAAAACAAACAAAAAACACCATTCTTACAATCACACTACCGAGCTATGTACCAAATCTCAGGCCGAAAATCCAAAAAATGCTGTTACTAATTTGCCTGAGTGATATGGTGTTGGTCAACGGGGGAGGGGTGTTGTCAAGCGTTGGGGAATTTCAAATATACTAAATAACCGCCTTGATCTCGCGCACTATGCGAACTAATGGTGTCGTCCTCGGCTCTGCTACCATACATCCCTCGGCTGCGCCTCGGCATGTATGTCCGCGCCACCTCGGCCTCGGCCATTATTTCTGCATAATGCTCTCGGACCGCCAATTATCTACTGCATAAAGTTAGTTATGTTCTAGCACAATGCTTTGTTCATTCATGTTGTGTGTTGCGTAGTGGTGCACTGCGGAGGGCGAGATTTGGGTCCTCCTCAAGTGGACGAACTACGTGCTTAAATTTGGGGACGGGCCTGAGTGCTTGTACAACGGCGACAAAGGCCATTGGGAGCCGTTGAGAGAGGCTTTTGAAGATGGCGCAAGAAACAAGATGTACAAGGCATGGAAAGCGCGGAAGCCAGGGTGGTATGCCAACCAAGCTGCGGCGACGCATCATGTAGGCTCGTCAGATGGTGAAGAGGACAGCCACCTAGGTAAGACATCCGCAAAGAAACAACGACTATCTCTTGGGGCAGCAAGAGTGAAGTGATGTACTTCCTCCCCATCCGTCACCGTTGAGTATCTCCCACTCAAAGTTCGAGTCTCCCTCATCACTATTTGTTGCTCAATTTGCACTTGGCGACGTGAGTAGTACAAGTGAGTTGTGATGCTTGTTTATGTTGCGCGTTGATTGTACTGACGTGACACTATCATGAAGTAAGACAGCGCTAGCAGGGGTCATTTGCACATGGAATCAAAACCACATATTACAGTAGAATATTTAAAGACCCTCCGTTGACCGCGCTTTGGTATCATTGACGGGCCACGGGGTATGCAATTGTATAATGATTCTCTGATTCTCTGCGGTTAGGGCGTTTGTGGGCAACCACCCGCAGCCTTCTGTGCCAGCGACGGTGAGTACGACTACGGCCAGTCTTGAAACTCTAGGACCAATAAGAGGCTTGCAGAGCGAGCTTGGCGGGCTGAAACTTGATTGCACTTGCGGCTCGATAACATGCGCAGTCCTATCATCGATACCACTACTCACCACAAGAACAATCCAGATAGATCACACCGTTAAATTTCTCCGCGGGGTTGAGAAATTGCTACTGTGTGGGAGGGAGAAATTGCCCCGACCCCTTCCTCAGGCGTTCTGCCGCACCCACTTCGTCGGCTTAGTGTGGGATGTGCGGCATCCGCACCAATGCGCCTCAAACGGGCAAACGGGCAAACGTGTGACCGCTCACTGCGTTGAACCCCGCGTTGGACATCGCCATCTGTGGGCCGTCTACACAGGATGATAGAGCTAAACATGACCATCATTGATAACGCTGTGCTCGCTGTTGAGACCCAAAAGGTTACCGCGTTGACAACAACAACAACAAGTATATAAGCAAGGCTAGGTCGTCGATACGCAACACGATTAAGGAGTTTTCATAAGAAGTTTCGCCGATTAAATTGCGTGTGGTATAGCGACTCCCCAGGGTACCGCAGCTGTGACCACTATAGCTTGTTTGGTCCGGACATTGACAAAGGAGCAGCCATGCATCCTACTTTCGTGAACTACCTGGGTCTGCTTTTCACCACCAGCGAGTCTCCTGAGGGCTGGACAGCTGTCACCAACGCACTACAAGGCCTTCGGCAAGTCCTTGACAAGCTGAAGTTGGCTAATCTCCAGCCCAAGGTAGGAGTGTCAGATTGCTCGTCATACAGCCTCTTGGCATGTGGAACTTATTAGAGGTCGTGATAGAGTTTGCCATTCACATGTTGATACCTGATCAAAAGTAGGAGATAGATCTCAGCTCTGGCACGGTCAAACGAGCACCACCAAGGCTAAAGAGGAAGTGTCTCCCTGGTAATAAGAATCAAAAGCATGCCAGCTGCACATGCTACTGCTACATACTGCTGATTCTCATGATCTCATGCTTCTACGCACACAGGTGGTGACGAAGATTGTGATGATGTAAACAGTCTTGACAATGATGTGGAGGCAGAACAGCATGCACAGCAACAGGTGCACCCCCCACCTCTGCTGCCCTCACTTGAGCAGGGACAGCAGCAGCAACAGGTGCACCCCCCCCTCCTGCTGCTGTCACCTGGGCAAGGACAGCAGCAGCAGCAGGTGCTGCCCCCCCTCCTGTTGCTGTCACCTGGGCAGGGACAGCTGCAGCAGCAGGTGCAGCCCCCCCCTTTGCTGCCCTCACCTGGGCAGGGACAGCAGCAGCAGCAGGTGCTGCCGCCCCTCCTGCTGCTGTCACCTGGGCAGGGACAGCAGCAGCAGCAGGTGCTGCCCCCCCCTTTGCTGCCCTCACCTCATCGACAGCGGCAGTGGCGGCAACAGTGGCATCAGTTGCGTTGCCCCTCCCTGCCTTGCCCTGCCCCACCCCCTCCTAGCCTTGCCCCACCCCCTCCCAGCCTTGCGTTGCCCCTCCCCTCCCTGCCCAGCCCTGCCCCACCCCCTCCCAGCCCTGCCCCACCCCATCCCAACCTTGCGTTGCCCCTCCCCTCCCTGCCCAGCCCTGCCCCACCCCCTCCCAGCCCTGCCCTACCCCCTCCCAGCCCTGCCCCACCCCATCCCAGCCCTGCCCCACCCCCTCCCAGCCCTGCCCCACCCCATCCCAGCCCTGCCCCACCCCATCCCAGCCCTGCCCCACCCCCTCCCAGCCCTGCCCCACCCCATCCCAACCTTGCGTTGCCCCTCCCCTCCCTGCCCAGCCCTGCCCCACCCCCTCCCAGCCCTGCCCTACCCCCTCCCAGCCCTGCCCCACCCCATCCCAGCCCTGCCCCACCCCATCCCAGCCCTGCCCCACCCCATCCCAACCTTGCGTTGCCCCTCCCCTCCCTGCCTAGCCCTGCCCCACCCCATCCCAGCCCTGCCCCACCCCACCCCAGCCTTGCGTTGCCCCTCCCTGCCCTGCCCAGCCCTGCCCTGCCTGTAGGTGTGCTGCAGTGCATGAGCAGCAGCAGGCTGCAGTGCATGAGCAGCAGCAGCAGGTTGTAGTGCATGAGCAGTGCATGGACAACAGCAGCAGGCTGTAGGTGTGTGGCAGTGCAGTCTTGAGTTGCAATCAGCAGCAACTTTGAGCCCATCTAAGCTTTCAAAAGGTTGTCCTGAGATTCCGTTCAGTTCCATGCCACACAACGTGATTTGTAAGTTGTGAATGGTCAAAATGTAATGAAGAAAACGGTGGTGGTCAGGTCCTCTTCTCAAATGATACCTACGCCCCTTGTTTGGACAACACCACCACGCGGTGATGCGCTAAGGCCGCAAACGTGGTAGCCACCTGCTACACACACCCTTTGCATGTATGATAGGTGGCTTACACCGCTTAAGCCGTCAGCCGTTAGGCTGCTTGGCCGCCCTCCCCCTCTAGGGGTTCGGGACTTTCTGTAACGCTCTTCAAAGCAAGGTGCACAAACACAGGTGCACATGGGCTCAACATGAAGTCATGCAAGTTCTCACGTGTATGCATCACGGTCATGCTTAGCTAGTGCAGGCCTGGCAGTGATCCACACCCAATGTGTCACAGCTAGCTGGACCACGGATGGTACCTATAGTGGAGGCTCACCAGATCCAGCCACATGCTAGGGTGTGGTGCGCCACATGCCCCTTGTATGGACAACACCACCACGCGGTGATGCGCTAATGTTGCAAACCTGGTAGCCACCTGCTACATACCCCCTTTGCATGTATGCATCACGGTCATGCCTAGCAAGTGCAGGCCTGACAGTGATCCAGCCACATGCTAGGGTGTGGTGCGTGTTATGCCCCTTGTATGGTCAACAACACACAGCTAGGTCCTGGAGACGCATCCATAACAATGTAGTGTGTGCATGTGGTCGGTGCATGAGGGCGACACTAGGGGTATCAGGCTTGCAGCTGCAAACCATGCTATCACTTGCGTCTCGTGAGTAGTGCACTACATTAGGGCTTGGTAAGGCACGTTATGCTAGCAAGGGCAAGAACACGAGAACGGTGCGAAGATGGGTTATCCGTACAAGCGGGCCATCCATGCACTAACCGGTTGTCAGCTTTACACAAAACATCCTACCCTCCCACTATTACATTAGGAGACTAGGTATCATTGAGACTTCAACGCTTTGTGTCATACGCTTGCATCAACATGATGTTGCATACTCAACATGATCTTACAGGAGCCAAAGTTATGATGCATGGCAAGGACATGACACACATCACCCCAATCCTTTTCAATGTCAATCACTAAGCCAAGCAGCCCAATGTCTCGTCATCATCTGTGGGTGCTACTGTCCACACAGCAAGGAAGTCAAGAAGCCCAAGACATACATAGCGCAATTGTTTTCACTTGTCCCACAGCGGAAGGAAGAAGGAAGGGGCCAAGGGGCAGGAGGCCAGTAGGGCTAAGCCGGGGCAGCCCGGGCGGAGGCTGTGTTGTGGCGGGTAAGGGGGAAATGGGAAAAAGGGGGGGGGGAGGTGCCCATCAGACCTGCAACCAAGGGGCATGCACATGAGGGAGGAGATTAGGCTGGGTATTGGGTGTCAGCCACTTGCCGGCAGGCGGTTAGCTAGAAAGGGACGAATGAGAAGGGGCAGGGAGAAGAGGGAGAAGAGGGCTACTACTAGCGCCGGCTCCAGGCTGCCCGCTGGGGTGGGGGAAAGTAGACGGGTTGCGGACTTGGAGGTGGTGGTGGTGGGACAGCAGAGGGAAGGAGCAAGAAGCCAAGGGGCAGGAGGCCAGCTGGGCTGAGCTGGGTGTCAGCCACTTGCCGGCAGGCGGTCAGCCAGGGCAGGCAGGAGAGGAAGAAGAGGAATGAGATTGGGCAGGGAGAAGAGGGGCTAGAGAGGGCTTCCTCCTGGCTGCTGGGTAGGGTAGGAGAGGACCACGATGTCTGGGGGGAGGTGAGGGGGAGTGGGGAAGTGGGGGCATAGGAGACTAGGAGGTGTTGGTGATGGGACAGGGTAGGGTTAGGGGGAAGGGTCCGAGGGGTCGCTGTGTGACTGTTACACCTGCAGCAAGCAAGGGGCATGCTTGTGATCAACAAAACAAGGACATGCATGACTAGAAGTAGGCAGGCTGACCAAACACCCCGACAACACCTGGCTGCCGCTCCTGACTATGCTGTGCTGTGCTGGGAATGCTGGAATGCATTGGCATAGACACACAGATAGGCACACATGATGGGACACACAGATAGGAACACGCAGGCACAAGCACAGGCTAGCATGAGACATGTGTACCTGGACATTTCTAAAAGATTGCTGACATTGCTGACTTGTATCAACACTTCTGTTGCTGCTGCCGCCACTGCCACGGCTGCTGCCGCTGTTGCCGCCACTGCCGCTGTCGATGCCTGTTGATGTCGTTGTCGCCTCTGCCACTGCTGCTGCCATTGTCCTGGTTGCCTACCTCTGGTATGCTGTCCGCTTGCCCCTGTCCCACACTACCTGCCTAGCCATTCTGTGCTTGCCATCGTTGTTACTAAGGCCTACTCCTGTTGTGCTGCCTCCGCTGCTGCCACCATTGCTGCTGCTGCTAGCACCGCCTCCCTCACTGCTGCCGCCATCACATCATGCGCCTTGGGCGGGCATCTGCACAAGCACCAGTTGGCACAAGCATGGACATATCCTTCCCTGTCAATACGCAAAGCATGCCCTTCTCTGATGGTCTATCCCTGCTGCGTTTGCCACTGCTGCCCTGAGTGTTTACTGTTGTCCTGCCTGGCTGCTGCTGCTGCCCCTCCACCACCTGCCTACCCAAGCTGCATGCAACCCGCATACCCATGATGTGCCTGCGCCTGTCCCTGCTGCGTACTCCTGCAATGCTGTCTGCCTACCCCTGCTGCACCTGCCCAGGCTGCGCATCATACCTGCCCCTGCCCCTTGTGGCCCATGCTCCTGCTGTGATGCCAACATGCCCTTGCCCCTTGTAAGGCAATGTCTGCTCACGGGCAGTACGCTTCTGTGTGGCCATACCTGTGGAGGAGCACCACAACCATCACGATGCCACACATAGGAGTGAGCACTTGAGCAGGTGAGGTGCAACAACAACAGCAAGCAATAGCATGTGCGGGTATAACAGCAATTGGGGGCACAACGCAGCTCATACCTGGCGTTGGCCGTTGAGCTGCGTTGGCCGCTGTGACCGCAGTCCATCCTCAACTTGCTTGCCCACTGCGCCTGCTGCGCCTTGCCTGGTGCTGATGCTGCTGGTGCTGAGGCTCCTGGAGAGGATGTGGGCATGCTTTACCCTGCTGCGCAGCCGTCTTGTCCGCAGAGCAGTAGCGGAAGGTGCAGGCGTGCGTGCAGATGAGCGAGGTGGTGCCGATGAGCGAGTGGGCTGCGGTTGGACGGTTGGAAGGTCCCCCTGTGGGGGGGAGCAGCCGCAGATAGCTCAGCGAGGGGCTCAGCGAAGGGCCCACAAGCTTACCAAGTTCAACGCGGGGTTCAACGCAGTGAGCGGTCACACCTTTGCCATCTGCCCGTTTGAGGCGCATTGGTGCGGATGCCGCACATCCCACACTAAGCCGACGAAGTGGGTGCGGCAGAACGCCTGAGGAAGGGGTCGGGGCAATTTCTCCCTCCCACACGGTAGCAATTTCTCAACCCCGCGGAGAAATTTGACGGTGTGATCTATCTGAACAATCAATAGTAAGTAGCTGAGGTGTGACCGTGATCGCTTGCGCCGGCATGGTCTCACGCTCAAGAGTTAACACGTCGCTTGCCAACAGACGCACATTATTTCGCAGCTACGGATGTGCTTAACGCTAGCGAAAACGGTGCACCCTGTAGTGAGTACTTGCGTGAAGATTACCAACCCCATGTTGCGGAAACCTCACTTACTAGTGCCATGCAACCATGCCTACAGAGGCGAACGCTCTTGCAGCCAAACCGTCCATCATGGCACATCGTAGTAGGTTAGTGACGAACTGCAACTTGTGCTTAACAACGCGTAACGCAATGTAAAGACTTCCGGAGAGGCCCACGCTACCTGCGATAGAGTCAACAATCATCGAACGAAAATGCCAGCTAGCCCACCTCACAGGCCACCTCAAGAGTTGTGGGCTACCTTTCTCCAGGCGGTGCTGGCACGAGTAGAGGCCTGTAACGAACGGGTAGTGCTCAGCAGCATGCTCAAGGGATTCCTCGTGCGCGATTAGTTCACATTGCATGTAGCCGACCAGCTCGACGAGCACGGCCTGCTTGTGTCCACAAATATCCCCATCTCCGAGGCAACCATCCCGGACTTAAGCTGGAGGAACCTGTACCTTCAGCTGTGCCGCGGCCTGCCTGGAGCCGGCGAGAACACTCGGCCAAGCGCAACAGTTGATGCCTTGCTGGTTGCGCACCCCGCCCTCCGCGAAGCCGTCCCACACTACCATTCTGACACCACCAGCTCACGAGCACAAGCAGAGCTTGGGGGTGAGGGGACTGGGTGGTGAGCACCTGCCAGCGTGTTGTTATCAGTGTTGTGAATCTCCAGAACATCAGAGTCTCATGAAAATGAAAGTGTTTCATTAAAATTTTCATGAAAGTGAAAGACTTCCAGGCTAGTGAGATTGAGCAGTTGCCGTTTGCACGCAGCTTGTTTGGATGCCTGCACTGTAAGAAATGCCCAAACACTCAGTTCGCTGAAGGTTAGACATGCAAGCCAGTTGAAAAGATGCAAGCCGTCCATGTTGTTCGCGGATCCGCCATCTGTGGC
This sequence comes from Haematococcus lacustris, assembly GCA_030144725.1. Classification (NCBI taxonomy): domain Eukaryota; kingdom Viridiplantae; phylum Chlorophyta; class Chlorophyceae; order Chlamydomonadales; family Haematococcaceae; genus Haematococcus; species Haematococcus lacustris. The sequence goes on along the minus strand of JASKMD010000012.1, from coordinate 8,133,031 downwards.
GTTTTCTGCCTTGTGCTTCTTTCGCTGTGGCTGCAGCGCGCTAGCGCCAGCCAAGCCAATCACAGGCGTTGCAACACCCGTGGGAGAGGCAGCGCCGGGCTCCTTCTCATGGCAGCGACTAGAACCCGTGCAGTCTGCACAGGGGCGAGTCGCTGGTTGCCTGCTGGCTGCTGCTTGCCTACAACTGCCACCGCGTTGCGGACCGACCGGGGGCAGCACCCGGCACTTTCAGATTTGCAGTGAATGCATTCAGATTTGCAGATGAATATGGGCCGATTCGCGGTCGACTAGCAATTCAAATTTGCTGATTTGCTAGTTCGGTAGTGGTTGCGACAAACCGCCTCGAAGAACGGCGTCCTTTCTCGCTCTGTAGCAGCGCGAAGGGCAACTGAGTTACTACGCAATAAGGATGCGCGCTCACAAGCCCGTAAGCCCCAGTCAATGAGGCGGGCGGCGAAAAAGTGCGACCGCGGTTAGGGCCGATGGTCATATTTAGAGAGGCGTTGCAGGACATGCACTCATCGCGGTGACCATTCGTCTGGCCTGAACTGCTCCACAACAACATGCTCAACCACGATTGCGGGCACCGCCCCTTGAGGAGGCGCATCTCCTCCTCCGGCGGCAGCTACGTGGGCTGTATCCCTCTAGCTATGCGGGACGACACTGCCAGGGCATTTGCCTCCCCCAGCAAGCCCTCCGGGGCTGTTACGGCGCGCAAAGGTCGGCCACGGGCACGTGCGAGTGAAAGAGATTACTTTCAAATTTCTACTTTCTAAATCACGTCGGCCGTATGAGGCCCTCAAATTGACACCGTTTGCAGCGCTGAGCCATTCCCCGGGCTGCTGCCATAGCACAGAAGAATCCTATGTAATCAGACCAATGAGAACAGCAGCCAGTCGTGCGGGCGGCCAAAAAGCGTAGCGGTTACGGGAGGAAAATTTGAAATTTTCCTCTCGCGACCGCGAACAGGCCCTATTTCAAGTGAAATTTTGAATGAAATTGTGAGATTTTCACAACACTGGTTGATTGATTAAGCAGCTCAGGCTAGACAGGCATTAGGGCACGACCGGACGTGTTAAAGTTAATGTTAAACCGTTTTGTTAAAGATGCACGCTTGGTCTTGATACGAGTCGTTTTTTGCTGTCGTTCTGGTCACGACACGGCAATGCACCCAGCGACACTATGCAGGCAGAAGTGGCCAGTGAGACGCAGTCCCAGGGTAGCAAAACGGGTATGTTAAAGATTTGTTAAAGCACGTTAAAGAACCAAAACATCAGGATGTTAAATTAACCGGTCGTGCTCTAACAGGCATGCGTAGCGAGGACTGCATGTTCGCAACGGCTCGTCGGGTTTATTCTTGCCTTTGTTCATTAACAATAGGCTAAGGAGCGTCCGGGGCTGTATCATATTATATGATATATACAATGTATCATGATTATATCATTATATTTCATTATATGCCCTGTTTTTGCAACGCAAGACGTCTGCAAGGTCCCTATGTCCCTCGCGCACTGGTCGTAACCGTGCGCGTTGAGGTTCGGGTGGCAGTTAGGCGGCAGTTGGCCGGCAGTACTGGGTTGTGGGCAGTGTACGGGGGTCATGGCTGGCGCCGATGAGCCAGAGCAGCTGTTTTCTTGCTGCCATCAAGCGAGCCCAAAATCCTCAGCGTGGGCAACATGAGCCAAACGACGGGCTAACACAAGTGCAAAGGTGGCACCGCTGGCATCTACAAGCGCAATGTATAGCCGACATATGGTCCCATCCCACCTGAGGAGCGAGGTCCAGCCCAGCCTCGAGAAGTGCAACGCGCCAGGTCGCGTTTGCTTGTGCTTGAGGAGAAGCACTATCGCATGGAGGTGTTAGTTAGTGTATGCTCCTCCCTTCCCTCCCTACCCACCACACCACCACCTCCCAAGCCATTGACCCATCTTCCTTTCTGTGCCACCGGCAGAGCATGTGTTGTTCATGTTGACGAAGCAACCTCTTGATAACCTAGAGGCTGCAGCAGCAGGCCAGCAGGCTGCAGCTGCAGGCCAGCAGCACCTGGAGGCTGCAGCTGCAGGCCAGCAGCACCTGGAGGCTGCAGCTGCAGGCCAGCAGCACCTGGAGGCTGCAGCAGCAGGCCAGCAGCACCAGCAGGCTGGAGCTGCAGGCCAGCAGCACCTGGAGGCTGCAGCTGCAGCCCAGGGAGCATGCCAGCAACACTTGCAGATTGGTACCCCCACTAAACCACCCAGTGTAGGAGGGCTTTTTGATCGTGGTAGAGGAGCTACACGTCAAGGCCAACATCCCCACATGAGGATCTCCAGGGCCATCCCTGCTGCTGGCAGAGGGCTTGTAGTAGGGTGTGACAGCAGCAGGATGACAGCAGCAGGTGTGTCTTGCTGCCGCTATCGTGTCATGTGTGGGTGTGAGCAGCAGGCTGGCCATGTGTGGCACTGAGCCTAGCACCGCCCAAGACGTGTGTATGTGGACATTGTAATGTCTCAGGCTGCAGCGCCTTGTCACTCCCATTGAGAGCGATTGCAGCCCGTTCATGAGCCCTACTCGTGAGTTGCGACCTGTTGCTACGAGCGAGTTGCAACCAGCGAAAACCTTGAGATTCTGCGATTACCAAGAGTCGAACTAGGGTCGCCAAGATGATTTGGGTTGTATCATAAGTGTATCATGATATGCATCATAGTCCATATACGTGTATCATGAGATATCACGATACATGCCGCTCCCTAACAATAGGGGTATGCCACGTCTAATGGTGTCATGTAATTCACACTCCCCAAGGCATGTACACGGTCTCGTTTAAGTGCAAATGTGAACTGTGGTCAGGCAATAGACAACGGGGTGCGTGCTAGCAATGCACAACAACCAACAGGAAGGTTACACACAACAGCCTAGGCATAACGTCTTGTCCCCCTCTCAGCAAGCTGTTACATGGCACGGAAGTCAAGCGTTGTTTATGTTGCATGCTGGTCATTAAATGAACCCTTGCCTAACAAAGCAGACTACGGGCAGGGGGGCCCTCCGACACCAAGCCCGCATCCCCCATCTTTTTGGTACATGTGACAGCTCCATGCGACAAACATGTTAGATGGTTGCTGACGTTTTGAAGCACTTGGCCAGTTGCAGCTACCAGTCAATGGGTTGCAGGTATGCCAATATGCCAAGGTGATAAGCCATCTTCCCCTCTCGCAATGATGTATTCTCTTCCCCCTCTGCTCTGAGGACATATCCCTTCTCCCTACACACGAGTTGGTCGCGATTGCAACAGTGCCACCTGTGAGCGGGGTGCCACCTGTGCCATGGCCTCATAGGCCAAAGCCTGGTGGTATGCACTGCTGCGGGCTTGCACCCTGTGGATGGGGTATGGTGCCTTGCCCCTGCGCAACCGCTTGAGCCCCTGCTCAACCACTGCCTCCTGCCTTGCAAGCAAGGCTGCTTCCACTCGACTAGGGCGCCCCTTGAACATTACTTGGAAAGGTGAGGCCGCGTACAGATACTCGTACTTAGGATGGCCAGCAGGGTAGTTGGTGGCTGGGTTCTTACGCCCGACGATGAGGCGCTTGTTGCGTAAATGCTCCAAAAGATAGGTGGCGGTTGCAAGGGTCACCTCTGGCTGGGCTGTGGACTTTTGGCTGTTTAAGGCAGACTGCACCTGCACCGCTGACATGGTGCACTGAGGAGTACGCCTCAGCATCTCCAGGCAGAGCTTGGCGGTCTTGCGGGTTCTCTCCACGCCATCAACAGAAAACCAAGGGTCTTGGATAAGCACACGGGGTATGCTGGCTCTCAGCTCTGCGGGCAGTTGCTGCAATGCCACGAGCTCCTGTGGCATGCCTTGCGTGGCGACATTTGGCTGATGAGATGGCAGCGGCTGCGTCGAGAAGGCATCGATAAGAGTTGGTTGCTGCGAGGCCAACCACGTCCGCCCTGGTAGCAGAGCTCGGAGACCCAGGCGCAGCATGTGCGCAGCACCAGCAATACTCACAGTACATCATCACGGTAGCACACAACTTTTGAACTCATGCTACATCAAAACACGAGTTGTAATCAAACACAGGCCACCTTACAATTGCAAATAACAACGTGAAGCCAACACATTTACTAGGAATAATCAGTTTTGCCACACACAGTTTTGTATGGGTGACACAACCGCCATTTCTAGCTACCTGCATCTGCTTGAGTATAGGTTACATCGAGGATGGCAAATGAAAACAAACCCAAGTAACACACAATGTCGCTTCGCCAAGTGGTCGCCGAATAACCGCTGCAACCGTGATGTGAACACAATCTGCAGTGGTTCGCACCGTGTCATGGCCGAGCAGTGCGTAGTGCCAGGTTATAGAGTCAATTGTGTTGACACGGCCTAAAACGCCTTTATGGACTGCGGAGTGGCCGCTTCGCAACGGCCTGCCGCAGGGCCATTGCTACCAAAGCAGGGGCATAGCATCAAACACAGCAGGCGCGCAGTCGAGCCGACCGGCCAACAGCACTGCGTCAACAGCTTGGTTTCTCGCACCTCATATGGCAGCAGATGCAGCAAGCTCACAGCCCCAGCGCTTCCGGTACCAAGCTCAACAGCCTCGTCGGAACGTGTCGACCTTGCTGACCTTGTTGAATCGGAGGTGCTTGCCGTTCTACAAGGCGAGCCAGGAACAACCACCAACGCGTTACTTGCATCGCTTGCCAGGTCGTCACGGTAAGACTGTAGTCACGACAGGGATTGACCTGTCCAGATGCCAAGGTGTTCACTTGTTTGGTGCTGCAGCATTCCTAAGTTGACTCAAGCAGAGCTTGCTCAAGTCCTGGACAACCTCAGCAGTACAGGTCTTGTGTTCAAGGACAACCGGGGGAATGTCCGGCTGTCTAAAGCCGCCAGAGGGTCCCTGCCATGGCACTCCCCTGAAACCTTTCAAGCAGCTGGCAGCCTCACAGCCAACCAATCCGCAAGCAACGGCTCAGACCAAGCAGACGTCAATGGCCACGCCACCACAGCAGAACAGCTGCAGCAGGACATCATCCACATCTTGGAAGGGGCCCCGGGCATGACCAGCAGCTCCCTACACGCGCAGTTAACCCGGGTCACACGGTCAGTGTGACTACCACACACGTGTCCACCGCAGCTTCTCGCATGTCTCCAGCTGTATTGCGTGTCACAACAGGTACTGGGATTATCAGAGCTATTATCATCATCAGCACCACATTGCCATGGCCATTGCCACCAATACCATCGCTTGCACTGCGGCATCACCACCTTCTTAGCGACAAGCTACCACCAGCTAAGCAACAAGTAAAGCATCATGGCAACACTGCTGTCAGGGGGTGCACCCTGAAAGTGTGCAAGAGCTGCCCTGTGTGCAGGGGCCCTAGGCTCAGTGATGACGAGTTTGACAGCCTGGTGGAGGCCCTCAGCACAGCTGGCTTACTCATGCGGGACAACAGGGGCAATGTGCGGCTTGCAGCCGGCATTGTGAGCAGGTCTCCCTCCCCCTCTCCCTCCACCTTCCACACAGAGCAGCGTGCGAGCCCTGCCACCTCAGCCTACCAGCTCCAGCAGCCAACAGGTGACCCTGAGACGAATGGGGCGGCGCACTTAGTGAGCAGCGTGCAGCGTGAACAGCAGGTTATGGAGCTGCTGCAGGGCGTGGCAGGCACCACCTTCAACCTCCTGCTCGCACAGCTGAAGAAGTCGTCCAGGCAAGCTGAACACGCAGTCCTGTGGCAGGGTAGCCAGGGGCATGGCCAGTTGTGATGCCCTTGGCGTCACTCACTCGTGCCTCTGGCGTGACACCCAGGACTTATCCCCTTGCATTGCATTGCTTCTCACTTTCACTTGAGCCACCACTACCATCATGAAGACAAACACTGCCATGAACATCATCATCATCAACAGCAGCGACCCCACTCTAATCATGCTCACCAGCAGCAGCACCTCCAACACTGAGCTCACAGGCCTTTGTATCGGCACGGCAAGCAGCCTAATGCCGATTATGCACACCACTTGGTGCTTGGCTGGGTTTGATCCCTGGACCTGCTGCTATGCTTCACCCACAGGGACCCCAAGTGGAGCTACCAGGAGCTGAGTGCGCTGCTGGACGACATGAGTGCTGCCGGCACTGTAGTGCGTGACGCTCGGGGCAATGTCAAGCTGGCCAGGGCCGCCACCCGCTCCCCCTCCCCTTCCCCCTCTGCCCCACCTCTTGACCTGCCGGAGCTGCCTAGCAGTCACTGGGAGCCCGCAGCAGCCTGGCAGCCACAGCTAGCAGGCTGGCAGCCACAGTCATCACTGAGCGCAGAGGAGGAGGTGGCTCTGAGGGTGGAGGAGCGGTTGGAGGTCAGCCTCGAGGAGGAGATTGTGGGCACTCTGCAAGGCGTGCCGGGCATGACCTTCAGCGCCCTACTCACGCAGCTATCCAAGTCTCAGTGGTGAGAGGGAGCAGGGGGTGGGCGCACCACAGGCTGGGACCTGGTAGGGGTACAGGTGCAGTCAGGCAGTGGTGCAGGCGTGAAGCCTGGGCTGAGTGGGGTGAGCTGCAGGAAGGGCTTCGGGCTGAGTTCAGCAACATGCTGATGCAGGTACATACTGGTGCTGGGCTGGCCACGGGTCAATGCACAGCCTGCTTTGACAGCTGAGCAGTCACCAGGCAGCTCGGCCTGCAGGTACACAGGCTGCAGGTACACTGCTCCTGCTGCCCCCTGCACCTCAGCCCCCTGCCCCCTGCACCTCAGCCCCCTGCACCCTGCACCTCAGCCCCCTGTGGTGGTCCAGGGGCAGAGGCAGCAAACAGCCTCAATCACACCATAGCAGTGGGTGCTAGAGGGCCTCCTCAACCCTTCCCCAGCAGCCCCAAGCTCTTGCCCCCAGGACCTTTCCCCTATATCACCCCTGCCCTGCTCTTATCCCACCACCCCTACTTCCAGCCCCAACCCCACCCTCACTCCCAGCGCTACCCCCAACCCTACCCTGCTCTTAGACCGCAGCCCCTGGACTTTGCAGGGACCCCAAACTCTCTGCGTCAGGGTTGAGTCGAGTGCTGGACGACATGGCCGCCATGGGCCTGCTCTTCAAGGACACGCGCGGGAACGTGAGACTGGCCAGGCCTGACACTCACCTGCCACCTGCTGCTGCTGCTGCTGCTGGGCCCCTGGCCAGCGCCCCCCTGCAGCCTGCACTGCCAGCCTCCTCTGCTGTGGACGAGGCAGGCCCAGCTGATAGCGACCAGCAGGCGTCCTGGGAGGAGTACAGCAGTGGGTCAGACGTGGAGGTTGACAGCAGCCCAGAGCCAGAGCCGCCTGCCATGCAGCAGCCATTGCATGTGGGCAGTGGGGGGCTGGCCCAGCCAAGGGAGGGGGAGGACCATGAGCAGCCAACAGCTGGCAGGGACAGCCCTGGCTTCCTGGATGGGGGCTCAGACAGAGAAGGGGATGGAGAGGGGGAGGGGGAGGGGTCAGAGAGCTTGGGTGGGGAGGGTGGCAGTGTTGAGTTGGCGGCTGTGGGCCAGGTGGCCAGCAGCAGCAGCAGCAGCTATGACCTGGCCACAGCGTTCCCTGAGGCCTTCTTTGACATCAAGGGGGTGGCCCGGCAGGCGCTGCAGCTGCTGGAGCTCAACCACTGCCTGGGGCTGGAGCAGGTCCATGCATTGCTGGAGAGCAGCACCGACCAGTAAGTCAACAGGCTGCAAGCAATAGCATCGGGCGCTGCTGTCCCCAGCTGGGCATGACTGTCACCATTATCACCCCTTGTCATTACAACCACGGGAGATCTGTGACAGCAGCAGGTCTAGGGTCTTGCATGTCTGTTCAATCAACCAATCAGTCAATCCATCCATCCATCCATCCATCCATCCATCAATGTCATCCATGGTTATTACAGCTATGGAGGGCAGCGCCATTGTCATCAGCAGAAGCAGCTGTAGGGAGCAGTTCTCTAGGGATGCTGTCAGCAGGGGCTGTACTGTGACACCAGCGTCACCAGCGCGACCACGAGTAGCCCCTCACAGGCCATTGTGATGGTGGCGCTTGAAACTAGTTTCTTTACCCACCTGTAGGTCGCGAGGATGGTGTCAGTCAGTGTGGGACTGCTCATCACTGTAATGGTGGTGCTGTAAGCAAGCAGGTCCTTTGCCCTCTTGCCCTCCTGTCCACCTGCCCATTTTGTTGCAGACCGCCGCTGGCCCTGTGGCAAGTGGACGCTGCTCTGTGCCGGCTGCTAGATGCCGGGCAGGTCACCTGCGTCAACGACCTATACTCCCTGGCCACTGCTGCGCCCCCCTCCCCTCCGCCAGAGCAGCATGTTATCCCACAAGCTCAGCCCGAGCAGCAGCAGCAGCAGACAGCCCAGACCAGCCATGAGGCGCAGCACCTGCCCTGGGCGCCACCCCTGGACTCCTCTGCTGGGGAAGTCGAGCAGGAGGGGCACTCAGCAGCGGAGCAGCATGAGCTGACCCTGACTCAGGATGACAGCACGGGCCATGGGGGAGGGGAGAGGGACGGGGCACTTGAAGCTCATGACACAGTGGACTGGGATGCGGCCTTGGCTGCACCTCAATCACCCTCATTGGCGGTTGAGGCGGTTGAGGCTGAGGAGGGCGTTGGGCTCGCTATGCACATGGGTCTAGGCATGGCAGCTGATGAGCACATGGCAACAGCTGAGCTGCCCAGTCGTGTATATGAGGACATGCAGCCAGCAGCTTGTTTGGATGCCATGGTAACACCTGTGCAGCCCATTAGCTTGGCCGAGGTCGAGCAGCTGCCAGGGCTTGGTGAGGGCACTGCAGCAAGGGCAGAGGCGGTGGCAGAGGATGAGCATGATGCGACAGGCACTGAGGCAGCGCACGCCCTGGGTGATTGGGAGGGGGAGGAGCTCAGGCAGGAGATGCAGCTGGAGTCATTGGCACAGGCAGCTGGCCTGGACCTGGCCACCCTCACTGACCCAGAGCCACCAGCTGAACCTGAGGTAGTCAGCGTGGCCGCAACAGACCAGCAGACAGAGCCAGACGCGGAGCCAGAGCCAGCGCCCCAGGCCGTGGCTTACATAGTGCCTTTCCTGGCTGCGCCCGACCGGGAAAGCTCCCCTCCGGTGCCGATCGCTGCTGCTGTGTCAGCCCAGGTGCCCAGCAGCGTCCCTCACGCCGGCAAGGAAAGGGACCGCAGGGGCAGCTCTGCCACGGAGGCGGCGGAGGTGGTGACGTCCAGCCTGACCCGCAGGGAGCGCAACAGCCTGGTGGGCAAGCGCACACACGCCCTGCGGCGCCTGCGCAAGGAGTTTGAGGCGGGGGGCATGGGGGCTGCGGCATTTGCGGCGAAAGCGGCAGCCATAGAGGCAGAGGTGGGAGGCCCTGGGGGCGGGGGTGGGGGGGGGGTGGGAGGGAGGGAGGGAGCAGCTGCAGCTGGGGGGCGCAGGCGGGGGCCACAGGGGGGCTGGTAGCTCATGAGGTGCTCAGGGTCATGGTTCATGTGTGGTTGCGCCAACATGCCCTTGCAGCCCGCACCGCCTGCCTCCCTTGCCCTCTTCACCCGCCTGGCTTTCCTGCTTGCTTGCCGCCCCTCACCGCCTGCTGCCCCTGCCTGCCCTGCCGCAGTATGCGGCCCTGCTAGGGGTGTCAGCCCGCTCTGTGTCATCCTCCCCCTCCCCCGCCCCCAGCCGCCGCAGCCGCTCCCCCAACACCTCCAGCTCCCGGGCCAGCGTAGAGAAAGGCTCCCCCCCGCCCCTAGCAGCTGCCCTGCCACCCCCTCCGCCCCGCTCGCCCCGCAGTGCAGCCACCCGGGGCGTCAGCAGCCGCTCCCCCAGCCTGACCTCAACCCCAGTGCTGCTCGACGTGCCCACCAGCACTGGCGCCTTCCGCTCCGCCAGCCCAGGGGTCCAGCTTGGCTCAGAGCCCCAACAGCCGGGTGTGGGCTCCAGCAGGCCCAGCAGCCGCTCCCCCACCCCTCGCCAGCTGGGGGTAGGGGGCCTGGGGGCGCGCTCAGGGCTCAGGCCCATCCAGCGCGGCCTGACCCCAGGCGCCCCCCCTCCAGTCACCCCCCCCTCCAGGCCCCCTGCCAGCACCGCTGAGCCCGCTGCAGCTGCAGCCGGGGCCCCCCCCGCCCTCACCGCCCCCCCACCTGCTGGACTCACCCCACTCCCCCGCCGCATGAGCACCGGGGGGGCGCTGCCGCCCCCCAGCCCCGGCCTGCCCCCAGGCCCCCGGGGAGGAGGTGCAGCTGGTGCTGGGGGTCTCAGTGCGCTGTCCATCTCTGCAAGGCTGCAGACGCTGTCAGCTGGCGGGGGTGCTGCTCGCAGCTCCAGCCTGACAGACGGAGAGGCAGGCCTGCGGTCAGAAGGGGGGCGTAGTGTCAGACCCCCCTCACCCACCATTGGCCGGGTGAGGGGCGGGCGGCAGGCAGACTCATCCCACCCCGACCACCCCCCTCAGGCCAGCGAGCTGCCAGGCAGGGCGGCGGAGGGCAGTGGCAGGGCAGCTGCTGGGCTGCAGCCATTCGAGGCCGAGGCTGACCCGAGGGGTGGGGTGGGGTTGGGGTCAGGGATCCTGGCTGCACGCTCGCCCTCACCCACTGCCAGCCTGATGGCTGGGCTGGCTGGCATGAGCGCGGACCTGCTGCGGCCAGACGCAGTGGATCCTCGGGACATGAAGCGCAAGCTGCTGCTGCTGCAAGGCCAGATGGTGGAGGTGCAGGCCGTGGTGCGGGGGCTGGAAGCCAGGCAGCACCTGTACGACAACCGACCACAGGCCGAGAAGGACAAGTTCTTCCAGCAGCTGACCAAGGCCAGAGGGGTGCTGGCACAGGTGGGGGTGCAGCAGCATAGGCCTCACAACAATCACCTATGACAGGCAAGGCCAGTATACTTGAGGTAGCCCCCTCTCCAGCCCCTGCCATCTCGCCCTCCCCTGAGTTCCCCACCCTGCCTTGCACCCCTCAGCCCCTCCTGCACCCCCTTCTGCCCCTTCGCCCCCCCTGCACCACATCCTGCCCCTCCTGCCCCTCTCCATCACCCTTACATCAACGCCAGCATGGTATTAAACCCCTCGCAGTGGGCAACTCCTTCATCACCCCTGCACTGGGGCTGACTGGCTCTGATGCAAGACCTGGTGCACGCATGCCTGTCTTTTGTTGCCACTTACCTTCCCTGCTCCCCCCTTTCCCCCACATGGCTTCTGCATCTGTGCCCCACTCCACCCATGGGGCTGTGCCCTCCCTGCCACAGGTCCAAGCCACCTTGCAGTCGTGCGGGGAGGTCATGCCCGACCTGCTGTCCCGTGAGCCCACTCCCACCCCCGCCACTGGCCCCAGTGTAGCCCGCCCCGCCAGCCAGCCACGAGCAGCCAGCAGCCTGACTGGCCCCCGGCCCCCGCCCTCCCCGCCAGCAGCCACGCCTGGAGGTAGGCCACCCTCACCCACGGTACTGCGCCCCACCCCCACCCCTGCCCCCTCCGCTGCTCCCGCCCAGCCTCCACCCACAAGCCCAGCCACTGCCCAGCGCACAAGGCAGCCTGCTCCGCTGCCAGCCTCCAACACCAGCACCAGCCAACCTGGTCACCAACCAGTGGCAGCCAGCGCCCTCCTGCCTCACGCCTACCCTCCTCCTGGTGGCCAGCTGCAGCCAGGACAGCGGCAGAATTCACCAGCAGCAGGTGCAGGTGTGCAGGGGGGCAGGCCAAGTCCTGGTTTGAGTTCAGGGTTGAGTGCTGGGGCTGGGGCTGGAGCTGGGCACATGGGTGGTCGTGCTGGCAGCATTGCTGGGCTGCTGCATGACACCCTGGACCACGACACCATGGCTGACCTGGAGGGGCTGCTGCTGATGGAGTACCAGCAGGAGCAGGTGCAAAGCGAGCTGCAGGCGGTGTATGCCATGCAGCCGGCAGCACAGGAGGATGGCGGCGTGCAGGTGCCAGCGCAGCCACAGCCCACAGCCACACATGACCTCGTGCACAACCTTGACCATGAGCAGTGGGAGCTGGAGCAGGAGCAGGCGGCACAGCTGTCAGCTCAGCTCGCCCACGGGCCACCACCCACCCCTGCCTGGGGGGTGGCAGAGTGGGCGCAGGAGGGGCAGGGAGGGGGGTTGCCTGGCGTGGCGGCTGCTCTGCCCTCCCTGCCCACCCCATACTCCCAGCCAAGCCTAGCAGCAGTGCAGTATGGGGAGGAGCAGCTCAGGGCGGGTGTGGGGCTGTCTCAGGCGGCTGGCACAGGCAAGGTGCAGGCAGGGGAGCCGGTGCGGGCTCAAGGTCCGGGGCCCAGGGGCACTGAGGTGGAGGCACAGCGCGTGGTGGCAGACATCCAGGTCTGTCACTGCTTCACTGGCCCTGCAGAAGTCGTCAAGGTGAGCACCGGCAGCGGCTTGCTCGGACTGTGATGAACATGGCTAGGACCAGCGTCATGGTCTATGGCTCTGCCAGCCATTCCCCTGCCAGGGGGATCACCCATTGCTCCGCCAGCCATTGCCATGTTGAGGCCAGCACCCCAGCATGACCCTGCCACGAGCTCAGCACCAGCTTGACCCCACTCCCGCAACCATGGATTGTGTGTGGCCTAGCGGCGCCTTTGGCAGGCCGGCAGGACAGCAAGTAGCAGAGCCAGGTAGTGGGCACGTCCATCACCATCACATGGCATCAGCCTGTTAGCAATGCTGTCTCTCACATGTCCCTATGTACATCCATATCCATATCAGCTCAACACCTCGTGTGTCATGCTCGCTGTCTGCCTGGCATGTGCCTTGCCTTGCCCACAGCTGGTGGGCCCAGGCCGTTTCTTTGGCAACAACCGGGCCAAGTTGGGGTCAGTGATGGAGAAGGAGGGGGGCGGGGTCTGGCTGCTGCGCAAGGTGCTGCCGCCAGGCACCTACTCAGTCAAGGTATTCCGGCCAGGGCTGCTTCCAGGCAGCGAGGGAGCCCAGCTGCCCAAGTCTGCCCGCAGTGCAGGCCACCACCAGGATCTGGCACCCCAGCCAGCCAAGGCTGTCATTGTGTGCCGCTGCACTTGTCTTACCCCAGCAGAGCTTGGGGCAGGGTTCAGGTGTCATGGGCAGGGGCGTGTTAGGGTTTGCCAGGCGCCTAGCTACAGCCCTCGGGGCACCACACGCTTCTGCCAGCCAGGCGTTGTCAGGGCGCCTCGTGTGTCAGTTAGGCTGCTGCCAGCCAGGCTTTGGCAAGTGTGTCAGCGCCCCTACTAAGTGCGACCGGCAGAGACTGGACAAGGCGTTGTTTTGCCTTCAAACAGTTGGGCTGGGACGGTGGTGGCGGCTCCATCAGGCCAGCCAGCTAGCCAACATGATGTGCAGCACGGTGTGGTGTGAGGAGTGCAGTGTGTGCTGCTCACTGGGCGCAGGCTGTTGTGTACAACAAGATCAGCAAGCAGTTCAGGGACGACCCTCAGCCAGAGGCCCTGCAGTTTGAGGTGAGCCTCTGGACTGACTGGGCCTGGGGGTGAGCTTGTAGCTTTCCTTGTGGCTTCATGTTGCGCACTTGATGAGGCTTGTGAAGTTGTTTTGCCTTCCGCCTGCTTGTACGCTTGCCTACCCGCCCACTGACCGGGCCTGGGGGTGGTGGACATGGTGGGGCATTCTTTGTGCTTGGCTTGCTCTTGAGGAAGGTTGTTTTGCCTGGTCTGCCTGCCTGCCTGCCTGCCTGACTCACTTTCCACTCCTCCCCCTCCTTGCCCCAGGTGCCTCCTGGACCCGGCCTGCTCAGCTTGAGCTTCAGCTGGGGCGCCTGGGACCCCGCCCTTGTGTTCACCCCTGGCAGCAACCCAGCCTCCCTCCCCTTCACCACCCCTGCAGCCTCCGCCCCGCACGCCCTGCCCCCTGCCCCTGCTGCCCAAGACACCCTGCACTCAGCTGCTGGAGCCCAGCTTGGCACTAGCATGAGTGATGTGCTGCAGCCAGACCTGGTGCTGGAGCCCCACCAGGGCTATGGCTACACCGCAGAAGAGCTGGGTGGCTCACCTCCTCCTTCTCCTGAGCTGGCTTACAGCGAGCAGCCTGCGCTTGCATGGGAGCCTGCAGCACAGCATAGCTATACTCACCACGAAGCAGTCGATGGTGCAGGGCCAGCAGGAGGCAGTGATGGGCGCAGCAGCGACCCAGGCACACAAGGCAGGGCACAGCAAGGGGGGCCGGTGCTGCAACACCCCCTGCCCGAGGTGGAGGTAAACATGCTGCAACAGCCCAGCACGGCAATGCAGGGCCATGGGGCATCCACAGCTGCAGCAGGGTCCCAGGCAGCAGGGTCCCAGGCAGCTGCGGCTCAGACAAGACATGACAGACAAGAGGTCGTGGCCCAAGGCAACAGCGGGGCTGGACTACATGAGCCCGAGTTGGCAAAGGCGGCCTTAACAGCTGAGCCTGATCCTAACCTCCAACTGACAACAGACATGCTGGCTGACACACCCACAAGGGCGAACAGCATGGCTGTTGATGTCGAATCCTTGGACGCAGTCGCGGCGGATGCAGAAGCAGAAGAGGAGGCAGCAAGAGGGGTGGCATCGGCGGCAGCCGCTGCCCGCCACTTTGAGGCACTCCGTTTAAAGCGCGCAGCTGCTGCAGAGCGGGAGAATGCGCGGGCCCTGGAGGCCGCGGAGCAGGCACGTGCCCGGGAAGTTGCAAAGGCGCAAGCTCGGGAAGCTGAGCAGGCGCGCACACGAGAGGCCGCACGTGCCCGCGTCGCCCGAGTGGCCGCCGAGCGCGAAGCTGTGGAAAAAATCCTGCTTGCCACAGAGCATGCAGAAGCGCTCCAACAACAACAGCAGCAGCAGCAGCAACAACAGCAAGAGCAGCAGCACCAAGCAGATTCACAGCAACAGGAAGCCAGCCAGCAAGTATCATCGCAGCATGCACAACAGCAACCCCAGCTCCAAGCCCATGGTCAGGAGGGTTTGACCAGCGTGGATGAGGACGATGACAGCAGCAACCCCCCTGATGCCTTGACCCAGTGGCGTCAGCAGCATGCCCAGCGCATGTTGGCGGAGCTGAAGGACCTGAGCCACGAACTGGCTGCGGGGGTCATCACCCGCTGGCAGTTCGACACTCTGTCAGCACAGCTGAGGGAGCAGTGGGAGGCCGACGTGCTGAACCCACCCTTGGCCCTCCTCACCGCAGCCACCTCCCCCTCTGGGGCACCATCCTCCACCAGCAGCGCAGCAGCCACCACAACAGCCGCTACCAGCTCAGCAAGTGGGTCACAGCAACAACACAGTGCTGGGGCGCATGCTCCCGAGGGGCACCACCTCCACGCCCTCACCTCTGGCTATGCCGCCACAGATGTGTCTGAACCACATGGCAGCCGGGAAGATGAGCGGCCCGCATACAGCCCATTTGCAGACTGGGATGATGCCAACGCAGAGGACTATCTGGCACAAGGCCTGATCAGGCGCTATGAGTCACCCCCTGCCCCTGACCCTTACCTGTCAGGCAGTTCTGACGGCAATGGGTGGGAGCAGTACCCTGCAGAAGGTGAAGGCGCTGGGGAGGGTGACACCTTCATCAGCACCCCTGACGGCGGCTACTGGGCTCAGTCAGCCTCCGACAGCGGCAGCAGCAGCACGGGGCTGCGGGGTGGCGGCAGCCTGCTGGAGCCACCAGTGTCGCCCCTGGGCTTCCCCGTCCCGCCTGAGATCCTGGCCATAAGGGCCGGCTTCATCTTCCAGCTGTCTGTGCTGAAGGCCGCGGTTCAGGCAGCTGGTCTGCTGGACATGGTGCCCCCAGGCAGCTTGGACGGCGGCTGGGAACCCTACCCAGGCGCCCAGGGTTCAGACCCAGCCCAAAGCAGTGGGGCAGGGCCAGGGCGGGACGATGGGTGGGTGGAGGCAGCTGGGCAGGCTGAGCAGCAGGGGGGTGCAGGCGAGGGGGAGTGGGAGAGAGGTCGAGTGGCAGACTGGGGGGCCGGTCAGGAAGAGGAGATGAATGAGTTGGGGCGGTCCCCTCCCAGGGACCGTGAGGTCTCACCCTCACCTGACTACAGCCCCAGCCCAGAGCCCCCTTCCTTCAGACAAGCCTCCTCCTCCTCCTCTGCTGCTGCTGCAGCGGCAGCTCCTTCTGCAGCCGCCTCTGACTCTGGTTACTCCTTCCCCTCCTCCAGCACTCCCACCCAGCCCGAGCCCAACAGCATCCCTGCATTGTGGCAGCAGCTGGTGCTGCCCTCCCCGAACCAGGTCTATGACACCCAGGCCACCCCCACCAGCGTGTGGGCCAAGCTGGCACCCCAGCCAGGCCAGGCAGGCACCCTCCCCGGCCAGGCCCTGAGCAAGGTGCTGTACCAGCTGCCCACCCGGGGCTCCCCCCAGCCCTCCCGTGGAGCAGAAGCTCGGAGCAGCATCACAGGGGCATGGGGCAGGCTGGCCACCCCCGCCTCCCACCTTTCTTCGACCTCCAGCCCTCCGCCCAGCTCAAGCCACAGCAACCACACCAGCGCCTACTCCTTCTCAGCCCTGGATCGCATCAAGCCACGCAAGGGGTCCCCTGAGCGCTCCCGTGGCCCAGCTCTTGCGCCCCACCAGCTGCAGCAGGCGTGGAGCAGACCAGAGCCAGAGGACGCCCAGGCAGCGGCTCTTGAGGTCCTAGCACTCAGCCAGCGTCCTCCCTCGCCTAGCGGGCGACGCAGCAAGTCACATGGGGCAGGGATGCCGGGCCAGCTGCCGGCTGAGGGTGAGGTGCCGTGGGAGGCTCGGCGTGAAGTCATGGCTGCTGAGCGGCGCACCCGGCTGGTGCAGGCTCTGACACAGCAGCGCCAGTCAGGGCAGGGCACTCCGTCCCCCTCCCGGGGCGCAGCTCAAGAGGCGGTGGAGGGACCGGACCGTAGCAGGCTCAGCAGCAGCAGCAGCAGCTCCAGCTCCAGCGGCTCCGGTGCCAGCACCAGCAGTGGCAGGTCCCCGTCAACTGGGCAGCAGCGGCAGGGCACCCCTCAGCCGCGACGTGAGGCAGCAGCACCAGCATCTGGCTACTCCCGCGACACGCAGCAGCCCCCTAGCGGGTCATGGCGTGCTGAGGGACAGCAGCGGGACACTGCACGGCGGCAAGAACAGCGGCAAGAGCAGCGGCGTGACGAGCAGCAACAGCAGTGGCGTGACGAACAGCAGCAACAGCAGCAGCAACAGCAGTGGCGTGAAGAGCAACACCAGCAGCAGCAACAGCAGTGGCGTGAGGAGGCCCAGCATCACTCAGACCAGATGCAGGCACGTGAACGCGCACAGGCCTCCGTACTGGACGCAGCGGAGGCGAAGCTGGCGGCCATGGCGGCTGAGGTGGCAGCTGTGGTGTCACAGGCGCAGGCTGAGCGTGCCCAGCTGGCTCAGCAGCGGGCTGTCCTCGACGCCCAGATAGAGAGGGCAGCCCAGGCTGAGCAGCGGGCAGCAGCTGAGGCGCAGGCCTTGGTGGCTCAGGCACAGCAGGAGCAGCGGGCAGTGTGGGAGGCGCAGCGTGAGGCGCAGCAGCTGCTGGCGGAGAGGCAGGCGGCTCAGAACGCGATGCTGGCCCAGCAGGCGGCCATGCTGGCAGAGCTGCAGGAGCGGGAGGACAGGCTGGTTGAGACACAGGTGGGGGTACCCGGGCCTTGGGGCTGGGTCGGGGAGGATCTTAGCCCATTAGAGTCTGCTGACCTTGTGACAGCCTCCCAACCTCAGGACAGCCTGCATACCGCATAGGAGCCTCCTGCCCTCCTAGGGACCTCAGCCTTTGCGCATATATGCATTGTGCACACACCACCTTGGGCTTCTACGGGCAACTGGGCAAGCGTGCGACTTGGTGATAGTGGTGTAGGGGGTGGATATGGGCTAGGGAAAGGGCCACATGGGGGCAGGGGATGCCCTGGGGAGGGTGGGGGCATATCCACAAAGACAGCCAGACAGCTTGCATTCACCGCACTGCAGTCGGTGGATGATGGTTGAGAAGCAAGTGGTGTCGGCTTTGTCTGCCTTGCCTCAGCCAGCTGGTCCCCCGCTGTTGTCCATGGGCTGCAGGCAAGGGAGGCGGCTCTGCGCGCTGCACAGCAGGAGATGCAGCTGCGGCTGCAGGAGCAGGAGCTGGTGCTGAAGAAGATGAGCCTGCAGGAGCTGCAGGTGCTGCAGGGGGCGGGCAGCGCACCTTAGGCTAAATCGGCCCAACTTGGCAGCCCAGGCCCCACCTAGGGCCCCGCACCCCTAGCCCATCACCTTGTTTGTGCACAGAAGGTGGCTGCACACCTGCTGCAGCAGTCACTGCCGCTCCCCACCACACCACTGTCTAATACCCACCAGCGTCCTCCACAGGTCCACTTTGCTGCCATGCTGCTGCTGTACCACACAGGACAAGGAGCTGGCCTTGCGGCGTGCAGCGCTGGAGTCCCAGGTTGCTGCCGAGCTGGCGTTGAAGCAGGCGGCTCTGGAGCGAGAGTTGGCAGGCAAGGAGGCGCTGGTGGCTCAGCAGATGCGGGCGGCGCAGGCAGCTGAGGCGGCAGCGCGTGAGGCTGCACTCCGTGAAGCTGCAGCTGCAAGAGCTGCAGAGGCAGCGGAGGTGGCCAGTGTGGAGGGGCTGGCCCTGGCACGCGGGAGGGAGGAGCGTCAAGCACGCAATGCGGCGCTGAGGGTACGGGAGGAGGCTGTGCAGGTGCGGGCGGGGCATGCAGCAGCGGTGGGCACTGCGGGGGCTGTCTGCAGTCAACTTCACGACCTCAGCACTGCAACCAGGGCGCACATTGATCAGCGTGTAGTACTCCTGCCTGGCTGCTAAAACACATGGCTTCACAGGGACGCTGTCACCAGACGTGGCCTTAGCACCTCAAGCAGGGTGTCAAGAACTCCTGCCTGACTGCATATGGTTCTAAGGGGTGCTGTCACCCGACCAGCAAGTCTGTAGTGCACATTTGTCAGTGCTGAGTGAGTCTCTTGCCTGACTGCCTATGCACATGGTCGCATAGGGGTACGGGCACCTGCCCAGCAACCAATAATACCAAGCTGGAGAAAGTGACTCCCAGTCCACTGCACCTCTCTACCCACACTGTTTGGCCTGGCTGTTTCTATGTCGACCAGTAGCAAGCTGCTGAGCGAGTGCAGGCTGCTGGCTGGCTGCAGGCTCAAGAGGCGTGGGTGCGTGAAGCCCAGCGCAATGAGCAAGCTCGGCGTGAAGCTTCCGCCCAGGCTCAGGCGTCCGGCCGGCCCCCTAGCCCTGGCTTATCGCTGTCAGGCGTGCTGTCAGGCCTGACCCCCCGCTCACCCACCCCTGGCCAGGCCCCGCTCTTAGGCCAACGCTCCCCCTCCCCCAGCCGTGCGCCCACGGAAGAGGCGATGGCTGCTGTGTGGGCGGGGGCTGGCATGGAGGCCCGCAGGGGCAGTCGCTCCGCCTCACCTTCTGCTGTGTATGCAAAGCCCTTGGTCAAGGATGAGCAGACCCAGCAGGCTGGCAGCAACATCACACCATGGCCTTCACTTGGCGGTGGCAGCAGCAACGGCGCCAGCAGCAGCAATGGCACCGGCAGTAGCAGCTATGCCAGCGCCAGCAGCAACGGGCGGTATGGCAGCCCAGAGCGGCAGCCCAGCAGCAACGGCGTCTATAACGGCACATATGCAGATGAGGTCAACAGGAACGGCAGCAGCAGCAGCAGCAGTGGGAGGGGCGGCTCAGCTGAGCGGTCTCCTTCCCCTAGCACTTCCTTCTCGCCGCAGCGCTCCCCAAGCTGGGGCAGCCCTAGCCCGGTGAGCTGCAGTCATCGTCAGCTGCAGCACGAGCCACTGATTACCTTGTATTGTGATGGAAGCAGCATCATGAGCCATCGACTGACTTGTGGCATGCGTGCTAGTGGATTGTGGTCTGACATTAACAAATTCCCTGCCACCCACATGCGCAGTGCTGTGTGCAGCATGTGCAAGTGTCTCAGTCATGCTTGTGCTATGGCATGGCATACCATGTGGATGCCATGCGCTGGTGACACCACTCTTGTCACTATGTCGATGCCTGCTCATGCATCGGCATGTCTGCAGGCAGATGTGCAAGCGGGGCAGGTGGTGGCGCAGCTGTCGATGCCCTACAGCCTGCCTCCCAACCAGGTTTTGAGGGTGAGTGAAGGGTCCCACAGCCAGCTGACCTGACCTGACGCGAACTGGCCTGCACATGTGCCAGTGGCCTGAATACCACCGATCGCCATCAACACGGCTGCCCTTCCTGCTGCCCCCATTCACCAAAAACAACCCAGTCAAGGGTGTGTAGTGTCTAGGGTGGCTGTGCAGGGTAAGGTGGCGAGGGCTAGAATGTGGGCATGGAGATAGGCCTGGGGTGCATGGCTGGTGTGCTGCCTCCTCCCTGCCCCACCCTTTCCCTCAGTACTGTGCTATGATCAGCCTAAGGCCAAAGCAGCTGTGTGAATCACGGTGCAGCGTGGCCTGTCCAGCACTTGCATGCTGCACTTGCTGCCCATGCTGTCCAGCTGCTGCTGTTCATGCCGTCCAGCATGCTGCACCTGAGTGCTGCCCTGGGCGCCGCCTGGCCTGCAGTTTGTGGGCGGGCGACCCGAGTTTGGCTCTTGGGACCCTGCAGCCGCACCACCCTTCACCTGTGATGGCCAGGACATGTGGCAGTCTAGCGTGGCCCTGTGGCCGGGCTACTACCAGTTCAAGGTGCGGGAGGGACGGCTCGGGGTCGGCCAGCCAGCTTGGTGCTTGTTTTGTGACTGGTCTCGTGACTGGTTGTGAGCATGACATGCTGGAATGTGAGTGTAAGCAGTGGGTGCTGATTGCGGTGGTGCTGTGAGAGTGGGCGTCAGTCCAGGGCCTGATGTAGCACTCTAGATGTAGCACCACTGTGCTTCCTCAACACATCCCCTTACAGGGGCTTAGGTGGGGTGGCCCCACCTTGGTCAGGCAGTTCCGTGCTTTGGCCTGCTATGCGTTCATTTCCTAGAACCTGCCCCTTGCTTGTCATCATCGCTGTCATGCCATATCACGGCCTGTGCCGGCATCACTACAGCACTGGCTTGTGACCATGGGCCCGCAGGCTGTGCTGCTGGACACAGATAGCGGGGAGGCGGTGTGGGAGCCGGGCCCCATGCGTGCCCTGACCGTGCCTGAGGAACCGGGCGGTGGCCTCCTCATCCTGAACTGCACTTGGTGAGCTGCAGCCAGCAGTGTCATCACCACTTGGATCATCATCGTCACCACCAGCCCCACTCTCATTGCCACCATGACCATCATGCCAGTTTTGTCATCCACTGCTAATGATGGGGTCACACATCTCTGGAAGTAGGATCCATTAGCATCATCCGACAGCGAGCAGCAGCATATGACGTGGGCGTGCTGGCGGCGAGTTCCTGGGCATGCGCCCGTTGCCTCACACAAGTATAGGTTGTGATGCTGGTGTTTGAGCACGCGCAAGTGTCCCGTGGTGCAGGTGTGACTTTGAGATGGAGGCGTTGTTTCTTTGGGACCCGGTCACTTCGGGAGATGCGTTAGAGGGCGGCAACGTGTTATACAGGCAGACTCGCGTCATCAGTTGCGAGGCCACGATGGAGATTGAAGGGATGGAATGAGGCCGCAAACACGGAGGCGCACAGCAGCTGGCGCCGGTGCACTAGCTTTGCGCGTGATTAGAGTCAGGTATTTTGCAGTCATCCCTTCAACCGGCTCCTGTTCTGTTGCCGTCGTGTTTTTGGGGTTGTGGTGTGGTGTATTTGGATTGTTTCGCTATGTTCAGCAGCCTGCTCAGAATTGTGCAGGGGCTGTACCGTCAGTGCGTCCGCTGTGCGGGGCAACCTTGAAATGTTTGTGTGCGGCGGGCGTATGAAGGCTTACACAGCACCTGAGCGGTTTCACTGCAATTGCAGAAAACTGAGTGACTGAGTAATGAGCTGTTTACAGGGAAGTCATGAGCATTCAGTTTCACTGCCGTGCCATTTAAGCACAGCAGTTTGCCTGTGGGTCTCACGGTCGGCGTGGTAAACTCAACAGTGTACGCGTTAACGGTGTCGCGCATAGTCGAGTTTTCCAAGTTGGCCTCGAGAAGTGCAACGCGCCTTACGCCGCTTAGACCTTGTTTTTGGCCAGGTCGCGTTTGCTTTCGTCCACCTGTCCACCTCGAGAAGTGGCCCCAACATGGGGTTGGTAATCTTCATGCAAGTACTCTCTCAAAATTGCACTGTTCTCGATAGCGTTAATCACATTGGCATTGGCGGTTTAGTCCGCGTAATCTGACCATCAGCGCTAGCCATTGGAGTCTCTGCTCGCGTACTGCCACATGTGCCCGCGAACAAATCACAGCGGCGAGACGGGTCTCCTTGGCACGGTGAGCCACATCGCTGACACCCCATCTACCTAGCGTAGTGAGCTGATTGTGCACAAATGGAATGTCCGGCCAACACCCAACGCGATGTCTGCCGGGCGTGCAGGGCACCTTGACGGGGTGATTGAAACATCTGGGCGTATTCGCTTTCGCCAAATACACCATTTGCGTCGGCGCACACTAAGGTATCACCGGCTTACACCCCCCCCTCCTCCACTGTGTCCTCCACTGTGTTGCACCCGCTGCACCCATAGAAAAAGCGATACGTAATGTTTGTTCTTGACTCATTGGTGCATCTCTTAAAACAAACCGCACATTAAACAACCCAGGCCTCTATCAGTTTGACATCTTCAAAGTGACATCATGTTCTCCAAGCAGAATCAGGGCCACGGGGCTGTGGGGTGGCAGTTGAGCTATGAAACTTTGCACGCAGGTGGATGGCATGTAGGGGAGTATAACTCTATGAGGAGCCGAGTCAAAAATCGGCCATGGTGTGGAGCTGTGTGACCAGTGTTGTGAAAATTTCAGATTTTCATTCAGATTTTCAATGAAAATTTTCATCTGAAAATCTGAACGTATTCACTGAACATCTGAAAGTGCCGGCTGCTGCCCCCGGTCAGATCGTAGCGCGATGTCAGTAGCAGGCGAGCAGCAGCCAATAGGCAACCAGCGACTCGCCCCAGTGCAAACTACCCGGGCTGTAGTCGCTGCCATGAGAAGGAGCCCGGCGCTCCCTATCCCACGGGTATTGCAGAGCCCCGTGATTGGTTTGGCTGGCGCCAGCGCGCTGCAACCACAGCGAAAAAAGCGCAAGGCAGAAAATACGACTACTGCAGCCACAGATGGCGGTTCTACGGACAGCCCGCGCAGCCGGCCTGTTAGCCAATGGGTGGAGGCACAGTGGGAGCAGAGGGCCGGTGCCCAAGTGGCTTGCAAGCATTGCCCGGATTACGTGAGGTCCAGCAAGAACGTCTCGCGGCTGAAACAGCACTTGCTTGAGTGCCCAGCATTCCTCAAGAGCTCTGCAGCTGAAGCTGCCGCCAAGCTAGACTCTGCCCCTTCATCTTGTAGAGAACTCTGCCCCTTCATCAACCTATACTTTACGAGTAAGCCATGGCAATGGCTCCCAGGCTATGGCAGCTCACCACCACCTTCCAGTCCCCGTCCATGAGTTAGCAAGAGAAGGACAGCAAGAGCTATAGCGTCCTGGTTGCGCTATGTTGATGTGATTGTGCTTTGGTTGGTTGTTTCGCAGAAATCATGCTACTGCATGCCTTCAAGGAGCACATCAACCAGGCCAAGGAGGTCGTGCAATATTTCACACACTTGTCACTGCCGCATGAGCTGCTACGGCAGCAGCGGGCTGCCCTAGCTGCATCACACAACTTAGCGGCAGCAGCTGCGGCAGCAAGAGCAGATGGTACAACGGTCGTGGGAGCTGTGCCAGCTCCCAAGGTGGAGCTGAAGCAGATGTCCTTGACGCGCTTTGCCAGCTTGTATGACATGTTGCAGAGTGTTCAGGACAATAAGCACCCCTGCCACGTCAGCCGGGGTGGAGCGCCTGTTCAGTGTTTTCAAGATGCTTTGGAGCGACAAGCGCAATCGCCTACTCATGGGGCGCATGTGGGCCATGGCCTATGTGTTCTTTAACACGCGGGCGTTGAAGCGTGATGAGCAGCCCTTTGCTCCCACAGCTGCAGAGGAGGAGCAGTGGGAGGAGTGGATGGCTAGCCAGCCTGTAGGGGCTGCATGACATTGCTGATGGTGGGGGTAGGAGTGGGTGGAGGTTGGGAGTGGGGGTGTCGTAGTAGAGGATGAGGCTTGAAATGGCATGGCAGACACTTGCATAAGGCATGGGTGCTGGAATGATTGCACCTGGATGATTGCACGATGGAGGAGTGCGGGGTTAGGTTGGGGTGGTACATCAGGGTCAAGGCGCCGATCTGTGCCTCCAAACCGATACATGCTTGTTAAAGGGGGTGTGCAAGCCTACGTACAGGCCGCGTGCAAAAAATGAGGCTGAGAAACCATCGGCAACCGCTCAATTTCACTCGCGTGAAAGTCTTTCAGATTTTCAATGAAACACTTTCATTTTCATTGAAAATCTGAAAATTGAAAATCTGAAAATCTGAAGATTCACAACACTGTGTGTGACTGACTGCATGGCCCTGGCCCTGAGATCGGCTAAGGGAGTTGACGGTCACAGACCAAAGTGTGCTTTTGGCTTATCTGAGTATGAGCGTTTGTAACACTGTCTTAGAGGAGCTTAACCTAGTAAGTAGCACGTTGTAAGTCCAAATGGTCGAGCTGTGGCATTGCCCTCCAGGTATGGGTAGGAGGTGGGCTCAGTGCCACATTCCCGCATCCGCTTTCCGATCCGACTGCTGCTTCCGACGCGCATGCTCATGTAGAGCAGCCTAAGCGGCGCGGGCGGTCGAAGCGATGACTGCATGCCTCGCTGTGGCTCAAATCTTAATTAGTAACTTTGAAGCTTTGCTCTGCACGGTCTAGTGACTGGATAATTATTCTGGATGGGGGAAAGGTAGCTGGCCGGGTTGCCTACACTGTGAGCCAACTAGCATAATATTTGGCGTAGTGAGTGCAGAGTTACAGCCGTCCTACTACCAGGGGTCGTTTTCCTGTCATTTTTTGAATGTTGGGGCCGCCTGACCTCCAGTCCATCTTTCAACTTTTGCTTTAGGAGAAGCACTATCGCATCGAGGTGTTAGTTAGTGTATGCTCCTCCCTTCCCTCCCTCCCACCACACCACCACCTCCCAAGCCATTGACCCATCTTCCTTTCTGTGCCACCGGCAGAGCATGTGTTGTGCATGTTGACGAAGCAACCTCTTGATAACATAGCAGGCTGCAGCTGCAGGCCAGCAGCACCTGGAGGCTGCAGCTGCAGCCCAGCACCACCTGGAGGCTGCAGCTGCAGGCCAGCAGCACCAGCAGGCTGGAGCTGCAGGCCAGCAGCACCTGGAGGCTGCAGCTGCAGCCCAGGGAGCATGCCAGCAACACTTGCAGATTGGTACCCCCACTAAACCACCCAGTGTAGGAGGGCTTATTGATCGTGGTAGAGGAGCTACGCGTCAAGGCCAACATCCCCACATGAGGGTCTCCAGGGCCATCCCTGCTGCTGGCAGAGGGCTTGTAGTAGGGTGTGACAGCAGCAGGATGGCTGTGTGTGTCTTGCTGCCGCTATCATGTCATGTGTGGGTGTGAGCAGCAGGCTGGCCATGTGTGGCACCGGGCCTAGCAGTCGCCCAGGACTCTTAGTGTGCCATGTGTGGGTGTGAGCAGCAGGATGGCCATGTGTGGCACTGAGCACCGCCCAAGACGTGTGTATGTGGACATTGTAATGTCTCAGGCTGCAGCGCCTTGTCACTCCCATTGAGAGCGAATGCAGCCCGTTCATGAGCCCTACTCGTGAGTTGCGACCTGTTGCTACGAGCGAGTTGCATCCTGCGAAAACCACGAGATTCTGCGGTCACCAAGAGTCGAAATAGGGTCGCCAAGATGATTTGGGATGTATAATAAGTGTATCATGATAATCATGATATGCCTAATAGTCCATATACGTGTATCATGAGATATCATGATACATGCCGCTCCCTAAACATATCCCACATGACATGACTCATGACATCATGCATGTCCCACACCCATGTGCAGATTCTATGACCGGGGCGTCTCAGCCGTGCTGGACAACCGCCGCTGTGCAATCGGCCCCATGCCACGTCCCACTTAGCTGTGCAGAAGGAATGGCCGCCCAGCCATGCCAAAGCCGGGCAAGCCAGGCCAGGAGTGGGTGGAAATAGCCGACAAGGCTCTGTCTGACAAGTGGCGGCGCAGGTTACAGCAGTATCCAGCTACAGCAAGACAACCCCAGCAAAAGGCAAAAATCGAATCCCTCACAATGGATGTGTGTGGGTTGGAGCTACTAGCTACAGAAGGCTGAGCTGAAGTAGCACTAGCAGTAGCCTTTACAATGATGAGCTCGCATCCTGTGTTTGATTACAATTCATGTTTTACTTTGGTGTGACATGAGGGTTGTCGGAACCAAAATATGCAGAGTACTGACAGGATTTGCCTATAAATGCCTGGATTGACATCCAAGACTGTGCTTCTTTGAAGTAAACCACTTGTTGCTGCCTCACGTGTCGGGCGGAGGGAGCACCCCGTCCGGCCCCGCCTTCCCGTATCGGGCTTCGTACCGCGCGCGCATGTCTGGGTCCAGCACCTGTGCGGGTGAGCGCGCCACCAACAGCAGCCACGGTGCGTCCACATCGCACCCTTACCATCGCGGCACCAGGCACCAGGTTATCGCCGCATGCAAGGTGTGCCGCTGTCCCGCTGCATCCACCACAAGCCCACTTCGAGCCAGGCGAACACACAGCCACATCACATGTGCTGCACTGAACATAGGAAGGGCGATTTGGCTGAGCGGCATGTTCACCGATGGCTGCAGTGGTGGCTGCAGTGGTGGCTCTGTCCCCTACAAGCATACTGGTGACCTGTGTGACCCACAAGCATGCTGAGCTGTAAGGACCTGCTGGACAACTTACGTGCACTCCGTCCAGCTGGTTGCCCAAGCCCACCCATCCAGGGCTGAGGTTATGGGCACGAGCAAAGATCTGCACCACAAGGAGCGACAGGGAGTGATGGAGAGGGACAGATGATGACTGGGTAGGGTGAGGGGCAATGAACAAGTGCTGAGTGCAGGCCAGGCCGGGGAAGGTGGCGGGCTGTTTGCTTGCCTGCCAGCCCTGTCACACCCATTGGCATTGACTGCTGCAGGCATCTGGTCAGTACAGCCAGGCTCGCTGGCTAGGCAAAAGACTTGCTGGCTGGCCACTGTCCCTAACTACTGCCTGTTTAGGGTCAGGGGCATTGCTGGTTGGCCCCTGTCCCTTCCCCCTGATGCCTAGCATTGAACCCCTGATGAAATGAAACGGCTAGTCCTGCTCGCAAGCTTTGCAGCGGTGAGGGTGACCTAGCGCACGGCGGCCTGTTGCTCAATGGATGGATTCAGGGCAGTGTGGTTGGAGGGCGTGGTGCACCTCACAGGGCTGGGCAGAGCCAGGCCACCACAATAGTAGTGAGAGCCAGGGTGGTGGGAGGGGAGGGGAAGAGAGGCTGATTCACGCCAAGTGTGGTGAAGGCAGCCAAAAGCAAGGAAGTGAGAGGCAGGGCAGGCCAGGGTGAAGGGGAGGAGGGTGGGAGGGCAGCAGGGTGGGAGGGCAGCAGGGTGGGAGGGCAGCAGGGTGGGAGGGGAGCAGCGTGGAGGGTCAGCAGGGTAGCGGGTCAACAGCCACCTCCAGCTTGCGTGAGGTCTGCCTGGGTCTGCAGTGCCAGCCAGGGCGTCTAGTCAGTAAGGTCGAGTAAACTCAGGTCGCTGAAATGAAGGTAGCTTTGAGGCAGCCAAGGGAGTGCAAGTCAGGGCCAGGCCAGGATGCAGGCCAGGGGGAAATGGCAGCAGACGGGTGGTGAGGGTGAGGGTGAGGGTGAGGGTGAGGGTGAGGGTGAGGGTGAGGGTGAGGGTGAGGGTGAGGGTGAGGGTGAGGGTGAGGGTGAGGGTGAGGGTGAGGGTGAGGGTGAGGGTGAGGGTGAGGGTGAGGGTGAGGGTGAGGGTGAGGGTGAGGGTGAGGGTGAGGGTGAGGGTGAGGGTGAGGGTGAGGGTGAGGGTGAGGGTGAGGGTGAGGGTGAGGGTGAGGGTGAGGGTGAGGGTGAGGGTGAGGGTGAGGGTGAGGGTGAGGGTGAGGGTGAGGGTGAGGGTGAGGGTGAGGGTGAGGGTGAGGGTGAGGGTGAGGGTGAGGGTGAGGGTGAGGGTGAGGGTGAGGGTGAGGGTGAGGGTGAGGGTGAGGGTGAGGGTGAGGGTGAGGGTGAGGGTGAGGGTGAGGGTGAGGGTGAGGGTGAGGGTGAGGGTGAGGGTGAGGGTGAGGGTGAGGGTGAGGGTGAGGGTGAGGGTGAGGGTGAGGGTGAGGGTGAGGGTGAGGGTGAGGGTGAGGGTGAGGGTGAGGGTGAGGGTGAGGGTGAGGGTGAGGGTGAGGGTGAGGGTGAGGGTGAGGGTGAGGGTGAGGGTGAGGGTGAGGGTGAGGGTGAGGGTGAGGGTGAGGGTGAGGGTGAGGGTGAGGGTGAGGGTGAGGGTGAGGGTGAGGGTGAGGGTGAGGGTGAGGGTGAGGGTGAGGGTGAGGGTGAGGGTGAGGGTGAGGGTGAGGGTGAGGGTGAGGGTGAGGGTGAGGGTGAGGGTGAGGGTGAGGGTGAGGGTGAGGGTGAGGGTGAGGGTGAGGGTGAGGGTGAGGGTGAGGGTGAGGGTGAGGGTGAGGGTGAGGGTGAGGGTGAGGGTGAGGGTGAGGGTGAGGGTGAGGGTGAGGGTGAGGGTGAGGGTGAGGGTGAGGGTGAGGGTGAGGGTGAGGGTGAGGGTGAGGGTGAGGGTGAGGGTGTGAGGGTGAGGGTGAGGGTGAGGGTGAGGGTGAGGGTGAGGGTGAGGGTGAGGGTGAGGGTGAGGGTGAGGGTGAGGGTGTCGGCAGCCACCTCCAGCTTGCGAGTACCAGGACTCAGGCGCTCCAGCAAGGGGTACATCTCATCGGGCTTGCGGGACGTTTCCCGCACCTCTGCCACCACCACATCACAGTCTACAAACCTGGACCATGCAACAGGTGGAGGCAAACCCACCCTCAGCAAAAGCTGGCCAGCTGTTACCATCCGCTCGCCACTACCAGCTGCTGTGCAGCTGCTGTTGCAGAGGAGGGCAGCAGCAGCCCAGCAGCCACACAAGGCTAGCGGTGTTTAGCCTAGGGGGTGTTACTACTACCCTCACACCCTCACACCTCACACTCGAGCCGCTCTGGCACGCCTGGCTCTGGTTGCATAGTGGCTGTGGCAGCAGTGTTGCTGTGGCCAGCCTGTCATGCGGCCGCTGCAGCCTGTGCCGCTTACCAAGTCAGGGGACTGACAGCACTGCCAGGCTGCAGCTGGTGTTGCCGAACAGGGCACCAGCCGCCCCTGATGCTGCCAAGGTTTTCTTTGCAAAGACCAGGTGCTGCAGCCTGTGACGGGGCTGACGCCCTCCTGGCCCCACCCCTGCCTCCCATGACCTCCATGACCTCAGCCTCCATGTCAAAGTGCACCGACTTGCTGCCCAGCACCTCCCAGCCAACCCACACCTCCTGATAGCTGACGCACACCTACTTGTTGAGTGCTGGCTTGCCCTTCACGCCCACCAGGCAGTGCTCCTTGCTGTGGTTCAGCCAATGGCCGGTGCGCCCGGTTCGGATGAGGCGGTTGAGTTGGTTGGTCTTGACCCAGATCAGCTCATCCACACGGTCATACCCCCACAGCTTCAGGCACTCCCTGCCTAGCTCCATGGCTCGGCCTGGGGCACAACACAGATCAGCAGCAGGCTGCCCGGCTGCCTGCCTGCCCCGACCCACCAGCCTGCTTGCTTGTCCTGCCCTGTTTTGCCTCACCAGCCATACCCAGCCGGCCCTGTCTTGGCCAAACATCTGCCCACCCATTGCCTGGCTCCTGCCCTGGTGTGACCACTGGGCCCTCACTCTTCTTACACTCACCTTTTACACACTACCCTTTACATATCACTCTTGCTCATGTCCCTCACTCCCCCCCATGACAGTGTTGATTGCTGCAAGAGGCTAGTGGAAGCAGACCATCCACTGACAAACTAAGGCGCAGAGGCTATGTGGTCAGGCAGGCAACCAACTCCCCTTGACAGGGCTGACCGTTGCCAGGCCAGTGGAAGCAGGCCATCCACTGATAAGGGAAGGCACAATCTGTCCGACCAGGCAGACAATCAGCTGTGGCTGGCTGCATTGCCGGCTCCCATGCAACCAGTTAGACAAATCACTGCTGGGTAGCCTGGGATGTTGTGCTGGTATGGCTGCGTGATGTTGAGTGTGACATGTAGTGTGACATACCTGTGACCCACATGAAGATGGCACCATCATCCTGCAGGCAGCTAATGTTCATGTTGCGCATCTCCTCATCCTCCATTGTACCGTACGGCAGGTCTTGATGGATCTGCAGGCAAGCAGCCAGGAGCAGCAGGTGCAGTGCAGCAGGGCGGGGCGGGGCAGGCCAGTGAGGGCTGGGCTGGGCTGGGCTGGGCTGGGCTGGGCTGGGCTGGGCTGGGCTGGGCTGGGCTGGGCTGGGCTGGGCTGGGCTGGGCTGGGCTGGGCTGGGCTGGGCTGGGCTGGGCTGGGCTGGGCTGGGCTGGGCTAGGCTGGGCTGGGTGGGGCAGGCAGGCGGCGGGGGTGTCCTGGCGTCAGCCGTCTGGGTCCACCCACCCCCTAAGCCTTTGCCAGCCAGTCAGCCGGCAGTGGTTGGGCTCTGTTCAGGTATGGGGTCACACCTGCCAGGGGGGGTCTGCCATGATGATGCCAAACTTGCCCAACACTGACATGTCCAGCTTGCGCACGTCACACCGAATCCACTGAGGCTGCTCCAGCGCCTGCAGGTACCTGCAGCACCACACCACCTCACACCACCTCACACCACACCACACCACACCTAACACCATACCTCACACCATATTGTTCTCCACATCCCACAATAGTTTCTCCTTCGAATCTAACACTACTTGGGAGCAGCTGCCATGGGGCAAAGCACAATGACCACATCCCAACCCCTCGGCCATGCATGCACTTATGCTCATTGCACTGCCTCCTTTTAGTAAAAGTGAGATAGAGGCAAAAGTGAGAGAACACAGCTGAGGAAACACAGCAGCAATGGTCACCACCACTACCGGGGTCAGGGTTGACAGCCTCAGACTCAGGCATGTGCTTGTCACATGCCACATGTCAACCTGTCGCATGTGCTGCAACACACATACTCCCAGTCCGGGCAGATGGATAGTCACTGCTGGTCAAGGTCAGGGTCAAGGGAAGAGTGAGGGGCATGTAGTGCACCCACCCCTTCCGCCCAACGCCGTTCCGCCCCCCCTCCAGCCTCACCTCACCTAGGGACGGGTACAGCAGCAGCTGGCGGTCGGGCTCCTAGGCCCAGCATGGCCGGGTGCATGGCGGGCACCATGACCCCCCCTGGGCCAGGCACCAGGCCAGTAGGAGGGGGGACGTCGTCATCCACCTAAGGCCGAAGACATGGGGGCAGGCTAGGGATCACTTGAGGACAGTGGGTCAGGGCCAGGGTCAGGGCCAGGGCCAGGGCCAGGGTCAGGGCCAGGGTCAAGGCAACTTCTGCTGTGACGTCTGATGTGCTACAGGAGTGCTGGATGCATCCAGGCATCAGGGTGATGGGGCAGTGCAGG
Source organism: Haematococcus lacustris (assembly GCA_030144725.1). NCBI lineage: Eukaryota > Viridiplantae > Chlorophyta > Chlorophyceae > Chlamydomonadales > Haematococcaceae > Haematococcus > Haematococcus lacustris. Next base: position 8,101,515 of record JASKMD010000012.1, on the reverse strand, counting down.
GTAGAGTAAGGGCAGACTGCGGATAGCAGAGTGCCAGGCAGTGGAGCCCGTGCAGCGTCAGGGGATGCCGGAGGGAGGGGCTGGCAGCCAGGGCCGCACCTCATAGTGTATGTACCTGGCAGCAGGCAACAGGCAGCAGGCAACAGGCAGGGGTGGGTGTGCAGGCAGGGGTGGGAGGCAGCTAGGCATCCAAGCGGCCAGGCCAGCTGTGAGGGCTGCGGCATGATGACTTGTGTTCCCCTCGCCCCCCCCTCGCCCCCTCCCCCTCCCTCCCTCGCGATGGCAGTGAGCATGCAAGCCTGCATATGGCTGTAAGCTTACTTGCAGTTGCGGTAGTTGCGGCAGGTATTCAGGTAGGAGCAGTTGCCCAGCGACAGGTCAGTGTGGGCGTACACCAGGCGACGGAAATGCACTCGAGGGCACGCCACTGGGCTGTTGCTGGCCCTGAGAGTGGAGGGGCGGGGGGCAGGGCTGAGGGGGAGGGGCAGAGGGGGAGGGGCAGGGCAGATGGGAGGAGGAGGCCAGCGGGGGGAAGGCAAGGCAGAGGGGGTGGGCAGAGGGCGAGAGCGGGGCGGGGTGGGGTGGGGCGGGGCGGGGCGGGTAGGAGGCAGATGGTAAACGCGTGAGACAGCTGCCAAGTGCGAGGTGGGGCGGGGAGGGATGAGACAGCGTGGGCAGCAGTCAATGTGGTGAAGACTCGGTACCGCTGAAGTTGGGCACCAAGCCAAGCCTGTGTGGTGCTCATGGCTTGCAGCTGTGGCCCCACCCACTTCTTGCAGTCCTCCTTGGTCAGGTGGGTGCAGTGCTCCTGGATGGCGCTGGCGCCGCCTGCAGTGCGGAACTGCTCCAGGGCTGCGGCCTCGCGGGCGCTGGGCTTGCTCAGCACCTCCACCAGCTCGCTGCCCTCACCCCTGATCCGCCAGCCCAGCAGCAGCAGGCGCAAAAACAGCAGCAGCAGCAGCAGCAGCAGCAGCAACACCAGGGATCAACCCAATTCAACCTTATGCAGCTGCCACACAGCATCACCAGCAGGGTAGTGGCAGTCCAGCAGCAAAAGGTGCTGCAGCCCCTGGTACCTGCCTGACCCAGCCCGCCCCGCCCCGCCCCGCCCCGCCCCGCCCCGCCCCGCCCCGCCCCGCCCCGCCCCGCCCCGCCCCGCCCCGCCCCGCCCCGCCCCGCCCCTCTTGTCCCCCCCACGCCCCGCACCGCCCCACCCCACCCCGCCCGTCTTGCCCCCTCCCGGGCTCACCGGTCCATCCTGTCGCGCATGGTCTTGCGGCTGAGCAGGGCCTCCAGAGCAGTGGCCTCCTCTCTGCTGCGCTTGCCCCCAGCAGCAGGGCCTCCGGTTGGCCCTCCCCCTCCCCCTTGCACTGGCCCTGACCCAGGACCAGGCTGGGTTCTTTGACCTTGATAACCCTGCTGCTGCTGCTGCTGCTGCTGCTGGTGTTGGGGGGGCGGCTGAGGCGGCTGCATGGGCTGGAGTGGGTGAGATGCCTGTTGATGCTGATGTTGTTGCTGCTGCTGTTGTTGCTGATGTTGATGTTGATGTTGCTGCTGCTGCTGGTGCTGATGTTGCATATGCTGCTGCTGCATGTGCTGCATGTGCTGCTGCTGTCTCTGTTGCATTTGCTGCTGTTGCTGCTGCTGGTTGAGCTGTGGCTGCGGCTGCATCTGATGTTGACTGCTCTGCTGGGACTGTTGGCTGTGGGACTGCATGGGGCCAGCCATGATAGGAGGCATGGACACTGCATGGCATCACACAAAAACAAATCTCATGCTCTTTTGTCCAGGTGTTAATAAGCAACTCCATGCCGTTGCCATAACAAAACTCATGCATGTGTGCAGCCAGCATAGCGAAGCCTGCAATGACGCCCTTGTCTGTGCTTGCATAGTACAGACATGGTCTCACTTCTCACTCCCAGCCTCACAAAATCTGCATGTCACACAACTGCCCATTCCTCACACCTGAGGGGGGACCTGGTGGCGCCTGCCCCCCGGAGCCAGCCATGCCCCCCGGCCCTCCTGCTGCCATGCCATGCAATGGGGGCAGCAGGTGGGGCGGCCCTGAGGCAGCAGGCAGGGGGATGGGGGGCAGGTGGGTGGTGGGGAGGCCGGTGAGGGCCGGCATGGCCAGGCCCGGGAGGGGCGTGGCGGCCACCAGAGGGGGGAGCAGCGCCCCGGTCTGCGCCAGCAGGGCAGCGGCCTGGGCGGTCACCCGGGCCACCGGGTCCTCCACCCCAGCAAACCTGAAGGGACAGGCAGGTGGGCCGGGTGGGGTAGGCAGGGGCTGGGGCCCGGTGCGGGCAGCGGCGTCTGAGAGATGGGAGCCAGAGGGGGGTGGGGAGAGTGAGAGGGGTGGGGGCAGGGGGAAGGGCAGGGACAGGGGCTAGGCAGGGGGGCTGGATGGCTGATGGCAGGCCAACGTCTTTGCCTGAGACACAACTGCATGTGTCCTGGCGTACCCTCAGCAGCCATGGCCAACAAGCCAGCCTTGCGTCCAAAACCAGCAAGCCGGTTGCATGCCGCAACTATTGCCTGCCTTCCCAGTATGCAGTCTGTGTGCTGACGGGGAGGCTGGCTGCATGGCAGGGAGAGGGGCGGAGGGAAGGGATAGGGCGAGGGGCGCACCGTGCAAGGGCTGCCCGGTCCATGCCCACGATCCAAAGGTGAGGGACCCCGTCAGCGAGGCCAGTGCCAGGAGGCCCTAGCTCTAGCTGCAGGCTCTCCAGGGCGCCTGAGGCGGCTGTCATCTTGGCGATCAGCACCTCAGGGCCTGACACGGCCATCGCTGACAGCGCCCTTGCATATTTGTCCCCAGCTGGGCCTTGCAACAGCTGCGGAAAGGCGGTGTATGGCCGGATGCAGCTTGTAGGTGAAGATATGCAATTGTGGCACTGCTGCGGCATGGCAAGCAGCCCTTACGCGCTTGTGCAGTGTCATCAAGTCCAGAGGCAACAAGGTGTTGGGCTCCAACAAGGCCATGGCAAGCAACTGCGCGATTTGCGTCTCCCATGTCATTTTGCTTTCGTCGAGAGGCGGGTACTGGTCTGGATGAGCTCGTACAGGGCGACCTCGCTGCAGTGCGCGGTCTACCATCTGTTTGCGCAGGTTCTGCAGCTTGAGCCGCATCGCATTGAGCTGCAGCTCATACTCGCTGGCCACCGCCTGCATCGCTGGATAAAGGCGACGGATACGCCCAGCAACCAGGAGCAGTTTGCAATTTCGCCATGCGATGCCACACGCTGTTTTTTTTGCGGAAATCCGGTGCCAAGCACCACCTTCACTAAAGCTTTTAGGCACTGCCCTTGACATCCCCTCATCAAACTCAGCGTGCATGAGCCTTTCGAGTTCAGCCTGGGCCAGAAAGGATTGGGCCCGGCCCGGCCGACGTATTGGGCATGAACTGCTGTGAAGTCTCTTATTGTCTGTGTAGTCTATTGTGTCTAAATCTTTCGTGTGTGTCAAGTCTGTGCAGTGAAATGTGTAATGGATATCACTTCATTCCGGTTGCCAGCACTCTGGTTGGATGGCGACCCGACTCAGTGAAATGGATATCACTTCCGCCTCATTCCGGTTGCCGGCACTCAGGTTGGATGGCGACCTGATGCCCGCCCCGCCCCGCCCCGCCCCGCCCCGCCCCGCCCCGCCCCGCCCCGCCCCGCCCCGCCCCGCCCCGCCCCGCCCCGCCCCGCCCCGCCCCGCCCCGCCCCGCCCCGCCCCGCCCCGCCCCGCCCCGCCCCGCCCCGCCCCGCCCCGCCCCGCCCCGCCCCGCCCCGCCCCGCCCCGCCCCGCCCCGCCCCGCCCCGCCCCGCCCCGCCCCGCCCCGCCCCGCCCCGCCCCGCCCCGCCCCGCCCCGCCCCGCCCCGCCCCGCCCCGCCCCGCCCCGCCCCGCCCCGCCCCGCCCCGCCCCGCCCCGCCCCGCCCCGCCCCGCCCCGCCCCGCCCCGCCCCGCCCCGCCCCGCCCCGCCCCGCCCCGCCCCGCCCCGCCCCGCCCCGCCCCGCCCCGCCCCGCCCCGCCCCGCCCCGCCCCGCCCCGCCCCGCCCCGCCCCGCCCCGCCCCGCCCCGCCCCGCCCCGCCCCGCCCCGCCCCGCCCCGCCCCGCCCCGCCCCGCCCCGCCCCGCCCCGCCCCGCCCCGCCCCGCCCCGCCCCGCCCCGCCCCGCCCCGCCCCGCCCCGCCCCGCCCCGCCCCGCCCCGCCCCGCCCCGCCCCGCCCCGCCCCGCCCCGCCCCGCCCCGCCCCGCCCCGCCCCGCCCCGCCCCGCCCCGCCCCGACCCGACCCGACCGGACCGGACCGGACCGGACCGGACCGGACCGGACCGGACCGGACGGTGATGAATGGGATGAAGTGGGCGTCACGCCAGCACTACCACCAGGAGAGGGGAGTGGCGGTGTTCCTGGGAGCGGGCTGCTTCTGCCAGGGTGGGTGGAAAGCCAAGGCGGTGCGGGAGGGGTTTCGCAAGGTGGTGCAGCAGCCCAGCAGGCCCAGCACAGATCCCAGGCCTGACAGGCTGGTGATCGTGGATGAGTTCCGCACCAGCCGTGTCAGCTCGTCTGTGCATGCCCACCAGCCATGTGAGCTGCACCTGCCAGATGACCGGCCTAGGCCCGCAAACTGGGTACCCCCAGCAGGCCAAGTCAACCAGCGGCTGGTGCGCCCAGCCTGGAGCCTGCGGCATGCTAAGTATGTGCGGGGCCTGAAGTGGTGCCATCAGGTGCCGCCCAACCCTCCTGCCCCTGCCCAGGACCCCCCCGCCCCTGCCCAGGACCCCACCCCACCCCACCCTGCCCAGGACCCCCCTCCCCTTCCCCCAGCCCAGATGCCACCACCTCCCCCTCCCCCTGCCCAGCCCCTCCTGCTGCACCTGGCTCAGTTCCACCACCCCAGGCCCCTTCATGGGGCAGGTGGCTGGACCGGGACAACAATGCCTGCCACAACTTCCAGCGCATTGGGGAGAGCATGCAGCGCCCCCTGGAGCTGTGCAGCTGGAAGGACAGGGAGGCTCTGCCCCCCCTTGGCAAGGAGTACCAGCAGAGCTACAAGCGGGTCAATGACCGGCTGCCCAAGGGCAGGCAGAGGCTGCACCGGGCTGCAGAGTACAGGCGGGGCATTGATGGCCGGGCCCGCAACAATGCATAGGCCCTAGTAGTTTACACAAGCTGTTAGCCTTACAAAGCATTAAGCTGTTAGTTTTGATGAGGTGCCCAGTGGTCTAGGGGGAAAGAGTGCCACCGGTGTGGGGTTGGTAGTCATCAAGGGTGCAACCGAGGATCACTCAGGCAAATTAGTAACAGCATTTTTCAGAATCGTGGCTTGAGATTTTGCACATAGCCATGTGACGTGGTTGTAAGATTGGGGTTTGAACGAAAATTCATAAATATGCATGCTTGGTGAGATATCGCTAAGGTGATGTGTTGTACCACTCGGTGTGGTGCAGTGTAGCACAATTGGGTGCATTGTAGTAGTGCACTAGTGACAGGTGCAGTACTACACTATGAGAACCAATGTGATTTAAAGGAACAACAATAACCAAACCAGTAAAATACCAATGAATTACCAGCAATATTACTTTATTACATCACAAAACTACTAGACTGTATATGGTGCAGTTTTTCACGATGAGGTTTGGTGCATTGTTGCGGCATCAAATATGGTGCAGTACTGCACTTTAAGGAGTAGCTTTAAAAGAGGGTAACTAAATATTATTTAGTTAATCCTCGAATTTCGCTGCTTACTACGAGATTTTTTACGATTACCCACAGTCCCACATGTTGTTCCTTGTTGAATAAGTTTTGTTGAACTGCTCTGAAGCAGGCCCTGATCTGTGACGTATACCTTAGAACACCATTGCTACGAACGCAACACACGACGCTCGTCATCAGATCCACATTTAGACATGGTAGCGCCACGTTGGGCGTATGCATGGTGACCAAGGCCTTCACCCTTCATTGTTCCTCAGCCGACAGCAACAAGGTTACCTATCCCAGATTCCGCATGCAAGAAACTACCCTACAGCTACGCTCTCAGCTGGTGCCCAACCTCAGGGTTGCAAAGGCCATCAGCACCTGAGACTCCCCACCAACACAGATGCATGTGATCACACCATGCCTAGCTAACCTTGAGCTAACGACCGCAGGCCATGAGCAAGTGGTTGCAAGGAACCGGGTTCGGGGTGGCAGTGACAGCAGTGCTTCTGCCGTGCTGCAAGGCTGCCAGGGTGCAGCTGCGGCTGGGGCAGGCTGGCAGCCAGCAGTACGACCTGGTGTCTGGAGTCCTGGTCACGCAGTTGGCAGGTGCTGGCAGGTGCTAGCAGTCTCCAGCTGAGCAGTGGGCCACTGCGCCTGGCTACCCAGCATGCTTGTGCTAGCTCTGGGTTTGGACACCCAGGGGGGTGGGTGGGGTCGGGGCTGGGGGCTGCATGCTAGGTGTTGGCTGACCGGGCTGGTGAGGGGGCTGCAGGTAAGAGTAGTCATGCTGCTGCCAGCCTGGATAGCAGCTGAGGCAAGAGCAAGGGCAGCAGCCCGGGCAGGGTGAGCAGCAGGGGCAGGGGCAGGGGCAGGGCGAGCAGCAGGGGCAGAGGCAGGCGGCGGAGGAGGAGAAGGAGGCCGCACAGCAGCTGCAGGGGCAGGGCGGGTAGTAGGAGTTTGGGGGCGAGCAGCAGCAGCAGCAGCAGGAGGGCTCAGACCAGGGGCAGGTGGGGCCAGGGCCATAGGAGTGGTGCAGGGCGGTAGGGCTCCAGTGTGGAGCACAGGCTGTGGGCCAGATGGAGTGCTGCCAGGCGGCGGCTGCGGCATACATAGGGTGGTAGTAGCGGCTGTACCAGTCGTACCAGTCACCGCCCTGAGCACCACCAGAGGTGCTGGTTGTGGGGTGTGGAGCTGTGCCTCCCTCCTTCAGGGCAGGCCCCGGCCCAGCTGGTTGCTCAATCTGGCCTTCACTTTGCTCCTCGTGCCTACACTGACCCTGTCGCCTCCTCTGCCCCTGTTGCCCCTGCTGCCCCTGTTGCCCCTGCTGCCCACACTGCGCCCGCTGCCCCTGCTGCCCCAGTTGCCCCTGCCCCTGTTGCTCCTGCTGCCCCTGCTGTTGCTGTGGCGGCAGTTGCCCAGTAGGTAGACCACAGCCCTTGAGGCTCACCCCCGCCAGCTGTGGAGAGGGTGGGGGTGGCGAATGTCTTGGTAAGGGTAAGGTGGGTGGTGGCAGTGCTTCCCCAGACCCTGCAGCCTGTTCGCCGCCATGCCCAGCCAGCTGGCCTGAACACTGCAGATAGGGTTGGCCTCGTGCATTGAGTGCCACGGGCCCCTCCTTCTCCACTGCTGTGAGAGTGGCTGGCGGGTGAGGTCCTGAGGGGAGGGGAGGCTGGGGTGAGAGTAGAGCCCCTGGCTTATGCCACTGGCTGCTTGAGCCGGGACCTGCAGCTGGAGCGGCTGCAGCTGCAGCTGGAGCGCATGGAAGTGCAGCTGGTCTAGGGCCAGTGCTGGTCACCGGGAAGCAAGTAGTCTCAGGGTAGGGCCTCTGAACAGAGGTTGAGGTGGGGGCTGGGGGGAGGTCCGGGGGGCAGGGGCTAGTCAAAGCAGGCTGGGCGGGGTGCAGTCTTCTCCACTCCGGTGGGGGGTCTGCTGGCTTGATGTGAGCACTGGGGCCCATGGCACCTGGACATTCTTTGCTGCAGGTCTGTGTGGCGGAGGCGATGGGCACGTATGCTGCACTGCTGGTTGCCAGTGCTGAGCCTGATTGAGGACCGGTGCCCTCCAGCGTGCTTTGCGATCTGCACACACCCAGGGGAGCGAAGTCTCAGTGTAGGCTATAGGCATGCAGCCGCAGAAGCTGTTCGCTTGCTTACCCCGCAAGATTGGATAGCTCGGCGCCATCTGCTGGCTGCAGGCCATGGTACACCCGGTAGCTGCGCAAGGCTTGATGGAAGGCCCTGGGAGTAGGAGGGAGCGCGCTAGGTAGCCAGGGCACGAGGGCGTAGCCGGCGTCTCGTCTCACGCTTACCTGACCAACAAGTCGTCGTCCATACGGGGGCACGGCGCAGATGCAATGGAGCTCGACTTCTCGTACAATGTCGACGTCAATTGTGGTAGCTAGAGCGAGGTCACAATCATACCCGAACTCGCACACTACTGCACTCCTCTCTGTTTGAGTCCAAGGTTGCTTGTTTTCACCTAACCAACACCATTGCCTATATATGCAGGCTGAATCATGGCACCTATGAAAATGGGCGGGATGGAAATGGGCACATGGGTTTGTCGAGGAATGAATGAATGAAGTCGAAAGCTACTCTGAAGCAAAAGCAAATGAAAGTGCTGCGCAAGTCGCGGCATGGGTTCTCCGCGGTGCCCAGGACACGGTCACGTCCGGCATCGCGAAGCTCTTGGCGCAACCAGGTACACAACTGAGGCATGAGTGCAACCAATCAATACTGGTCACATTGCCGCTCGCACTATTCACAAGGCCTACCTGGCAGCATTTTGGTCCGCAATGCCACCTCATTATTTGTCCACCACCACTCTCCACACTCAACTGTCCACCAACCCTCATGGCATGTTCCTGACAGCTGTATCTCCTCTGCGACCCGGGCTACGTTATCTAAATTCCAGCATGTTCCTGAAAGCAGCAGCACTGCAGCATGCTGCCGTGGGAGGCTTGAGACCTGCATGCTAGACTGCATTCAAGCTACATGGCTGTGTCTAGTCCCGTACAGCTGCAAGCCACATAGGCTTGTCGTAGTCATGCTCGTAATGTCTGGATATCAGCACCTGTGTGGCTGACCTGGCTTGCGCCCCTGTTGTACATGGCAGGCTGTGCCTACCTCACAGCTGTCACACCTCAAGGTGTTGCGCATCACGCCACGCCATCACCTACAGGCAAGAGATAAACACCATGTTATCAGCAGAAGAAGCAATGACCCATGCGTGGCATGTATTGATGCTGGGTTGGGTGTGCTTCCCGCAGTCAAAACAGGTGTGATGTGCAAGGCCGTCACGTGGCCCAGCTGCTGGCGGCATGCAAGGAGCCGTACTTGAGACAAGGATCGCAGCAGCGCGTCTCCATGTTTTCATACTGGCCAGACAACCCAGGTCAGTGAGACGCAGGCAGACAGGCAGACAGGCGGGCGGCCAGGCGGGTGAGCAGGCGAGGGAATGAACGAGACATGTACTTGTCATTGCATGGGCAGAGGCAGTACCGGCAATATGACCCTTGTCACCACAGCATGCCAGTCACCATCACCACCATCACCGTCATCACCACCATCAATAGCATGTGACATGCCATCTATACATATAACCAAGATATATCTACGATAAGATATACACGATGAGTATGAGGACAGCGCTTTACCGGACAAACACAGTAAAGCACCGAGCCACTAAGCGGAGCCTAAAACAGAAGTCACACTTAAGACACAATTCGCTCAATCCCTGATGGGCTGGCTGAACCTAGCTCACCTTGCTCCAACAAATTCATGGTGAACGCTCTAGACCGACACCAGGGGCCTCCGACATACATATATACACCTCTGTAAGACATGACATACATATATATGCACATGGCATGGGACACACATATATGCATGTGTGCATGTGCTATGTATGTACATGTGTGCATACATAGCACATACACAATGTAATACATAATTATTGTAATACTTATACTGTATTATGTAATTATTTTAATACGTCACAACCCCTATAGACTTATATGCACATACATAGGGTGTGCGGCGTCAACAGCGTGCTGCATGACCAGGCTGGTCACCAAACTGTACTTGCCCCTGTCAGCTGCAGATGCCATTGACGACACCACTATCAGCAAGCTGCAGGTGGCGGTGGATCACAGCACCGCCCTGGTGGCCGCCTTCACTGAAATGGACCTGTACCCAGCACCAGCAGCTATAGACACCCCTCCTGCCAGCAGCAACGGCAGCAGCAGGGGCGGTGGCAGTAGTGGCAGCAGCAGAGGCAACGTGAGAGGTGGTGGAGGTGGTGGCGGCGGCAGCAGCAGCAGAGGGTCACTCAGCAGCTACTATCAGCACCCCACCACCACTGCAACCATCACTGCATGGCCTTGGGGTGACTCACTCGCTGCAGCACACCCTCTGGGGTGGGATGGCGGCAGCAGCAGCCGGCCAGCGTCTAGGATGAGCTTCGCTGGCCCCCACACCAGGGCATGGTCAGTAGGGGGCCCAGCCCCCCCAGCCCCTCCCTCCCCTCCCTCCCCTTCCCCTCTACAGCAGCCCCCCCTCCCCTCCCCCCCTACCCCCAGCAACAGCCAGCAGGCAAGCAGCCTGCTCCCCCTGGCGGCCAGTGGTGTGAGGGAGGCAATCAGTGGGCGGCAAGGGGCATGTACTGGGTTGGGTGAGGGGTGGAGCCTGGGTCAGGTCAGGGCGGGCGGCCAGGGGGGGGCTGGTCAGGGGGGGCTGCAGGGCACAGAAGGGCGGCAGGCAGGTCTAGGGCGGGCCGCCCCCTCCCTGCTCCAGGGGCCCCAGGCCTTCTTGGAGGCCAACCAGGTGGCCTGGGCAAACTGGGGGCTCACGACGCCACGCCCTGCTCCGCAGCGCACCCGCAGCCTGGTGGGCTTTGTGAGGGCAGCCGGGGACGCGGCCCTGGTGAGTGACACAGCAGCAGGTGCGGCGGCAGTGGCAGCAGCTGCGGCGGCAGTGGCAGCAGCAGCTGCTGCAGCGGCAGTGGCAGCAGCGGCTGCAGCAGCAGTGGCAGCAGCAGCTGCTGCAGCGGCAGTGGCAGCAGCGGCTGCAGCAGCAGTGGCAGCAGCTGCGGCGGCAGTGGCAGCAGCAGCTGCAGCGGCAGTGACAGCAGCTGCAGCAGCAGCAGCAGCAGCACTCTTGTTGGCAGCACCAGCATTGGCAAAAGCGGCGGCAGTATGGCTCAACAAGCGGTGTCGCCCTGCCCTCTCCTGCTGCTGCTGCTGCTGCCGCTGCTGCAGGCGGTGTCCGTGTACGACCTGGCCGTGCACCCGGCGTTCCGACACCAGGGCGTGGGGAGGCGCCTGCTGCAGCTGCTGGTGCGCCAGCTGACAGCCAGGGTGAGCTGGCTCACAGCCAGGGCCAGGCTGATGGGCAGCTACAGGGCTAGAGGCTGGAGGCTAGAGGGCTAGGGCTGTAGGCTAGAGGGCTAGTACAGGGCTAGCGGCTAGAGGGCTGGAGGTGCCGGGGCAGGGTGGGCAGGTGGGGCCACAAGAGAGGCAGCAGGGTGGGTGGCATGGGGGGCAGGGGCAGAGGACAAGCAGGGTCAGAGGGCAGCAGCAGGCAGGGCAGAGGGCAGCAGCAGGCAAGGGGCAGGCAGACAAAGCACGGCTGCTGCAGACAGCGGACCTGAGGTGTGTTGGGCTGCTCCTCCCTGGCTGCTCTGTTCCCCTTGTGCTGGCTTTCACAGGAGGTGTTCGACATCGGCATGTCCGCGCCCCTCCAGCTGACTCCCTTCCTTCGCCGGGTGAGCTTCGAGGAGGACCGGGAGGTGACCCGCAGCATGAGCTTCGTGGCGCACCACGCATGGCGCCAGGCAGGCCTGCTGGTGCGGGGCCTGGCGGACAGCCCTGCCTGCGCATCCATAGCTCCGGCCCCTGATGAGGCCAGTCCATGTCCAGCTGCAGCAGCGCCCCTGGCTGACCCCCTGGCTGCTGTGCCTACCCCATGGAGCGACAGACTGCAAGAAAACGCTAGCTTGCAGGCAGTGCTGAGCGTCAAGGTGCAGCAGGGGGTGGGCTTGGTGTGGGAGGGAGGGGGAGGGCCAGAGGGAGGGGGAGGCGGGACAGTCGGCCGACAGGGCAGCCCAGGGCCAGAGAGGGATGAGGCGGGCCGGGACGCGGCGACTATGGCTGCTGCAGGATCACATATGTATGAGATTTGAGGTGATGAGTGTCCCATGTGATGCCCATTTCTTTGAGAGTGATTTCCGGTCGTCAGCTGCCTGGTCCGGTTGCCGGGGCCGGTATCAACGTTGGCATCAGCGGCTGGGGCAGTGTTCAACAGTATACACCTACAAGTGTAAGGTGTGAGTGCGCTGGTTGCCACTGCATGCTGGAATATTATGCATGATGAGGGGCCAATGCTCGCCCCCAGCTATGGCTCCTGCTCCAGCCCTCTAGGCCACTGCTCCAGTGCCGCAAGAGTGGGTGCTGCCCAACCCTGCAACGCGCAACACTTGCGCGACCTGTCTAAGCGAAGATGGCACGCTGCGCACCCTTGGTGCTGGGTTTGGTGCTCTTAACACGTCGGCTGGGTCACAAGCGGGTCACAAGTCACAAAGGCTCGCAACAAGCTGCAGCTGGAAGCCAGGTCGTCAGCCACAGCGTTGCGAAAGCAATGCCTAGCACGCACCCTACAACAGCTGCCGCTCGCTCACGCATTTTGTCCAGGCATGCTTGGGTCACCCGTCAGCAATTTATACGTGGCCGGGCGAAAGGACGACCGGGCGGCCGGACGGGAGGACGACCGCGCGGCCAGGCGAGAGCTGAGCTGTTGCTACTCGACTGGTGACGTGATGTTATGCACCACCAGGGTGCCGCGGGTAGGTACCGGTTGGCACAGGCTGCTGCTGCTGTAGCTGTCGACCCCTGGCTACCCTTCCATGCCCCAAGGGAGAGTGCCGCCTGGCAACGGCCGCCCGAACCCACCGAGCAGCCCGTGGCTCACAACTTGCCGGTCGCAGGCACTAGCGCTGGTGGCAAGGCCGCCAGAACCAACAAGGGATGCGGTGATAAAGGCAGGCTGCCTGCAGTTGACCCTGGGACCCGATGCCGGGATAGCACTGCTGTGTATGAGACGGCCACTGTCACTATGCCTGCCAAGCCATGTCCCTGCAGCCCTGCAGCCCTGCCGCCATGCCGTCCTGCCGCCCTGCAAGAAGTGACACCCAAGAGACTCACTGGACCCCTCCCCTGATCTTGAACCCCCCTGCCCTACCGCGTGGCCAGCAGGGCAACAGATGGCAACCCGATACAGCCCGCCAAGAAAGCCTAGAAAGCGGCCTAAAAGACCAAGGGGCAAGTTTCATGGCAGAGACAAAAAAGAGGGCAGTAGGGCGGTGTCACGCCTCAGGTGCTGATGCCCAGGTCAGCTGCCACCATCTTCTGGGCTATGGGATGGTAGCCGGGCTTGTGCTTCAGAAACGTGTCCACTGCCAGTTGCTTGCCCATCTTGGACTTGAACATTGCGCGATACAACGGCCTGCGGTACATGGCACTGCGGTACAGTGACATGCCAGCAGTACGGTGGCCAGTTGCACAGCTAGCAGCCGCATGCAGGCAGCCTGCAGACCTGCCATCAGGCCTGTGGGGCTGACCTCTTATAGGTGGGCCCAGTGCCCCGCACCCCTTCATCACAAGGCTGGGTGACAGCTGTGGGTCAGGTCCTTCAAGCACTGTTAGAGAAGCAGGCTTACTCCAAGCATCACGCTGAAGGTTTTCACTCATTGCACCTTTCATTGAAGCACAGCTCCGTCAGCCTCACTCAGCCCTAGTCAAGCCCCAGCAGCCAGCAGCCAGCAGCCAGCAGCCAGCAGCCAGCAGCCAGGCAGCCAGCCAGCCAGCCAGCCAGCCAGCCCACCTTCCCACCCAACCTACCGACCCACCCACACCTCTGCCCACCACGCATGCCACACACCCCACCTGCAGCCCAGCTGGCTGCCTGGCTGCCTGAGGTGAGGGAGGTGGCTGAGGTGAGGGAGGGGTGCCGGCCTGACCTCAGGTACTTCATGCGCCCTTGAGAGCCCAGCATGGCCGTCACATGCGGCAGCACCTCCGGGTCCTCAGCCTCCAGCGCCAGCCTGAAGAAGGAAGCTCTGCAGCCGCCAACCACCACCCACTCTGCCAGCCGCACCCTGCCAACCGCACCCTGCATTGCCCTGCACTGGCCCTGCAGCCTGGCTCCTAGCCCTGGACCCAAAGAGCCATACACGTTTTATGGTCTGGGCCCTGCCTGTCCCCCACCCGCAATCTGGCCATGGCCGTGACACTGCTGCTGAACCACGGCCCCCTCCCTCCTCCCCCTCAGCCCTTAGGGGTCCTGGCTGGAAAGCAGCTGGACCCAACCACCTCAACCACCTGTCGGGGTGCTGCCTCACCTGATCTCTGCGTTGTTGGTGGCATACAGGCGGTAGAAGGCGGCCATCCTGTAGGTCAACCACGTCAACCGCAGCAACCACATCAACCGCACCAACTGCATCAACCGCATCAACTGCATGCCAGCGCCACACATCCGTGCTGCTCATAGATTGTTGCACAGCCACTTCTTGCGTGCATGGGGCACACAAAGTGCCAAGCACTTGTAAGAAAAGGAGACGAGATCTATTCACATACTTACATGTTATAGATTGCTCTATCATACTGCCAGACAGCAGACCAGTACCAATAGGCGGCGAGTACCAATCTGATGAACCGCCAACACACTGCATCAATACAGTATCTGTTTCTGCTACCATGTGTCATGCCCGGGCTAGGTATGATGCCAGTGTGATAGTCCGTGATATGTGTGGTGGCATCGCATATGCCCCTTCCCATTCCCTAAGCCCCTTGCCTCGCCCCTACCCCTGCATATCCCCTGGCCCACCATCGTGCCACCCTCACCCACTTTTGCGTCATGCTTGCATGCATGGGCTGCATGGCACGGAATTCTGTCAGCTTGTCAAGGAACGCCACTGTCTGCTCGCTGCTCCAGGACTCAATGTCATCTGGCCCAGCGCCCTCCGGCCCAGAGCCTGCACATCACACTCACACAAGTTTGAACAGTTTGAACATTTGAACAATGGACCGTAGACACTGACAATGGACAGTGAACACATTACCGCATTACAGAGCATCGTACCCCACCCTACCTTGCACCGGGGTTCAGCTCTTGCTGCTTCCTTTTCCTTGAACCCAGCAAGCGAACAGAGGACACTGACAGTGAACACCTTACCCCATCACGACCAGATCACCCAACCCTTGCTTGTTGATCAGCATGTGAGCAGTGAACAGTGACAGGTGCACACACCTGCCCATTATTGACCATAGTAGCCAATCCCGGTGCCAATCTGCCGGCCACTGTGCGGCAGCTGTGATGACATCCCAGCTGCCTATCTCACTAGAGCTCTTTCTCCCCTCCCTCACCTGCCCCAGCCTCTGCAGAAGCCACTGCTTGCTGGCTTCTGTGTGGTCACCAGCCAGCTGCCCAGCCCACTCACCCACTGGCAGTGCCCCTCATGAACAATCCCCTACTGGCCTCCTCTGCCACCACCCTCATGTCATACCGCTGCCCCACACCCACTGCCAATGCCCATGACGTCAGCCGTGTGCCAGCGCTTGGCCAAGCTGTACGCCGCCTGAGCCAGGCTGCTGTCGTAGGTGTTGGTCACCGGAGGCAGACCAGGGGCGTGGTACCAGGCGTCCCAGTCCACCTGCAGGAACCACCAACAGGCAGCAGGCCACCCTGCAGCACTGTGCCCCGCACACACAGCTCGCCCTCGCCCTCGCCCTCGCCCTCGCCCTCGCCCTCGCCCTCGCCCTTACCCTTACCCTCATCCTCGCCCTGCATCACCCCACCTGGCCGATTGCCTCATTGTCCTTGAAGTAGTCTGCAGCAGCAGCAGCAGCAGCAGCATAAGAACACCCCACCCCCTCGCTGTTTGGAAGCAGCAGCTTGCTTACAGATGGCTGCACCAGGTTGTGAGTCCGCAGGCAGTGCACCCACACCGGCAGCATCCCCAGCCAGGGCCAATGGGGCAGTACTGCTGTTGCTTTGGCATCCTCCAGGCTGGCCAAAACAGCTGCATGCTCATGCAGCTGCCACCCTCATGCAGACCAGCCCTGTTGTGTAAATAGTGTGAGTAGCGGTTGTGGGCTGCTGTTGTTCAGCTGCTCCATGAGAGCACAGCCTGAGCAAGGTGTACTGGGTCAAAGCAGGGGTGGTGGTGAGGAGGGTGGTTAGGGGGGTAGTCAGGGGGTGGTTAGGGGGGGGTCAGGGGGGTGGTTAGGGGGTGGTTAGGGGGTGGTTAGAGGGTGGTTAGGGAGGTGGTTAGGGGTGTGGTTAGGGGTGTGGTTAGGGCGGGCGGAGAAGGCCAATTCGAGGCAAACACCAGGTGATCAGGTGGGGATGGTGGGGTTGGTGGGGTCGGTGGGGGTGGGATGCTGGCAGTCACCCACTGAGGACAAAGTCCTTGAAGCCCTGGCTGGTGACGGTCTTGAAGGCATGCGCTGCCAGGTAGGCGCGCATGAAGGGCTCGAATACGGCGGGACCACCCACCAGCCCCTGGGCTCCAAGCAGCAGTAGGGGGGTCACGGGGTGGCACAGGGGCCGGGCGGGGGCGGGGGCGGGGGCGGGGGCGGGGGCGGGGGCGGGGGCGGGGGCGGGGGCGGGGGCGGGGGCGGGGGCGGGGGCGGGGGCGGGGGCGGGGGCGGGGGCGGGGGCGGGGGCGGGGGCGGGGGCGGGGGCGGGGGCGGCGGGGGAGGGCAAGGGGGAGGGCAAAGGGTTGAGGGTTTGAGCGGGGCTAGCTGCCCCCCTATTGCCCTCTGCCTCACCTCCAAGTAGTACAACAAGTAGAAGCCCTTCTCATACGGGATCTTGCTGAACACGTCTGCCGGCACGGCAACAACAGGCAGCATGCGGGGTCACAGCCTGGGGCACACCTTGAGCTCACCTCCTGACCAACCAGGCCATTTCATGAAGCAGGCACAGCAGGCGTGCATGTGGTCATGCGGTCTGGCAGATCCAGTGCAGTGCAGGCTAAACCCACCATCGGGGTCGATGCCCCCCGTCATGTCGGGCACCAGGCGGGTGTAGGGGTGGTCGGCGCCAAACCTTGCCACATCCTCCGCGAGGTCTAGGGCGCCGCGTGATGCGTGGAACTGCAGGCGGGGGGGAGGCAGCTGGCTAGCACTGCTGCCCCCACCTTGAGCTGGGGGACAACACGACTGCTTGAAGGGATGTGTTCAGTAGCAGCTGGGCAGACAAGAGCCCAGGACTGCTGACAGGACTGCTGACAGGACTGCTAAGCCACACCTTAGTAGCAGCCTGGAGCCCAGTCAGGTGCTGGAGGCGATGTGGGGTGGGTTGGGAGGGAGGTGGATTGGTTGGGTGCTGAGGGTCATGTGAAGGACGACATGGCTGATTCAGGGTGGGTGATTATTGCAGTATTTCATAAAAGCAAGAGCTGCCCGGGGATCGAACCCTGCACCTGCCTGGCGGGTGGCCTCCCCATGGAGCCGGCCCAGGATCTTGCGCTCAATGAACACAGTCCAGCCCTGAAGCCGAACAGCAGGCAAGGCATCAGGCCGGGCAGCAGGCTGGGGGGTGGGGCACCAGGGCCTGCACCTGCACCTGATGCCAACATGGGTCAGGGCATGACCCTGGAGCAGCCCCCCTGAAAACCGCCCTCCCCCTCCCCTTAGAAGAAAAGTGAATGACATTTACGCAAAGCATTCGTCTGCGTGGCAGGGCCGAGTTTGCCCCCACGAGTACGCCCCTTCACCCCAGAGCATATTTCTGCACCTGGCTAGGTTCGAACACGCGACCTTAGCATCCGCCGAAACGACTAAGACCACTCGCCCAAAGAGTGGGGGAGGACCGACCCATACCCTTGCGGCATCCCCCTCCCCCTCTCCCACTGAATGGCCAGCCAGGCCACCTGACCCCTCCCTGCTACAGCTCCCCACCCCACTGCTGGCCTCCAACACCATGCATGCATGCATGCATGCATGCCGGCCTAAGCTCACTGCGCACAGCCTCCCTAAGCGCACAGCGCACAGCCCGCCACAATCAGGGGGGGGGGGGGTAGCCCGCCACCCTCCCTACCCCCACCACCTCATCACCCCCACCACCTCACCAGTGCCGCGACCAGGGCTGCAGGGCGGCCAGGGCTGGCTGCAGGGCTGCAGGGCGCCGCCTGCCTGCCGCCTACCCCTGTCCTCCCACCACCTCACCAGCACCGCCTCACCTCATTGAGCCAAAAGTCCTGCCAGGTAGCATTGGTCACCAGGTTGCCGCTCCAGCTGTGGGCGATCTCATGCGCTGCACATCACACCAAACAGTGTGACAACACCATCCCATGCACGGCAGCAGATGTTAGGCCCAACCCAGATTGACATTTGGGGGCGAGACAAAGGTGGTGCTGGGCTCAGGTATAGGCAAGGCGGGAACCAGCTGCCAGCCAGGCTGACTAGGCCTTGTGCCTCCCCTCAAGACCCTGATGACTCAGGCCGCCGGACAGCAGCAGGTCAGCCCTAGTCAGCTCCAGCAGCAGGCAGGTCAGCCCAGGCCCTTGCCCTGTCTACCCTGCCCACAGCCCAGCCTCAGCCTAGGACTCTGCAGCCAACACTGCAGCGGCAGGTGCTGGCTGAGTGGCCCTCACCAATGACGTTGGTCAGGGACTGGTCGCCGGCCAGCAGGGTGGGGGTCACAAACGTCAGCTGCGGGTTCTCCATGCCCTGCACCATGCAGGCCATGGGCAAGCAAGCATGCATGCGGCAGCCAGGGACCAGCCGCAGGTACCAATGCCCTACGTCACTGATAAGCTGGGCGGCAGCTTCCAACAGCCGTGGTGTACCGCTGCTGGTCCAGCAGACCCCTGCCCCTGCCGCCCTGCCCCTGCCGCCCTGCCCCTGCCGCCCTGCCCCCCCGCCCCTGCCGCCCTGCCCCTGCCGCCCTGCCCCCCTGCCCCTGCCCCCGCCCACTGGGCTCCCCCCCAAACTCACCCCATAGGGGAAGGAGGGCGGCATCAGCAGCAGGTCATAGCGCCCCCACACGTACGGCCCGGCCAGGGCCTCCCCTGCAACCCCCAACACACCCAGCAGCGGCAGCAGGCCATGTGGGGGGGCAGCAGGCCATGTGGGGGGGCAGCAGGGCAGCAGGGCAGCAGGGCAGCAGTGTGTCAGGGACAGGAGGATCTCTACCGCACACTAGGGTGGGGGTGCAGCAGTGGCTGGAGCCCAGCAGCGGCAGCAGGAGGCAGGAAGCCAGGCGGGACCCTGTACCACCACCTACATCAGCACACCCTGCTGCTGGCTGTGCCCCCAAACACGTACCCAGCCTGCCCCTGGGCACCCCTGCCGACCCTGGCCCCCCTGCAGCCGGCCTGCCCCAGCCACTGCCCCTGCTGCCCTGCCTGCCCCTGCTGCTACCCCCAGGGCCTGCCTGGGGCGCACCAGCCTCCAGGAAGCTGGCCGTGTCAGCGAACTCGTATGCCCCGGCCTCCACCTGGCTGGGCTCGCTCCACACCCGGCTGCGGGGGCCAAGCTCCCGGCTGGCCAGCTCACCCACCACCAGCGCCAGCAGGTAGGGGGGGATGGGCACCTGGGGCAGGGCATGGGGGAGGTGCATGGGTGTAGCTTGTTGTGGCTGCAGCACTACAAACCCCTGCCAGCATTGTTGGGCAGAGGGTGGGGGGTGGGGCGTGGCGGGCGGTGGCAGGTGCCTGGGCGTGGGGGGCTAGGGGCAGGGGTTGGGGCCAGCTTACAATGAATGAAACAGGGGCAGGGGCGAGGGTGCATGGGTGCAGCTTGATGTGGCTGCAGCCCTCCAGCCCCCTGCCAGCATTGCTGCGCCACACAGTTGAACCCGTCAGCCATAGTCATACCACATGAAGCAATAGCCTGCGCTGCTGCCCTGGGCTGCCACATGTTTCCTACACGGCAGACTTGCCCTATTGGAGGCATGAAAAGATATGCCGAGTAGGGTGACATGGGTGTGGGGCTGGCTTTTTTTCGTTTGGCGAGTTTTGAAATTTATAGCACAAAGTGACATGGCCCAGGCTCACACCCTCAAGTTCATAGCTCGACCATACTTGGCTTCGTTCAAAACTCAACATTTACGGCTCGGGTCCACAATTCAGCGAAACCGTCGCAAAAACGCCGGTCAAAGGTCGCTTGTCATAGCGCGATGCGCGATAGCGCACTTCGCAAAGTGACCTCTAAGACATGCCATTTCACGCTATATATAGCGCGGAAAAACACTGGTGTGGGGTATGACGGGTGTGAGAGTTGTTGCGAAGATCCAAACTTGCCTTCTGTGTGAAGTGAAACACCTTTGTTGGGTAGGGGGGCTGCACCTCCGGCAGCTTGTCCAGACTGCCTCCTGCTACACAGCAGCAGCAGCAGCAGCAGCAGCAGCAGCAGCAGCAGCAGCAGCAGCAGCAGCAGCAGCATGCAGCAGCAGCAGCAGCAGCAGCATGCAGCGGCTGCCTTGCGCCATGCTACACCGCTCCATGCTGTCTGTGGTGCCAGCTTCCCTCCCTCCTTCCTCCTCCCTATCCACCCTCCCCCCTTCTCACCTGCACCTGCATCCTGCTCGCTGTCCGGCACGGCTGACATGAGAGCGGTGAGCTCAGCCGGCACCCGCACCTTAGCGGTGTACGTCATCTTGGCCCCAGGAGAGTCCTGCGCCAGCCAGCTGCCCCAGGTGCTAGCGGCACAGGGAGAGGGACATTGGAGGAGGGGTACTGGGGTTGGGTGATAAGGGCAGGTGTGGGTCACTGCTTCTCACCCGCTGTGTGCCTTGCTTGCTGGCAACAGGTGAGGGTCAGTCAGCTGGGTGCCGGCAATGTCAGTGCAAGGCGGGGCAATGTCAGTGCAAGGCGGGGCAGGCAACGGGACGCTGGGCATGTTAGGTAGGGGCAGCAGGGGCAATGGGAAGGGGGAGGGGGAGGGCGAGTGGTGTGCAAGGGGTGAGCAGGGAGGGGAAGTGCCTGACCTGGCAAGGCACTAAGGCCCGAGCATGGATGGCTTGGCACTGTGAGAATAGGTAGGGGTGCTGGCCGCCTGCCGTCTGGCTGGGCTCCAGCCACTGCAGTGCGCTGCTGTTCGAGGGCGTGGTGAAGCGCACGCCCAGGCAAACCCTACTACCAAGAGGCTGTGGGGAGGGCAGGGGGATGTGCAGCGGGCGGCCCAGGGCCTGTTGCAAGAGGCAAGCAGTGGAACACACACACACACACACACACGCACACACACTACCTCATCACCCAGGGAGGCAGACAGGCATGTCATGCCCCACACCGCCCTGTCCAGCACAGGTGCCACCTTCAAGCACCTCCAAGGGCATGACTCTAATGGGTTCCAGGAGCGCCTTTACCTCCACACCCTCAGCAAAGGACCCCATTAAGGGCCTGCCACGCAATGCCCAGATCTGGCAGCGGAGAGCACAGGGAGGGTGGGGGGCCGCATCACCTTGTGCGGCTCGCCCCAGTGGTGGCTCAATGGGGAGGGGGGGGCTGGAGGCGCTGTGCCTGGCTGCAGCAGCTCCACGTGGTGAATGGCCAGGCCTGAGCTGGTGTCCAGCACCAGCTCCTCAGCCCCGGCCTTGCCCTCAACCACAGCCGTCAGCTACACAGGCAGTGCAGCAGGTGGGTGGGAGTTTAGTGTGCATTCACGTGAGCTGCATGGCGCATGCAAGCACAGCATGGAACATGGTGGCAGGCATGCTACTGGAACATGCAGCGCTGCCAATGCAAGACTGAAGGTTTGATCCCCATGCTGAGCTCCATACTCCACTGCTGGCATTACATCGACAGGGATACTGTGATGGCTGTGCATGAGAGTGTACGCGCGCCTCACACATATGTAGCCTTCCAATTCCTTCCGCTCAAAGTTGACGTCCAGCTGGAGGTCCGCATGGCTCACTCGAATCTGCTGGTGGTTTGCGAAGCTGGTAGGGTCCGTTAGTGCCATGGTGGCGATGCGGAGGGTTCGCGGAGCGCGATAAGAGAATGCCCGATTAGGATGTGGAACTGGCAAGTGTCGGCAGGCGCGCAACCCGCACCGCAAGAGCATACACAATTTCAGGGGACTGTGTATCCCTATCCTGGGGAGGCGCTGAACTTCTCAACAGCAAGTAGTGGTGATACTGGTGATACTGTGTCCCTAACCTAGGTGTGACCCCGGGAGTGTTTTGGCCCTACCCTATGCATGCTCTCGCTCACACGCACCACAGTTACAGTTGGCTACTGCAACTGGGGTTGCACGGGGAAAACGCCAGCGTCGGCCTTGCTTACCAGTGCTAGTTGCTGCATCGGTACGTCGTTAGCTTGCATATGAGCCAGATAGTCCCTGGTGCTCCCAAGGCGGCAGCAGGGAACAGCTGCCAGGGGACCATGCACCTGACCTGCTGCACTCAGCCCACACTGCAGCGGGGCGTCGAAGCCTGAGGCGGGGGCCGTATGCCTACCTCCACAGCCTTGTGCAGTCCGGCAGCAAAGCCAGCAGCTTTGCAGCACACAGTCAGCACCTCCCCAGAAATACCAAGGTATCCCTTCAGCTGATACCGTCTTACATCACAGGCCAAGGATGTGCCACAGAGTGGTAAGGGCGAGCCTGACCTGCCTTTTAGCGTGCCACTGCTACTGTGATACGTCAAGGAGTGACCCCAGGAGTGACCCCAAGGAGTGACCTGGCACAGCCCTGAATATGATCTTGGCTGGGTGTCCATGGCCAGTGCTTGCACCAGGGGCACCAGGCAGCTCACGGCCTCTGCCCGCTGCGTCTCCCTCTGAGGGTGCCCTGCTGCCAGGAGCAGGCTCTGCGCCAGGCACTGCCCTCGCAGCCAGAGCCCCAGGACATGCTACAATGCTACGCCTGTGGAGGGCTCATAATGTAGGGTAAGCGGTTGGCCCCGTGCATGACCTTGTGTGAGTGTGTGCATGCATGGCGAGCCCAAGCCTGCACACAGTCTCTACAGCCAAGGCAGTGTGATGGAACGACACTGACAGGTGCATGCCCTGCTCTAACGCTGACGCCGACGACAGCAACAAAGACAACGCTTCTATCACGGCAAAACCAGGTGTTTGCCACCAGGCCCACCATGGGCTGAGGCCCCATGCTGGCAGCCACTGTCTCCTATGCCTCTCTCCCTCGCTGCCAGCAGCTCACGCACTCACTCAGGCACGCCATCACCCCGTGCAGCCTAAGTTTTCTGCGAGAAGGATCTGCACCCGCCCCTCCTGCTGCACCCTCCCCACTCCCACTGGCGCCTCCAGGCAAGAGGTGCGGCAGCTGCAGCTTGAGCGCAGCAGCAGCCAGGGCATGCTGCAGCAGGGCCTCGCTGGGGGTGCCGGCCACAGTGGCCCTCCACCCCTGCACCTCCTGCGCTGGCACCAGGCCCAGACTCCTGCGCAACTCCTGCAGCTGGAGAGCCACCTTAGGGCATGTGGCCCCCTCTGACAACTTCAACACCGTGACTAGCGGCACAGCGATGGCTAGGGTGAGGACCAGCAGGTCCAGGGCCTGCTCTGTGTCGGGCTGCATGGGCGCATGCTGCAGCAGGGGCGCGTGTTTGAGCACGTTCCTGGACATGCCCAGCCCTGTGTGGGGGGCATCCAACAGTCTCACTATCTCTGCCACATGGCACACCCGGGTGACCAGCCGGCTGCACCACCCCTTGATGAGCTGGTGCCAGGGAGGTAGCCAGGCAGCAGGCTGGGCAGACAGGCCCTCTCGGCCCACTACAGCTGTCATTTGGAGCAGCTGGGTGCTGCGGATGAGTAGACGTGCAGGCAAGTCGATCCATTTTTCGACCAACTTCGAAGTTGTATCATCCACTGACTTAATGTTGGGGAGCCAGACCGCGCACATGAACTCCAAGGCCTGCGCCCACCACAGCATAGCCACACACTCTGAGGCAGGAGGGAGGTGCCGAACCCCACGGTGAGATGTAAATGATCAGCCGAACACATCATCAGCTGCACATCGCGCTTGCACATCGCGCTTGCACAGCATGCTCAGCCGCGAGGCACACTGCCTGGACATCGAGGCAACACCTCTCATGCTCTTCTCCTGCATGTGGCAGGTGGATGTCAGGCAGGGCGTCCTGCCAGTGTCCCCGCACCTGTATCAGCTGCTCAGTGGCGCACAGCACCTCCACATGCCCTCCAGCCACGAGCCTGCTGGGCCACTCCGACTCAGCCTCCTCCAAGAAGGTGTTGTCGCAGGAGCTCCGAATGCAGGACATCAGGGACCACTCCTCTCTCACGGTCTCCAGCAATGACAGTACGGGATGCAGTGGCCATGCCACGCCTGGCACCACGCC
This sequence comes from Haematococcus lacustris, assembly GCA_030144725.1. Taxonomy (NCBI): domain Eukaryota; kingdom Viridiplantae; phylum Chlorophyta; class Chlorophyceae; order Chlamydomonadales; family Haematococcaceae; genus Haematococcus; species Haematococcus lacustris. The sequence continues at coordinate 8,077,512 of JASKMD010000012.1, read as the reverse complement.
CTTGACTAGCCCAGGGTATACCAACTGAGTGAGGGTGGTCTGGGCATGAGCAGCTGCAGCTGTGGCCTGGATAGCCAGCCGCCGCAGGACCACACCCTCAGGGCCTTCCCGCTGAGCCAGGCTAAGGGAGGGCAGCGCTTGGGTGCCTATTCTGGCAATGTGACTCAGCTGCCGGGCACAGGCGGTGACTGCTGCTGCCAATACCGCTTGAGGCGGCTGGTGGTGTGTGAGCCACAGGGTGAGGCGCAGCAGCACCGCACTGCCGCTGGCCGCTGTCACAGCCCGGTGCAGCACGGGGAGGGCGGGGGGCAGCAGGGGCTGCAGCCCGTCCATCCAATCGAACTGCCAGGTACTCTTGGTGGGGGCCAGGTCGGGTAGTGGGCAGCACATGGACCCCGACAGAGCCACCACGCACCACTCCTCTCTGGACAGCAGTGCAGTCGCCACCTCCAAACACTTTGTGCAGGACTCCACTAATGATCCGCCACGACCTGGCCAGGGGAAAGGAGGGTGGGGAGACACTGAGGGTCAGGAACAGCTGAGGGGTTAGCTCCTGGGTCCAGGTCCAGCTGTAAATGCTCTTCCTCTGCGCAGGGCTGTGGTGATTCTAGCCCCCCCTGCTGCCTGGCCTCACCTGGGATAGTGGTGCTGAACAGCTTCATGCGCTCCAGGGGCTGCGGCTGCTGCAGCACCAGGCTGCTGAGGGCATGGCAGATGTGGGCGTAGCTGTTGACCACCCGCAGGTCAGGCAGCTGCTCCGTCCCCTCGCTGCTGGCCCCAGCGGCTCGACTCTTGGCACGCTGTCGGCTGGTGGCTGGCAGTGCTGCCGGCCAGTTTGTGGTCATGGGGCTGCTGCTCAATTTATGGCGCCAACTGCGACGTGATGGACAAGGTCATGACCCTCAGCAAGGTCAGAACCCTCAGCATGGTCATGGCCCTTAGCATGGTCATGGCCCACAGCATGGTCATGGCCCTCAAAATGGTGATTGAGCCTGAGTGCTGCTGAGTGTGGCTCACCGCTCGGGTCGCCAGCCGCAGCGCGATCCCTCTCTTGGGAGGGGATGCACGTCCTCCCCTGAGTAGGATGTGGGCTGGGTGTCCATGGCTAGCGCTTGCACCAGGGGTACCAGGCAGCTCACGGCCTCAGCCCGCTGGGCATCCCCCTGAGGGTGCCCTGCTGCCAGGAGCAGGCTCTGCGCCAGGCACTGCCCTCGCAGCCAGGGCCCCAGGACAGGGTGCAGCCTGTCCATGGCTGCCTGGTGGGCAGGGCCCTGCTGCCGCGCCTGAAGTGCTTGCGCAGCTGCCAGGCGCAGGCTCAGGTTTAGGCTGGCGCTGCAACTGGCCAAGCCAGGGGCAAGCTGGCCAGGGCTGCTGCACTGAGCAGCTGGCACGGGGGCAGGGGCAGGGGCAGGGCTGGGTGGCTGCGGTTGCAAGGGGTAGGAGTTCACCACAGCCAGCAGCAGGTCGGTGATGCGGCAGAGGCTGGGCCATGCCTTGGCAAGGACTTGCTCTGGCTCCACCTACACAGCCACGGTGCTGAGAGCTGAGAGGGGCACCGTGGTGTGTTGTGCTAGGGTTAGGTTAGGGTCAGAGTTTGGGTTAGCTTAGGGGTGCTGTGCAGAAAGCAAGGGAGGCCCCCTCCAGGCTGCCCCGCACCTTGTCCACAGCCCCTGCCTGCACACTGTCTTTGCAAAACCGGGTCAAGTGCTTAGTGGGCACCTCCCACCGGCTGCTCATGGCTGCGGTCTTCCCCTGCCGGTAGAGGACAGGGGGGCAGCACAGCCCTAGCTGGGCGGCACGGATGTCGTGCAGGGCCAGCAGTGTGCCCAGCACTTCTGAGTCTGTCAGCAGCAGGGTGCACAGCTGCTGGGCATCGCGTCTGGCTGCCTCGCATGCTGAGGCCTTGCTGGCCGCCATGATCTGCTGCCATGCCCAAAGCGCAGCTGACTCAAGTCGATCGACGTACTGGCCTGTGCAGAATTCTTTTCAAATCGGTTGCCAGGCAGACCAGAGAAAAACCATTGAGTAACGCACCAGCATGTTCGCGCGGAGAAAACGGTGGCGAGGCCGATTGCAAGATAAACTTTCGCATTTAAGTCGCCGCCGCTACCGCAGATTGCGCAAAGCAGCACGCCCACCGGCTCACTTGCAGCTTACATGGTTCATAGTAGATCGCTGTAAAACTCCTAAAGGCCGGTTAGAGTTTATCAGGGGTGCGGCCAATGGCGGCGGTGACCAGTAGCATTAGTTAGAGAGGTGCACGGGAAGAATATGTTAGTGACGTGCTGCATGTCAGTGCTTTGCTGGTAAATTAGCTCAATATAAGGCATGTGGTAGTGTGCGAAGACAGCCGTGATTGCAATGTAAGAAGAGACGAGACGTGACGAGACGCCGTACGCAGGTTGGCGAGACCACACAGGGCTGCGGTGAGCATCCCCTGCCCATGCGACCCTGAAGCACCAAAGCTCGATAGGCGTGTAGACCAGACCAGACTGTAGGTCGCTGAGGAACGGAAGCGACGTCGCTTCACTGCGCTCGTCGCCTGCTGGACTTCTACGCCCCCAGTGCGGTATTCAGCCATCGCTGAAATAGCTCCGAACTGTCGGTGTTGAGTTGCAATCGCAATTGTTGCATGGCAGTGCGGCGGTTGAAGATGTCGGCGTCGGGCATGCTTGCCACGCGGTACATTGCAGCGGCCTGCACGCACCACGCAAACACTGCTCGCCACGCGACAAAGCGGTGGCTCCCAGGGCTCCGCATATCTTAGACACACGACCCCTAACTTGGCGACCTCGCATCTTCCCGCCTCTCTGTCGGCCTTCGCCGCCCCGCTCACGCCTTCACCTCTTATACCTCAAGACAAACCTCGTGCCTGCTCGCACCTCGTCCTCCCCAGGCTCTCGCAAGAAAACATGTGCCGGGGTCAGGAAGGGATAGGTATCCAACAGTCGCTGCTCCGCTATCAAGGGCGTACCTGGACAGCAACAATCGGCAGGAAATGCGACGTGCGACAGCAGGGAATGCTAATGGAGCGCCAGCATGGTTGCCAGTGGGTGGATAGGCTGCGCTTTTATGCCGCAACGCTTCTATGCCGGCGTGCTTGCACTGGGTCTTACCCGGCAATGGGTCATACTAACTTGTGATGAATGACGCGAGAATGGTAGAGGAGATGCGCGATTCATAGTAGACGGACATGCCAAACGCCGGCACCAGCGCCAGGCTGCGATGTATGTGAGCCCAAAACTCCTGCGCGCGCATCACACATCTGGTTAAGCGGCAGCTAGGGGCATGCAGCACCCTTCGTCCAACTACCAGCCAACCCTAACTTCCCACCACAGACCTCTTGGTAAATGTCACCACGACTTCCCATGGCAGGCCGACAGGTCGTGAACACAGCGGGGGTAATCTATGCGACCCACCTCACTCCATTTGCTTGTGCCACCTCACACCCTCATATGCCCATACTCTTGTCCCACAGCAAGGGCTGAATTGTCATCCTGCTTCCCCCACTCCCACCCCCTCCCTCTCCCCCTACTCTGGCCTCTCCCACTGCCTCCCACTCGTGAGCCCTCCATCCTGCTCTGACTCACAGGGTATGGCAGCTGTGCGAAGTGGTCCACGTCAGCATCAAGGGCCTCAGGGATGCCCAGCTGGCGCTTCAAGCCCTTGCCCAACACTTTGACTCGGACCTTGACCGCGGCCGGGCTTGCCGGACGTCCGGAGTCGACCGGGGCCCCGGCTTTGAGCTCTACAAGACGCTGCCAGAGGGCGGTGTAGTTCCGTGTGAAGCCCTGCCGCTGCTTGCTGCGAAACTGGCGCAGCGCACCCTGCGCATTGAGCGGTAAGAACTCAGCAGCAGCCAAATGTGCGCCCGGCAACACGGTGCCGCGAGGTGCTGGGACGCAGTCCAGCACTACGCAGCTGAGCAGGTCGCGGTCTGTTGGAAGCAACGAGATGTATACGTTGTCCTACATCGCGTGCATTACTGTTCCGACCCGAGGCCCAGGCCATGTATGCGCCCACCTGCAACGCGAAACCGTCAAGGCAGCTGCGAGAGCGGCAGGCATGCTGCAGAGGGACCTCAAGGGGAAGCGTTTCTTGCGTCGACGACAGAGCAGCGGGCTGTGCCAAGGGGAAGTAGGGCGCCACCGGCATCGCCCAGCTCAAGTTCTGCTTCATACGCCTGCTAGCCAGCTGTGCCACATGTGGCGCCAGGGCCACCAATTCAATTCTGCATGCACACATGCATGCGTGTGCGCATGTGACGCAAGCCCTCTCAGAGTGTGCGGGCCAGCCAACTACCAGTCGCCAACATGGCACAGCCCTGGTGTTTCCAACACAGGCAACAAGTCGTATGCAAGTAAGGCACAACGGTCCAGGGGAGAAGAAACAGGTCCTCGGACATGTTTATATTTGGCAGGGAGGGGTGAGCAGGGATGCTGCTAACAGGCAGAAGGGTCCTCAGCAGCAGAGTAGTGATGAGAGGGAGCAGCAGGGCCTGTCCCTCTCACCTGCCATGGATGCCCAGCATTTTTGACGTGGCAGTGATGGTGTCTGCCCGGTGCACCCACAGCACCAGCAGCTGCGGCCTCAGTTCCTTCACAGCTGACCTGCTGCCAGCGCAGCAAGGCAGATTGCAGGTGGCCACCGTGCCTTTGCTGCTGGCACTGAGCTTGCAGCAATGCCTCAAAGTTCACTCTATGTGTCTGTGGCACTGCCACTGCCCATGCTGTTCATACCCCTGCGGCTGCGGCTGGTGCTCATACCCCTCCTCCTGCTGCTGCTGCTGCTGCTGCTGCCGCTAATCATGCTGTTCATACCCCTGCTGCTGCAACCACGGCTGCTAGTCCTGCGCTGCTTCTGACCTGCTGCTGCAGCTGCTGCTGTGGATGAGTGGGAGGGTAGCAAGGGCCTATTGGAGGTGCCCTCAGGTTGTGCCCTTTGGAGGCTTGCCCTTTGGAGGTGCGAGAGTGAGTGAGGCAGCATGAGGCTGACCCCAGTATAGTAAGTGCATGTGGTGCAGCTGGCTGCAGGCAGGGGCTGGCTGCAGCACGTAAGCTAGGAACACAGCAAGTTAGGGGTTGGCTAGCAGGGTCAGGGGCGGGGCAAGGGGCCACAGAGACTTGGCGCTAGGGTCATTGGAGGGCAGAGCAGGGCAGAGCGGGTATGACAGGCTAAGATGGGCACCAGTTGCTGGGGTGAGCCATGCAGGGGTAGGGTCCAGGGGCTGCATCACCTGCTTTGCCTTGCTTTACGCTGCTTAGCTTGTCTGAGCCAGGCCTGGTGATCCCTCCCTCCATCTGCCCTGCCTGCCCTGACCTGCACACCATCCCCCACTCTAACTCTCACTGGAGTCCCTAGAGGGGTTCCAGGGTGCAGCACAGCGCTGCCTCAACTGCCCTGCTTTGCCCTGTGCTGCGCAGCCTGTCTCAGCCTTCTGGCCTGGCGGCTTATCCCGCCCTGCCTGCCCCGCACTCTGTGTCTGTGTCATCCATGCCCCTGCTCAAGCAGCCCTGACCTGCACACTGCCGGTGCCAGTTCAGGAGAGATGCAGATGACCAGGTCCGCCCTCCTGCTGGGGCCTCCAGGGGGGTCAGTGGATGGGAAGGCCTGCCAGCGAGCCATGGCCCAGCCAGCCGCGGCCTCCTGGCTGCTATTTGCCCATACACCCAAGCTGATGGGGGGTGGGCTGGCTGCTGCTGGCTGACTGCTGGCTGGCTGCTGGGGTATGGTGGCTACACCTTCCGTCAAAGCAGTGGCACGCCTGGTTGCATGATCTGCCTGTGTCACATCCGTCAGATGCCATTGGGGCTGCGACCTGGCCTGTGGCCCAACCCAAGCTTCCTGCTCTGCTGTAGCACCAGGTGCAGCACCTTGCCTATTTATGTGCTGTCTCTTGGAGCCATGTGTAACATTCCCAGGGTCCAAGACTGAGCTACTGCTGGCATGGAGCTGCCTGTGTGGATTGTGATGGGTAGCCAGAAGCGTGCGTGCAGGGGCTGTAGAGCTCCATGCTGCATGGCTGCTCACATTGGGTTGGCTGGATCCCAGCCATGTAAGCAGGCCCCATGCATGTATCTGTGCAGGGTTCCCTGTGAAGAGCACATCGGGCGTCAGTCCTAGGCTGGCTAACACGTACACCACTCCTGCCAGCACCTCGTAGTGGGCTGGGATATCGTTTACTACTGCTACACGAGGCCTCAAGGTGGCTTCCAAGATCCGTTTTTCACCGACATGGGGTGATTTGGAAATGTGGGCTGCAGCTAGTCCCATCGCGAGGAGAACTATTGCATGGGCCATGAGAGACATGCTGGTATTTGCAGCCTGATGCTTTCAGTGACTGGAGTGCAGCGAGGTGAAACCTGACTTATACATCACACCTAACATTTCCCGCCTTGATGCGTAAATTTTGCACAGACGAACCGCGTCAGCTGTGCGCCATGGCTGGTGATACTGCGCCACCAGATCCTGCACACAGCGCAGCTCCCGCATCAATGTGGCAGAGTGCACAGCAAAAGCTGGCGCTGACAATTATCATGGCCCAGGTAAGCTCGCCAGTGGGTCTGTCCTGGTCCTTCCTTGTCACCGGGTCGCTTGCGCTGCCACGAGCGTTCGCACGCGACAAAAGCGAGCGTCGCGTCGCTATTGTGGGCCTGCCCATTGTGAATGGCCGCTTCACGACTTGCGCAGCTCATCGGTCCCTTCATATACTGGCCAGTTTCGCTACTATTGGCCTACAAGAGCACCTTCATGATGGGGTTCATGGCAGCGTGAGTAATGGGCATGGCACTGGTGGCAGGAGGCAGCAGCTGACAAGTGTTGCCTCTGTGCTGCCCGCCTCTCAGCTACCTTGTCTACATCTTTGTCTTGGACAACACAGCCCACATGCAGCCACAGGGGAGTGCACCAATCCGCAGGTAAGACCCGCCATTGCTGCTCTGCAGCAACATATGCATGCCTTACTTTGCAAGCACCATGGAGCAGCCCCTTCATGCCCACACATATGTGGCTAGCTCCATGTATCCATGACCCACACCATACACCTCGACCGCGGCTGTCAAGTACATGCATGCTCATGGACTACATCTCATCGCACATGCTTGACACACCTGTCACACACCTGTTGTCACACCTCCACGCAAGCCAGCCAGTGAGTGAGGCATGCGACACAGCCTGCCTGGTCATCTGCTGACAGTGGCCACCATGCGTGCCGCAGCTTGAAGTTCTGGCGCCACCTGGCGGACTACTTCCCTGCCAAGCTGCACAAGACAGCGGACCTGGACCCCAGCGGCAACTACATCTTTGCCGCCCACCCTCATGGTAGGTTTACACAGCCCCAGCTTGTGCATATGGCCGTTGCTGATGGTGGTGGTGATAATGGTGGTGGTGGCGATGGTGGTGGCGATGGTGGGGGCGATGGTAGGGGTGATGGTGGGGGCGATGGTGGGGGCGATGGTGGGGGTGGTGGTGATGACGGGGGTGGTAGTGGTGGAGGTGGGGGTGGTAGTGTTGATGGGGGTCTACACCACCAAGCCGCCAGCCTGGCATGGCTGTGGAGCTGGGTGTGACCTGCCGTGCAAGCGGCTAGGATCACACCTGATGCTTGGATCAACCACACGCCACACTCAGAGCATACAGCACCAACAGCCAGCAGCCGACTCACGACCAGCCAGCATGTAAACAGCCAACGCAGCCAGCAGCTTGAAGCAGCCAGCAGCAGCTGATCAATAGCAGGTGGTCGGCATCACTCAAACGGTGTGAGCGCTCATGCAGGCATGTCACACCCTACTTTGCTGGCACTGCAGGAGTTGCTTGCATGTCCCACACCGCCAACTTCCTGACTGAAGCCAGCGGCTTCTCCAAGTTGTACCCAGGCAAGGGGGAGCGACCAGGTTCAAATCCCCCCAGGCTCCAATATGAATCATCCAGCATCAGCCAGGTCCAACCCCTTCATACCCGTGATGTTACACCCACTTCCCTGTTCTCAACCCTGATCCCGACCCTAACCCTAACCCTAGCGCTTTCATGACATGTAAGACGCAGAGCAGCACCCCACAGCCCCCACACCTGTGCAGCAACTGAGAGCAGCAGCACCTTCCCTCCCCGGAGCCAGCCTTGTGGCAGGCCTGACTGTTTCCTGCCGTTTGCCGACCCATGCCCTACCTGCTCGACTGACAGCAGACCTAACCCTTGCCCCCAACCTCGTTGTACCTACACCCCCCTGCCCCCCCCCTGCCTCACCCTTCCCTGCCTCACCCTTCCCTGCCCCTTCCCCGCCCTTCTCCGCCTGCCTCCCCCAGGCATCAGCCTGTACCCGCTGCTGCTGGACTCCCACTTCTTCGCCCCCTTCCACCGGGAGATTGCCCTGCGCTCAGGCTTCAGGGGCATCAGCCGCCAGTCCTGCCTAAACCTGCTCACAGCGTGCGTCCACACCCCCACACCAGCACCCGGCACCACCACCACCCCCCGCAACACACCTGCACACCAGCACCCCTGCAAACACCAGCACACCAGCACACGGCACCACACACCACCCACAGGCTTACAGCCACCAGGGGGGGGAGGGTAGGGGGGTCGTCTCTTCCCCCTCTCGACAGTGTGAGCAGGCCGCGCCCCCTCCAGGCGGTAGCTCCTCCCTTGATGCTCGCCGGTGGATACTGTCTTAGTCTTCTTCTTCTTCTTTACCCCCTCCATCACACCCCCACACCAACCACCGCAGCCCGCAGACACTCACCCTCCCCAGCACCCCTGCAAACACTCACCCTCCCCAGCAGCAGCCACACAGGGACCCCACTGGCCTGGCCTGCCTGCTGACTAGCCCCAGCTCAGTCACCCACCAGCTCATTGCTCGGCCTGAATCCAAAGTGCCGACCCTCCTTGCCAGTATGTGTGGCCTCTAGGCATTGCAGTAGGTTGAATCAGCACAACTCAGCTGCCTGTCTCCCCTGGTAGATGGGTCAGTAGGATTGGTTGGGAAATAGGTTTGTAGGTGGGTAGATTCGGTTGGGTAGGCACAGATGGTTAGCTCGGTCTGACATTGCCCATGGGCCATGATGCCGCCCGCCCGCCCGCCTGCCTGCCTGCATTTGTGGCCTTTGCCGCAGCAGTGCGTCGGCCCATCACCCCCCAGCTGCCTGTTGTCCCTTGTGGGTGGCTGCAGGCGGGCTGGCAGCGCCGTGTTCCTGGTGCCTGGGGGTGCGGCTGAGGCGCTGCTGTCGCAGCCCGGGACCTGCGACCTGGTGCGCCCTGGGCTGCCTGGACTCCCCCCACAGCCCCACAGCCCCACACCTGACTGTCCTCAATACACTGCTGATCCTGTTGAAGCGGCTGCTGCTGCTGCAGTAATTGCTGCTGCTGCTGCTGCTGCTGCTGCTGCTGCTGCTGCTGCTGTGTGTTGCAGATCATGATGAAGCGCAAGGGCATCATGAGGGTGGCGCTGCAGACCGGCGCCAGCCTGGTGCCAGTGCTGGCCCTTTGGGGAGAGCAGCCTGTTTGACGTGGCGGAGCCCAAGCCAGGCAGCTTCATAGCAACGTGCCAACAGTGAGTGGAGCGGACTGTGGGCGACTAGACAAGGAGAGGGAGAGGGAGAGAGGGAGAGGGAGAGGGAGAGGGAGAGGGAGAGGGAGAGGGAGAGGGAGAGGGAGAGGGAGAGGGAGAGGGAGAGGGAGAGGAGAGGGAGAGGGAGAGGGAGAGGGAGAGGGAGAGGGAGAGGGAGAGGGAGAGGGAGAGGGAGAGGGAGAGGGAGAGGGAGAGGGAGAGGGAGAGGGAGGAGGGAGAGGGAGAGGGAGAGGGAGAGGGAGAGGGAGAGGGAGAGGGAGAGGAGAGGAGAGGGAGAGGGAGAGGGAGAGGGAGAGGGAGAGGGAGAGGGAGAGGGAGAGGGAGAGGGAGAGGGGAGAGGGAGAGGGAGAGGGAGAGGGAGAGGGAGAGGGAGAGGGAGAGGGAGAGGGAGAGGGAGAGGGAGAGGGAGAGGGAGAGGGAGAGGGAGAGGGAGAGGGAGAGGGAGAGGGAGAGGGGAGAGGGAGAGGGAGAGGGAGAGGGAGAGGGAGAGGGAGAGGGAGAGGGAGAGGGAGAGGGAGAGGGAGAGGGAGAGGAGAGGGAGAGGGAGAGGGAGAGGGAGAGGAGAGGGAGAGGGAGAGGAGAGGGAGAGGGAGAGGGAGAGGGAGAGGGAGAGGGAGAGGGAGAGGGAGAGGGAGAGGGAGAGGGAGAGGGAGAGGGAGAGGGAGAGAGGGAGAGGGAGAGGGAGAGGGAGAGGGAGAGGGAGAGGGAGAGGGAGAGGGAGAGGGAGAGGGGAGAGGGAGAGGGAGAGGGAGAGGGAGAGGGAGAGGGAGAGGGAGAGGGAGAGGGAGAGGGAGAGGGAGAGGGAGAGGGAGAGGGAGAGGGAGAGGGAGAGGGAGAGGGAGAGGGAGAGGGAGAGGGAGAGGGAGAGGGAGAGGGAGAGGGAGAGGGAGAGGGAGAGGGGAGAGGGAGAGGGAGAGGGAGAGGGAGAGGGAGAGGGAGAGGGAGAGGGAGAGGGAGAGGGAGAGGGAGAGGGAGAGGGAGAGGGAGAGGGAGAGGGAGAGGGAGAGGGAGAGGAGGAGGGAGAGGGAGAGGGAGAGGGAGAGGGAGAGGGAGAGGGAGAGGGAGAGGGAGAGGGAGGGCTACCCCTACTGACCCTACTGACACCCCCTGCTGACACCCCCTGCTGACACCCCCTGACATCAACAACCTGTTGTGGGAGTGGCTGCAGGCTCATCCGCCGCCTCACCGGCTTTGCCATCCCCCTCATTCACGGCGAAGGGTTTTGGCCCAACGCCAAGGCCTTTGCCCCCTTGCCCCGGGCCCTGCCAGTACACACAGTGGTGGGCGCCCCCCTCCCAGTGAGTCAGGCGGGGGGGGAGCAGCAGCTGCACCACCACCAGCAGCAGTGGCGGTAGCAGCGGCAGCAGCCGTAGCAGGAGTGGCTGCAGCGGGGGAAGTAGAATCATGACCCCTCCCTACCCACCCACACCCCTGTTCATGCCTCTGACCAGGCACATGCGGTTGTCGGCAAGGCAGAGTCCAAGCAGCCACCCAGGCTGGCGTAATGCCACAGGCGTCTTTAGCCTTCTGCCAAGACGGCCAATCCTGCACTGGAGCACCCCTCCATGTCACCACATCATGCTTGCATGCCACTGGCAAAATTGATCATGATGAGTCTGTGGGTGCGCGCAGGTGAAGCGCTGGCAAGGCAGCCGTGACAGCCCCGAGTTCACGGCAGCAGTGGACGCGCTGCACGCGGAGTACTGCCAGGCCTTGAAGGTAAGGTGCCAGGCCTGTGGTGCTGAAGGTGATAAAGGGTTGTGGGTCTGGGAACAGAGGCGGCATGAGGCAGTGAAGGTAAGGTGCCAGGCCGGTGGTGCCAGGTGGGCAGTTGGCGTTAGGTGGCGGGGCCTAGGTGCTGAAAGTAGCGGGGCTGGGGACAGGGGCAGCATGAGGCACTGATAAGGTATGGCAAGGTGGGAGGGTCATTGTGGCTGAGCCAGTGGCAAGCTTGGGGTGTGGTGGGCCTGCTGGGGGGGCCTTGGCTGCTGGTCGGAAAGATACTGGGAGAGGAAGGGCTGAGGGAGAAAGCGAGGTCGTGGTCTATGATGTTGCAGAGTGCTGGGAGGGAGGGTGGGTGGGGGGAGGTTCCCCCTCCTCGGCCCCATATCAGGGATTCAAGAAGCTAGTAGGGGAGGGGGTGAGGGCAGAGGGGTTGATCATGCTGCCCCGCCTGCCCTGCCTGCACATAAAACCATGCCCTGCTTTCAGGCCCTATGGAACACTCACAAAGACACATATGCGCCCAAACCCCCTCACGGAACACCTGCCAGCGTGCTCAGCAATGGCAGCGTGTGCTACCGGCGCAAGAGCCTGGAGTTTGTGCAGTGACAGCCAGCAGGGATGGCAGTGACTGGCTGCATTAATGCCACCAGCCTGCTGGTAGTGGGTGGTGAGGAGGGCGAGCAGTGGGTGGCTAGGAGGTGAAGGGACGGGAGGCTCACAGTACAACACTGCTGTGTGCAAGGGAAGCCTGGCGCCAGGCTGTGGCAGTGGACCATGCGACCCTGGACCATGCAACCCTGGGCATGGTGGTGGTGGTGGCTTGAAGGGGTGGAGTTGGTGGTGGTGGTGGTGGTGGTGTTGGGGTAGCTGGTATTCATCCTGTCTGCCTCAGCCACGGTGGAGACCACACGGCATGAGAGGGTGGCCTCCATACCTTGGTGTCTGGGATGCGTTCCACGCAAGGCTGACTGTCACAGCCCAAACTCTAAAGCGTCACTCGCATGGTCAATAGCGGCACCTTCTAATGCAAGCCTAGCTTGCATGGTTGACAGCCGTATGGTCAACAGCGTCACCACATGGTGCCGGCTTGCCTCTATATCGTGGCTGTGGGGCTGCCCTCTCTTATCTAGTGGTTTGGGATGTTTTGCAAGGCAACGCATGGCTAGATGCATGCATAAACACAGCAACACCTGAGCTGACCCCGGCTTGGCTGCAGGCTGCACTGCACACATTGCGCTAACCTCTGCCACGATGCTGTAGGTGGACTCCTTACTCTACATCACCCATTGAACCTAACTCATCCATGTGTGTGCATGCAGCTGCGTGAAAGCTGCCATTGTGGTGTAGCTATGCTGGCGGCGGTGTTTGTTGATGCTGTTTGGAGAATGGCATGTAATGTTGTTGTTCCTGCTGGTGTCGGTAATGATGATGGTGCCACGAGCGATCACTACATTCTTGCCCAAACTGCAGGGCAATGTAATGGAACGCAGTCACTCCAGATAAGCCCAGGACTCACCCTTATATATGCATGAGGATAACCCCCACTGGTTCCTTACACGCAAACATAACTCTTTTACAATACTTTTTGGTAATGTCTTGACACCACATGTGACCCTGGGCATGGTGGTGGTGGTTATGCTTGAATGGGTGAAGCTGCTGGTGGTAATGGTGGTGCGGTAGCTGGTATTCGTTATGTCTGCCTCAGCCACGGTGGAGACCACACAGCATGAGGGGGTGGCCTCCATACCTTGGTGTCTGGGATGTGTTCCACGACTGTCAAAACCCAAACCCTATGGGCCCTATATAACCCTATGGGCCTGGCCTGCTTCCTGTTAGAGCCGAGCCTTAAAAGTGCAGAGTTGCACGTGAATGCAAAAGCAGCGCCTGAGTCTGAGCCCTAGGGCCGAATTGTGTGAAATGTGTAATGGATATCACTTCCGCCTCATCCCGGTTGCCGGCACCCTGGTTGGATGGCGACCTAATGCACCACCCAGCACGGCCACTGCGCTTGGATAATGTTGCTGATTCCCTTAATGTCGCGGAATAAGAAACGCAAGCGCCCCCCACAGAGTGCAGCCGGTAAGCCGCAAAGCCGCAAAGCTTGACGAAAGACTAGGCCCCCCTGACGAAGCGACGCAGCGTGCACCACGCGACACTGCGACTCCCTAAATCAAGTCGCTGCGCGTGTGCTATGCCGTCCCATGTATGTAGGTGCCAGTGGCAGTGGGCAGCAAGATGTCAGCGTCGCCAGGTCATCAAGGCTGCCCTGCGTGGCCATGTGGAGGCAGCCCTGCCTGATCTCAGCCAAGCTCAAGTTGACGCAGCTGTGGCTGAGATGAACAAGCGCATGACCATGGGCATGCTGCCTAACAACAGTCCTGTGCCTCTCCTTGTTGCTCCAGTCGTTGCTGCTCCATCCAACTATGCTGCTCCAGTCCTTCCTAGGCCAGCCCACTGAAGGCTTCCCAGCGGCAGGTCCAGCCCCAGGCCCCCCTCCCCCACCTGACCCAGCCTGCCCTCCCTATACTCACCCCCGCCTTGCCACACGCAGCTCCCCCCGCTCTGCAGCCGCCCCAGTCCAGCTGCCCCCCCCCCAGTGCAGCTCAACATGTGGGACCCCAAGCTGCTGGCATAGATCAAGGGTGCCCTGGAACTGCTCACCACCGCCACGTGTGCAGGAGCACATGATGCGTGGCCCCCACCACCGGCATCAAGCTGCTGCCCGCGAGGTGGCGGTGTATGAGCGGCCCAGCGGCGCCTGGCTGGTTGCCAAGCTCAAGGAGCTGGATGAGATGCACCTGACAGGGGATGGTAACTCCCTCCACGCAAACGCCACCAAGATCATTACAAGCATCCAGGAGTACAACCGGCACCCAGGGCGCTTCGTCAAGTGGTGGGGCGAGGCAGTTGGGGTGGTAGAGGGGGGTTCCGGGGAGTTGCTCAAAAGCATTTCCCCCAGCTGGTGCTAGGTTGCCTTGACTACAGCCTGCCAACCCCACAGTTCAAGTGTGCTACTGCAGCCTAGATGGGTGGCAGAGGTAGCCATGCATCGTATGTTGCTGGAGCAGGAGGCCAGGTGGACAGTTGGTGTAGACTCAATAGGGAAGGGGGGAGCAGGCAGGCTGCCCCTAGAGAATAGGGTGCACTATGCACTTTGTAAACCGCAGCCTAAAGAGCTGGCAGACAGCACCCCATGCGGCACCCCATGGCCATAGCCGCCCTCGCACCTGCCCGCGCCCCTTCACCATGCTCCCCATGGTGGGGGTGCGGGCCCACCACTTTGTCATCGATGAAGGGGTGCTACATGGCGTGCTGGCTGACCTGGGCATGTCTGACCTGACAAGGCCCCAGTTTGAGGCAGACAGCCTGCCCCAGGTTCATCCAGTAGCGTCGGACATTTTCCCCCGGGTCATCGAAACCTGTCGATTGTTGCAAAATCGATGGGGTCATCGAAAGGGGATCGATTGCGGTCGAAGGCGATCGAAGCTGATCGAAATTTGAGTCTGACATTTTCCCTGGGTTATCGAAACCCGTCGATTGTCGCAAGTTCGATGGGGTCATCGAAATGGGATCGATTGCGGTTGAAAGCGATCGAAGCTGCGTCGGACATTTTCCCACGGGTTATCGAAGCCCATCGATTGTCCCAGAATCGATGGGGTCGTCGCAACAGGGTCGGTTGCGGTCGAAGGCGGTCAAAGCTGGTTGAATGCTGTCGAGTCCCCCAATTGAGGGCAGTGTAAGCGTGTGCTCGAAATACATAAAAATACATAGAAAAGGAAAAGAGAGACTCATCCCAACTTGGCCAAAACAGCTCCACGCCTCACGACCTCGCAAATGGCCACGCAGCCAGCATCAAAGGCGAGCTCGCAGCCATCTACGCAGCTAGCTCTGCCAGCATCGCAGCCCCGTCTCTAGGCAGCCAGCGTGGAAGTTAGGCGTACAGCCATCTATGAAGCTAGCTCGTACACAACGTAGCCACGCATCGCTGCCAGACACACCTGGACTTGCAACCTCGCAGCCTCGCAGCCCCGCTCACAGCTAACGTAGCCAACCTGACCACACAGCGCCACACAGACAGCTAGCTACGCTGTCAGCCATGCTTCTGCGACGGCGTGGTACCGATGAACGGGGATGCGGTGTCATGCTTTCTCAACATGCGCATATTCTTGCTTGTGCAAGTGCTTGAGCTTTTGTGGTAATGTGGAGTTGTGGCCATGAGCTACAACCAGGACTTGTCTTGTCCCGAGACATAGCAGTCGCCACCACTACCGCCACCTTCAAACATCCCGCTTGCAGCTCCCTTCCTTGTCACTCTCTCATCCTCCCACCTAGTGAAGGGACCTCATCATCCTTCCCTGTCAGTTTCCTCTCAGTTAAGGGTCCTCAGCATACACAATCCCCCCCCTCCTCTCCCAGTAGACGGTGAGTGGCTAGCCCTTTGCATGTATGTGGCTCCCTGGTCACACCCTTCCCGTCCCGTCCCGTCACCGTCCCCCACTGACCTTCCCTGTCTGTCATCGCACCTGCCTTCCCCCACTTCATCGCAACTGTCATCGCACCTGCCTGTCATGCTCGCCGGCAATCTGGCAACAGCCTTCAACTGGCGAGTGCCCTATGCCAGCTGGTGAGTGCCTCTGTCATGCAACACGTGACAGCCAGCCTGCTAGCATGTTGTGCCAGCCTCACTGTAAGCACGCTCCTTGCTTGCTGCAGGTCTGACGCCTACACTCCTGCCCCTTGCCTCCTTCCCCCTTCCCTACCCTGTCCCACCCCATCCTACCCTTCCCTCCCTACCCTTCCCAGCAGCCAGAAGAGAGCTCAGGAGCCTCCCCTCCCCTCCCTCCCCTCCCCTCCCCTCCCTCCCCTCCCCTCCCCTCCCCTCCCCTCCCCTCCCCTCCCCTCCCCTCCCCTCCCCTCCCTCCCCTCCCTCCCCTCCCCTCCCCTCCCCTCCCCTCCCCTCCCCTCCCCTCCCCTCCCTCCCCTCCCCTCCCCTCCCCTCCCCTCCCCTCCCCTCCCCTCCCCTCCCCTCCCCTCCCCTCCCCTCCCCTCCCCTCCCCTCCCCTCCCCTCCCCTCCCCTCCCCTCCCCTCCCCTCCCCTCCCCTCCCCTCCCCTCCCCTCCCCTCCCCTCCCCTCCCCTCCCCTCCCCTCCCCTCCCCTCCCCTCCCCTCCCCTCCCCTCCCCTCCCCTCCCCTCCCCTCCCCTCCCTCCCCTCCCCTCCCCTCCAGGTGTGTGGCAGTCGTGGAAGGGCGCAAACACTCAGGAGTCAGCTGATCTCTCTACCCAACCTTGCAGCCAAGAGCAGCAGCCAAGTGCAGCCAGGAGCAGCAGCCAGGAGCCAACAAGCAGCCAAGGAACGCAGCCTAGAGACGCAGCCAAGAGCCGTAGCTTGGAGGCGATAAAGGGGCAGCCATACTGGGGCAGGAGGATGCCAGCAGCCAAGAGTTAAGGTGAGTGCAAATGTTGTTGAGGTGTTTGGCCAGCCTGCCCACCTCTAGTCATGCATGTCCTGGTTTGTTGATCACAAGCATGCCCCTTGCTTGCTGCAGGTCTAACAGTCACACTCCGAACCCCATTGCCCCCTCCCTACCCTACCCAGCAGCCAGGAGGAAGCCCCCTATTGTCCCTCTTCTCCCTGCCCAATCTCATTCCTCTTCTCCCTCTCCTGCCTGCCCTATCTTCTCCCCCTTCTCCCTCTTCTCCCTAACCCCTCTAGAAGTGGCTAATCACCTACCGGTAAGTAGCTGACACCCAGCCCAGCTGGCCTCCTGCCCCTTGGCCTCTTCCTCCGTCCCTCTGCTGTCCTACCACCACCACCAGTCCGCAACCCCGTCTACTTCCCCCCAACCCCATCGGGCAGCCTGGAGCGGGCAGCCTGGAGCCAGCGCTAGTAGTAGCAGCCAACACAACCCTCACTAGCCATGCCATGCCCACACACAACAATGACCCATCCCATCCCTCTCTCAAGGGGACAGCCAAGCCAGTGGGACAGCCAAGCCAAGCCAAAGCACTTGGGTGGTTGCCAGTCCGTGCTTGGTGTGCGACATGGCTTGTTGTTGTTCGTGGTGGTGTCATTGCGTTGGCTTGTTGTCGTTGCGTTGGTCATGTTGCTGTTGTTGGTGGTGTTGTTGTGTTGGCCCTGGTGGTGGTGTTATTGTTGGTGTTGTGTTGCGGGGCGCTAGGGATTATAGCTGAGGCCACAGCCCACAGCCATGACCGGCAGGCTTTGAGTCCTAGAAGCATGCCCAATGTCATGGCAGCAAGCCTGTTGCTTTGGATGTAGGCTTTATGCTTTGGCACAAGGCCTTGTACTTCGGCATAACATCTTGTGCTTTGGCAATAAGCCAGTGTAACATCGATGAGTTTCCTGCATCGATCGCCCATCGAATCGATGGATGGAGCCGACTCGAAAGTGCCTCAAACATGCCTCGAACACGCCTAAAACATGCCTCGATCATGCCTCGAAATCACAAAAATCGATACCCCCATCGAATCGACAGCTTACCCCATCGACACACTGGGCCGATATCAGTCGGCGTCGGTCCCCCTGTTCGGTCCGCGATCGAGGCGGGATCGGTGGGGGGGAAAATGTCCGACGTACAGCCAGCTGCAGAACAGCGGGTGGGACTTTGCGTGCAGGTAGAGACAGATGGGGTGAGCATCAGTGTACACTTCGTGCGCAGCCAGGTAGTCCACCCTAGAAGGCCTACAGGCCCACATCCTGGCCCTCAAGGCCACCTGGGACGCGCTGTGGGAGGAGTACCTCAAGCCACGCTGGCGCCGGCAGCGGTTGGGGCTGCACTATGCCCCAGAGCGCATCATTGAGGGCTTCTGCAAAAAGGCCTGACCTGACCTGACCTGACCTGACCTGACCTGACCTGACCTGACCTGACCTGACCTGACCTGACCTGACCTGACCTGACCTGACCTGACCTGACCTGACCTGACCTGACCTGACCTGACCTGACCTGACCTGACCTGACCTGACCTGACCTGACCTGACCTGACCTGACCTGACCTGACCTGACCTGACCTGACCTGACCTGACCTGACCTGACCTGACCTGACCTGACCTGACCTGACCTGACCTGACCTGACCTGACCTGACCTGACCTGACCTGACCTGACCTGACCTGACCTGACCTGACCTGACCTGACCTGACCTGACCTGACCTGACCTGACCTGACCTGACCTGACCTGACCTGACCTGACCTGACCTGACCTGACCTGACCTGACCTGACCTGACCTGACCTGACCTGACCTGACCTGACCTGACCTGACCTGACCTGACCTGACCTGACCTGACCTGACCTGACCTGACCTGACCTGACCTGACCTGACCTGACCTGACCTGACCTGACCTGACCTGACCTGACCTGACCTGACCTGACCTGACCTGACCTGACCTGACCTGACCTGACCTGACCTGACCTGACCTGACCTGACCTGACCTGACCTGACCTGACCTGACCTGACCTGACCTGACCTGACCTGACCTGACCTGACCTGACCTGACCTGACCTGACCTGACCTGACCTGACCTGACCTGACCTGACCTGACCTGACCTGACCTGACCTGACCTGACCTGACCTGACCTGACCTGACCTGACCTGACCTGACCTGACCTGACCTGACCTGACCTGACCTGACCTGACCTGACCTGACCTGACCTGACCTGACCTGACCTGACCTGACCTGACCTGACCTGACCTGGCCTGGCCTGGCCTGGCCTGGCCTGGCCTGGCCTGGCCTGGCCTGGCCTGGCCTGGCCTGGCCTGACCTGGCCTGGCCTGGCCTGGCCTGGCCTGGCCTGACCTGACCTGACCTGACCTGACCTGACCTGACCTGACCTGACCTGACCTGACCTGACCTGACCTGACCTGACCTGACCTGACCTGACCTGACCTGACCTGACCTGACCTGACCTGACCTGACCTGACCTGACTGACCTGACCTGACCTGACCTGACCTGACCTGGCCTGGCCTGGCCTGGCCTGGCCTGGCCTGGCCTGGCCTGGCCTGGCCTGGCCTGGCCTGGCCTGGCCTGGCCTGGCCTGACCTGGCCTGGCCTGGCCTGACCTGACCTGACCTGACCTGACCTGACCTGACCTGACCTGACCTGACCTGACCTGACCTGACCTGACCTGACCTGACCTGACCTGACCTGACCTGACCTGACCTGACCTGACCTGACCTGACCTGACCTGACCTGACCTGGCCTGGCCTGGCCTGGCCTGGCCTGGCCTGCCCTGGCCTGGCCTGGCCTGGCCTGGCCTGGCCTGGCCTGGCCTGGCCTGGCCTGGCCTGGCCTGGCCTGGCCTGGCCTGGCCTGGCCTGGCCTGGCCTGGCCTGACCTGACCTGACCTGACCTGACCTGACCTGACCTGATCGACCTGACCTGACCTGACCCTTCATGGGGCAGGTGGCTGGACCGGGACACCAACGCCTGCCTCAACTCCCAGCGCATTGGTGAGAGCATGCAGCGCCCCTGGAGCTGTGCAGCTGGAAGGACAGGGAGGCTCTGCCCCCCATTGGCAAGGAGTACCAGCAGGGTTATAAGCGGGTTAATGACCGGCTGCCTAAGATCTGGCAGAGGTTGCACCGGGCTGCTGAGTACCAGCGAGGCATTGATGGACGGGCCCACAACAATGCATAGGGCCTAGTAGTTTACACAGGCTATTAGCCTTACAAGCATTAAGTTGTTAGTTTTGATGAGGTGCCCAGTGGTCAAGGGGGGTTAGCCCCAGGAAAGAGTGCCACCGGTGTGGGGTTGGCAGTCATTAAGGGTGCGACCGAGGATGCTACAACTTGATTGTAGTAGCCGAGTGAGATTACCCACAGTCCAACATGTTCTTCCTTGTTGATTGAGTTTTGTTGGGCCTGGACACCACATGTCCCCTTGGCCAGATGTCTTGCAGCAAGTTTCAGTTTGTTTTTGGGGCGGCCCCAACAGATGTCTTTCAGCAAGTTTTAGGACACAGGCATGCATCGGCTGACAATGATGCGGCGTCGAGTCGTCGTCTGAACTAGGCTTGAAGGCTAGAATGGACGGTCTAACGTTGGATCGGCATGATATATGTTAGACACAGTATAGCACTTCTCATTGCACTACTTGTTTCCTCACGGTCCGTGCATCCCGTCGCACTAAGCGCGTTTCCCTGTGCGTGTTGGTTTTTGAGGGGCGCGGGGCCCCGTGCGCCAATCGCTTGTGTTGCGCTTTGTAATACGTTGCTATGGATGGCGGCGGTGGGTTCAGATTCTGTAGATTCGTATAAGAGCAGCCGGTAATGCACTAGCGCCAGCAGCTGCTCCAAAACCTGACAGTGGTATCCAGTCGTCACGACTGCCGTCGTCGCGTCCACATGCCAATAGCAAATCATGTTCCGACTGCTGCTGCGTGTTGCAGGTGCTACTCCCAACAGCGTGGCGAAGCGTGCTAGTGCGGCGCGCCTCGCATGTGGCCGAAATCGCATGAATTCAAATGTGTATCATTGGATAGGCACTAAGCACCGCTGAGAGAGAGATAGTTTTTGCTGCGTCTGCCATATCGTAGCTATGAGTCTCCTCTGTTCAAAGCACTGTTTATAAATATTTCTGACAGAATGGTTGCGGAGATACGGGCTTCCTATCACAGGGGGGTAGGGCGCGCCCGAAAAATTCTTTAAGATATGACCCAATATGATCAAGCCAGAGAATATAATGAAATATGATCAAGCCAAAACCGAACTAAAGTCAACTGCGCATCAACAACAAGCTATGGGCCCTGTTCTCAAGCTTCTAGAATCCCATTTGCTCTAAACCGCTGCACTTTTCGGCCGTTTGCAAAAATGGCTGGCGCGATGCGCGGTCTGACCCCACACGGTTCTCCTGCACATCTGTAGCTGCTTGGGGAGCGTCTCAGCAGCGCAAATGGCCGACCCGTGGCGACCCAACCGTCGGACCCAACCGCCGAGCATTTCAAATTTGCTGACCCTTTTTGTTAAAGCAATAGCATGCAACCTTAGCATCGCACCACACACAGGTTGCTCCGGCCGCTGCAGTTGAGTAGCTTGTAGCCAATAGCTTGTAGCCAATAGCATTTTGCGCATGACCAAGGCTACAGAGATCGATTGCAATAGGATACAGAGAGCCTCATTGCCGTGGTCTCAAGCTCAATGGTTAACTGCGCAGAGAGTAGAGGAGTGTTGCGCCGGGGTAACTGCAACTGAGAGCGGTACTGGTTTGGAAGGCGTCAAACCCTCTTCACACTCGGGGTTCCCAGGTGGGTTAGTGAGTTAGTGAGGACATCTGCCACATTATCCTCTTGACTACGGACCCGGTCATATCCCATCTTTAAGCCATCATATTCAGTCATATGACCATTTCCTCAGCAAGTCATATGATCGGTCGCGCCCTACAGGGGGGTGGTTTTCAGGTAGTTGGGAACGCCTGAGTTCAGATTTTGAACTCTACAGCCCTCTGAAGACTTCGACAAGGGGAACCATACGGTCACGTGACAGGGAAGCTAAGATTAGACTCCTTGTAGTAGAAGCCAAGTCAAGGGCACATGGCCTGGTGGCACGTTCCCTCCTAATGGCCGCCGAGTTTCAGTGATTGGCCGCAGCACTGAGGGCAGCAGCACTGAGGCCGCTATGCACCTCACGAGCAACCACTGGATTCTACAGCCAAGAGTTGTGAGTTTGATTCGAACACACACTGCGATGTTATCATTGTAGAGGCTATCCTTTGACGTGCCGTAGTCGCACTCTCCAGCTCCGCCTCTGTAGTGAGTGTGCTTCCATCACTAGCTCAGGCTCACATAGCGCTTGTTCACACACATCCCCTCAGCCTAAGATTTTTTACGTAACTCAATGGTGAACATCGGATGTACACAATGATTGCAAGAGGCACGCTCTATCCGTGACATTGCAGGCGCTCCTCTGCCGGCAGCAAATGCTAGCTTTCAGAGGCTGAACCCTGCGACGTACGACCTGGTGCGCAAGCGTTTACCTCAGTGAACAGAGCTCGGTGAATAGAAGCGGTGGGCATGGATCAGGTTGGTCGGAGTTTCACACAACCTGAGCCCTCAGCCAAAGGATGCTTAGCGGCTCTCAGCTTCCAACATGCAATAGATGGTGCACACATGCATGAGCTGGCTATGCGGTTGGAATGGCTGAGGTTCCAGGGTGACTTTATTGAAGGTTTTACTGCTTCTACCCATTGTCCACGATGCCTCAGGGGTCATGATGGTTCTGGAGTCCGGCGAGGAGCCGCTGCCCACCCTAGCTCCCGTCAACAAGCTTAGCCCAGACCCAGCTGTCAGGAGCAGAGGTCATCACCAGGACCCCTCAGGTCTGCCAGCACCACTTGCCAGCTTGGACAAGCAGGCAGCAGCCTCCAGGCCGTCACGCCTCTCCCTCAGCTCACCCACTGGCACCTCAGCCAGCAGCCCCGTTCGCCTGCACCACAGTCATGGGGGAGTGCCGGCCCACCATTCACGCCTGCACAGCAGCTCCCCCGTGCCCAGACGCATGGCCAATAGTCCCCTGCCGGGCAGTGGCTGTGATGGCAGTTCAGCAGACTCTGGCCCCAAACCTGACAGTCCTGTCTCAACGAGATCCTCTGGCCTCTGCCAGAATGGCTTTCACAGCCCAACCCTGGCACCAACCCGGGCAAGAGTACAAGCAGGGGCAGGGGCAGCGCAGGGACAACAGCCGCTGGCAGGCGGTCGAGCTTCCCTAGACGCTCCCTTCTTGCCTCAATGGAGCCCGGCAGGGAGGAGCCGAAGGGCATCCCAGGTGTTTGGCCTGCATCTCAGCGTAGGTGGGGCAAGCTTGGATCACACCTCCGCCATGTCAGGCGACTCCTTTGGGTCAGCAAAGAGCAGCCGGTCAGGCGGTGGCTCACCCAAGCAAGTGCTTGTCTGCCGCGGCTCATGGGACAGAACCCCTCGGTTCTTAAAGAACAGCCTGCCAGGTGGCAGCCCCAGCCGCCACTCCCTTGACTCCCACTCTCACAGCCGCGCAGCCTCCCCACACGCTCCTGCTGCTGCTGCGGCGGCGGCGGCGGCGGCTGCTCCTGCTGCTGCGGCTGCTGGCACAAGGGAGATGGCCAGGTCGCATGGTGGTGTTGCCCCTCAGAAACCCACGCAGCACAGCGGGCAGGTGGGCACCTCGCCCAGCCACCTCCCTTGTGGACCTAGCCACAGCCATGCCCCTCATGCACAGACCCATGGCAGTCCCACGCCCCACCATGCGGGCAGTCCCAGGCCCCACCATGGCCCTCCCTCCAGCCCACCACCCCTGGCGGCGGTGGCTGGCCAGGACATCGTGCTGCGCCCTCCTGTCCTCCTGCCTCATTTCATCGTATATGCAGAGCAGCAGCAACAGCAGCAGCAGCCACAGCAGCATGTGGAGCAGCAGGGACAGCAGCACCAGTGGCAAGAGCGGCACCGCGGCTGTGGCAGTGAGGAGCTTGGGACCTCTGCTGCCTGCAGTAAAGGTGCTGCACTGGGTTCAGCGCTACAGCACAGCACCTTGCACCCAGCAGAGGTGGCCACGGTGGCAACCGAGGCAGCAGCAGCAGGCAGGCCAGTTGGCATGGGCAGTGTTCTGGCAGCAGCTGTGGGGCCTGTTACTGAGCCTGGGGCAGCTGTCGAGGTACCTAACCTGCCCGGGCTTGCAACTGAGCCAGAGCCTGTAGTAGAGCCCAGGCCAACACTGGAGCCTGAGGCCGCGGCTGAGTCCCAGCCACCTGAGGTGCCTGACACAACAGCCAAGTCTGAGGAGGCAGTTGCGGTAGCAGTGCAAGCCACGGTGGCACCTGAGCATGTGGCTGAGGTAGGGGCAGCTGCTGAACCTGATCTTCAGCCTGCGCATGGAGCAATTGCTGGCTCAGCCCCTCCCACTTCGGCCCCTCTGCTCAGGCACCCACCCCTCCCCCGTACCCGCCCACCCATCACCCACCGACACAGCACCATAGGGTTCACCCAACGCCACGTATCTGCCCATACCGGTGTGGGTCTAGCGGTGGCCCAGGTGGCCTTCCTGTTGAACTCCAGACCTCAGACTGTCCAGCCTCCCCTGACCCAGCGGCTGTCACAGCCTCTGCCTGACGGCCCCAACCCCAGGGCACGCAGCCTGCTGGCCGCCACTCCCCTGCCGCCAGGCCCCAGGGCACTCTGCCACTCTGCCTCAGGTTCGACTGCCGCCTACTCCACCTTGCAGCCCAGCTCCTCGCAACTGAGCAGCAGGGGGCCCATCCCTAGCATTGGCCAGCTGTCAGGCCCCGCCACACGGCCCAGGCCCAGCCCAACAGCCCCCTCGCCTGTCAAGGGCCTGCCACCCCTGCCCAGGGCCCCTCGTCCAGCCAAGGTCCCCCTCAGCATCCCCCTCAACCATGTAAGCAGTCTCGGTCTAGCGCTGCCGTCACCCCCTCAGAGCCCTAGCACACAGCACACACCCTGCCACCCTCCCCGCCCAGGGGCCACTGCCCCGCCCCGACCCCCCAGCGTAAGCGGCACCACGGCAGAGAGCCTAGGGCTGCTGTCGCTGCGCTGGTCTGTCAGCGGCAGCAAGGCCATAGAGGCACCCCTGGAGGGTGAGCCCCAGGTGGGCTTTGCTGCCTTGGGTTTCAGCCACAGCATCAGCGTGAAGAGTGAGGAGCAGTGGGAGGAGTGGAGCAGGGGGTGGGTCAGCAGCAGCGGGACAGCTGCACAGGAGCAGCATAGTGGGCTAAGGGAAGTACAGGAGGAGGAGCAGGAGCAGGTAGCGCAGCAACATGGGAGGCAGGGGCGCTCGCATCTGGATGCCATGCAGCTGGCAGGTGTGGGAGGGATGCATAGCAGCCCTTGGTATGTGATGTCCCTGCTCTCTCTCTTGCCCCTATTGGGGCACTGAGCCTGATGCATGGCATGTGCATGGTGTGCAGCATGCTCCTGATGCATATCTGTATACATCCCTCTCAAACATGCGACAAGTGCAAGGAGCACTGGCTTCTAGCAAACCGTGCTTGCACCTCATTCATCACTCTGTCACTCCCCTCGTCAATCGCTCCATCACCCCCCTCATAATTTCTTCTGCCCTATCATCTGTGATGCTTAGGAATGCACTAGAGAGAGCCCTGCTGATGTCAATGAAGGCCTCAGTACAAAGCTCCAGGCACATAGCCCGCCGGAGGCGTCTTGCGTGATCAGCTGTGTCCGGTCGTTCGATTGGGTCCTTGTGCACACAAACATGGTCTGTGTCACAGGCTGTCATTTGCGTGGTAAAGAAGATTGCTGCGGTAATGGGAACCCAGATGTCAATCCTTGAGCGAATCGTGCGCAGTTGATAGAGTAGCATGGCATGTTGTCATTGTCCTGCATGGCATTGTGCATGGGCCTGTCGCATGTGAAAGATGTCACATGAGCATAATGACTGACTAAGCAGACTTTGGACGCCCTCCTACCCCAGGCCAATGTCAGGGCTGACATAGAAGTTGCCGACATAGAAGCCTGAGTCTGAGCCCTAGGGTGTCTGTTTTGTGTGAAATGTGTAATGGATATTACTTCCGCCTCTTTCCGGTTGCCGGCACTCTGGTTGGATGGCGACCTGATGCACCACCCAGCACGGCCACTGCGCTTGGATAATGATGCTGAACCCCTCAAATGTCGCGGAATAAGAAACGCAAGCGCCCCGCACAGAGTGCAGCCGGTAAGACGAAAGACTAGGCCCCCCTGACGAAGCGACGCAGTGTGCACCACGCGACACTGCGACTCCCTAAATCAAGTCGCTGCGCGTGTGCTATGCCGTCCCATGTATGTAGGTGCCAGTGGCAGTGGGCAGCAAGAGGTAGTTGGAGAGCGGCGCCAGGTCATCAAGGCTGCCATTCGTGGAGGCAGCGCGACCTGATCTCAGCCCAGCGCAAGTTGACGCTGTTGTGGCTGAGATTAACAAGCGCATGACCATGGGCAGCAAGCAGTGCTACCTAACAACAACAATGCTGCTCCAGTCCTTCCTAGGGCAGCCCACTCAAGGCTTCCCAGCAGCAGGTCCAGCCCCCGGCCCCCCTCCCCCACCTGACCCAGCTTGCCCTCCCTATACTCACCCCCGCCTTGCCACACGCAGCTCCCCCCGCTCTGCAGCCGCCCCAGCCCAACTGCCCCCCCCAGTGCAGCTCAACATCTAAGAACCACAGCTGCTGGCACAGATCTAAGATGCCCCGACCCGACCCGACCCGACCCGACCCGACCCGACCCGACCCGACCCGACCCGACCCGACCCGACCCGACCCGACCCGACCCGACCCGACCCGACCCGACCCGACCCGACCCGACCCGACCCGACCCGACCCGACCCGACCCGACCCGACCCGACCCGACCCGACCCGACCCGACCCGACCCGACCCGACCCGACCCGACCCGACCCGACCCGACCCGACCCGACCCGACCCGACCCGACCCGACCCGACCCGACCCGACCCGACCCGACCCGACCCGACCCGACCCGACCCGACCCGACCCGACCCGACCCGACCCGACCCGACCCGACCCGACCCGACCCGACCCGACCCGACCCGACCCGACCCGACCCGACCCGACCCGACCCGACCCGACCCGACCCGACCCGACCCGACCCGACCCGACCCGACCCGACCCGACCCGACCCGACCCGACCCGACCCGACCCGACCCGACCCGACCCGACCCGACCCGACCCGACCCGACCCGACCCGACCCGACCCGACCCGACCCGACCCGACCCGACCCGACCCGACCCGACCCGACCCGACCCGACCCGACCCGACCCGACCCGACCCGACCCGACCCGACCCGACCCGACCCGACCCGACCCGACCCGACCCGACCCGACCCGACCCGACCCGACCCGACCCGACCCGACCCGACCCGACCCGACCCGACCCGACCCGACCCGACCCGACCCGACCCGACCCGACCCGACCCGACCCGACCCGACCCGACCCGACCCGACCCGACCCGACCCGACCCGACCCGACCCGACCCGACCCGACCCGACCCGACCCGACCCGACCCGACCCGACCCGACCCGACCCGACCCGACCCGACCCGACCCGACCCGACCCGACCCGACCCGACCCGACCCGACCCGACCCGACCCGACCCGACCCGACCCGACCCGACCCGACCCGACCCGACCCGACCCGACCCGACCCGACCCGACCCGACCCGACCCGACCCGACCCGACCCGACCCGACCCGACCCGACCCGACCCGACCCGACCCGACCCGACCCGACCCGACCCGACCCGACCCGACCCGACCCGACCCGACCCGACCCGACCCGACCCGACCCGACCCGACCCGACCCGACCCGACCCGACCCGACCCGACCCGACCCGACCCGACCCGACCCGACCCGACCCGACCCGACCCGACCCGACCCGACCCGACCCGACCCGACCCGACCCGACCCGACCCGACCCGACCGACCCGACCCGACCCGACCCGACCGACCCGACCCGGGTCACCCGACCTGACCTGACCTGACCTGCAGGTGGTGAATGGGATGAAGTGGGTGTCACGCCAGCACTACCACCGGGAGAGGGGAGTGGCGGTGTTCCTGGGAGCGGGCTGCTTTTGCCAGGGTCGGTGGAAATCCAAGGCGGTGCGGGAGGGGTTTCGCAAGGTGGTGCAGCAGACCAGCAGGGCCATCACAGATCCCAGGCCTGACAGGCTGGTGACTGTGGATGAGTTCCGTACCAGCCGTGTCAGCTCGTCCGTGCATGCCCGCCAGCCATGTGAGCTGCACCTGCCAGATGACCGGCCTAGGCCCGCAGACTGGGTACCCCCAGCAGGCCAGGTCAACCAGCGGCTGGTGCGCCCAGCCTGGAGCCTGCGGCATGCTAAGTATGTGCGGGGCCTGCAGTGGTGCCATCAGGTGCCGCCCAACCCCCTGCCCCTGCCCAGGACCCCACCTCCCCTGCCCAGGGCCCCCCTCCCCTTCCCCCAGCCCAGGAGCCACCACCTCCCCCTCCCCCAACCCAGCCCCTCCCTGCTGCACCTGGCCCAGTGCCACGACCCCAGGCTCCCCCATGGGGCAGGTGGCTGGACCGGGACACCAACCCCTGCCTCAGCTTCCAGCGCATTGGGGAGAGCATGCAGCGCCCCCTGGAGCTGTGCAGCTGGGAGGACAGGGAGGCCCTGCCCCCCGTTGGCAAGGAGTACCAGCAGGGCTACAAGCGGGTCAATGACCGGCTTCCAAAGGTCAAGCAAAGGCTGCACCAGGCTGCAGAGTACTGGCGGGGCACTGATGGTCGGGCCCGCAACAATGCATAGGCCCTAGTAGTTTACACTGGCTGTTAGCCTTACAAAGCGTCGAGCTGTTAGTTTTGATGAGGTGCCCAGTGGTCTAGGGGGAAATAGTGCCGCCGGTGTGGGGTTGGTAGTCATCAAGGGTGCGACCGAGGATGCTACAATTTGTTTGTAGTAGCTGAGTGAGATTACCCACAGTCCAACATGTTGTTCCTTGTTGAATAAATTTTGTTGGGCTGACTAAGCAGACTTGTGAGGCAGCCTTGTCTTTGTAGCAGCAGTAGTATTATGTGTACTTTGTTGAGGGAAAAGGGGATGGGGTCGTTACAAGCTAAACCCCCAGGTGTACGTGTAAGTGGGGCTGCCTATCCAAAACTCAAGCCCGCCCGCCCCGCCCCGCCCCGGGGTTGGGAGGGCAGGGTTGGGGGTGGGAGGGGCTGGGGGGGGAGGGGGGAGGGCGGTTGCAAAGCCACCTCAACCTGCATGGCTGTAGTCACCACCACCCCACCCTCCTCCAACAGCCAGCTGACTGTCATGCCACACACCATGCGGCGCACATTGGGCCACATTGGCGCACATTGGGCTGCCCAGCTATGCCTAACCCAGGCAGACCAGGCCAGGAGTGGGAGTGCGTGCGCGACAGAGGCCTGCTGCGGCAGCGGCAGCGGCGGCACCAGCGGCAGCGATAGTGACATGTGCATCATGCCATGAGCAAAAACAAACAAACAATTCGATTGCCCTTTACAGAGGGGATGTGTGTGCGCTAGAGTATGCATAGGGTAGGGTAGGGCTCTAGCGACTCCTAAGGCTAGGGACCTAGGTTAGGGACACACACCGGTCTCTGACTCCTGTGGAGAAGTGTAGGGGCCAGGACAGGGTACTAGGGACTAGGACTAGGATAGGGATACAGGACGGCCTGACTGCTCCCTGAAAGAAAGAAAGAAAGACTACTCCGGTTTAACACCAGCGTGCATTTAGGGAGGACTCCGGCATGAGGCGCCGACACTATCCCACGAGAGTTACTTTTTCGTCGTAGTGGAGTCGAACCCACGACCTCTCAATTGTAGAAATCACCCTTCACAAACTGAGCCACTTCACCGCACGACGGGGCGGGATGACTGCTCCCTGATTCCCTGATCAAGGCTCCATGTTATACCATACCTTATAGGTGGGGCCCGAACGAGATTTTGAACCACCGAAAAGGGGTGACGTGTGACGCTGGGTCGAACAAGACAAAACGGTGGGAGGTGGGGCTGCTAGGCAATAGATGCTGCAGTTACTACTGGTTCAGCCTGCTGGGAGCATGTAATAGCACCCAGCAGGTGCAGGCAGCAAGGGGTTGGGGCTGCTAGGCAGTAGCAACAGCTGTTGTTGCTGCTTAAGCCTACTAGAACAAGGTTGTAAGTGCAGGCAGCACAAAGGTGGGGATGCTGGGCAGCATCAGAAGCTGCTACTGATGGGTCAGCCTGCTGGGAGCATGTAATTGCACCCAGCTCTAGTAGCACCACATTAGAGCTGCGGCGCTAAGTGGGCTAGCGGCGGGATCGAACCGAGGGGCGTTCGTTCTGGTTCGAGTGTGATTCGGCGCCCGGTTCGAACATGCACATTATCTTTACCATACCATACCGCGCTGCTCGATTACTGAGCTGCTTGACAACACGGAGCTGCTTGAGGAAACGCGTGTTGTACCTCTGTAGGTCAAGTAGCAACCAGTGGGGGACGGGGACCAGAAGCGATAAAGCGGGCTGGGCGTCGGGCATGGCCCGTGCTCTGGGCCTCTAACTAGGCCCGTCACACCTTTCCCCTGCTGCCTGGTTCGAGCCGACATGTACGATCCGCATCAGCAGAACAGAGCTTACATGTAATACCATAGCCCTGAACTTCTTATTTCTCTTGATGGCAGCTGTCCTGATTCTACTGCTGCTTGCGCCCCTTGGATATGCTCAGCCGCAGCACCACTTGTACAGTAAACCCATCTCGAATGCCACCCTCGCGCAAGAGATGACAGCTTGCGGCGCTTTCGGACCCGGCGCATGGACGTTCAAACAAGCTCAGCCACCAGATGCCCAAGCGCTATGGGGCACGCTGTTCGCCCAGCGCCAAATCTGGGAGCATCAGCACCCATATGACTGCCGCACTCGCAAACTCGCCGTGTACTCCCCAGAGCGTTTATGGCATGGCATCGGCTCCCATTTGCACAGCATTGGTATTTCAATGGGGCTGGCCATGGTAAGCAGCACAACTTGCACTCCACCGTCAACCGCACACATGACTCTAGTCTCTCATCCACCCTGCTGGCCCTACCCGTAGAGTGACTGACAAACTTGCCTGTTGTATTTTGCTACACCTGACGTCCAGAACCTGGGCAGAGTCTTGGTGTCGGGACCTGATGAGTCTGTGTGGATGCGAGGCACGCACTGCAAGGGTCAGTGAGTGGTGAGGTGGCTCAGGAGGACATCAGTGCATCCCTTATTACAAAACACCAGCAAATGTGATGCACCCCCCACCCACCCCATGTGTTGCAAATTGAGGCATGGGATGGTGTCCCCGTCCAGCCACCTGCACCAGGGGGAGCCTGGGGTGGTGGCACTGGGGCAGGTGCAGCCTGGGGGGGCTGGGCAGTGGGAGGTGGGGCCTCAGCATGGTAAGGGGCCCAGGCAGGGGGAGGGTCTCGGGCCTGGGAAGGGGGTGGAGGTGGCACCACAGCGGGCTCCACACTGGCTTGCCTGCCGTTGGCTCCAGGCTGGGGACAGCAGCCGCTGCATCACCCAGTCTGCTGGCCTAGGCTGGTCCCGTGGCAGGTGCAGCTCACAGTGGTGGGGCCCATGCACAGTTCAGCTGACATGGGGGTGGCAGAACTCACCCACTGTCACCCAGCTGTCAGGCAGGGCCCGCTAGGCTACTCCACCACCTAATGGAAGCCCTCCCGCACCACCTTGGCCCCCCACCCGCTCTGGCTGAGGCAGCCTGCTTCTGCAGTGCTGGAGTTTTAGAAGCATACTGGTTCTAGGGACTGGAGCACTGATGGACTGGAGTTCTAGAAGCATAGAAGGCACAGAAGGCATAGGCATAGAATTGCCACCACTGCCACCACCCTCGCTTGGCCATAGTGCTGGCTGGTGCCTGATCCCTGGTCTTAGGTGCCCGGTCCCTTGATGAGTGCTATTTCCAGCCAATCTCATCTTGTACATATCAGAGTGTCCAGCAACTTCTTGTGGACGCTCCGGAGTACCACATCCAACAGCACGAACAACACAGAGCCAATGCCAGCACAGCGGTGTTGGTGAGGCTACCGAGCGACAATAAGAAACTACCCTCTCCTCAAAGTGAGGAGCTGGGGATCCCTGAAGTGTTTAAGGCGATGCTTGAGCAGTCTCCAATACCAAGAGTCTGGTGGTACTACTGGTGGAGGTAGGCTGGCCTGGGCGGGGCGGGGCGGGGCGGGGCGGGGCGGGGCGGGGCGGGGCGGGGCGGGGCGGGGCGGGGCGGGGCGGGGCGGGGCGGGGCGGGGCGGGGCGGGGCGGGGCGGGGCGGGGCGGGGCGGGGCGGGGCGGGGCGGGGCGGGGCGGGGCGGGGCGGGGCGGGGCGGGGCGGGGCGGGGCGGGGCGGGGCGGGGCGGGGCGGGGCGGGGCGGGGCGGGGCGGGGCGGGGCGGGGCGGGGCGGGGCGGGGCGGGGCGGGGCGGGGCGGGGCGGGGCGGGGCGGGGCGGGGCGGGGCGGGGCGGGGCGGGGCGGGGCGGGGCGGGGCGGGGCGGGGCGGGGCGGGGCGGGGCGGGGCGGGGCGGGGCGGGGCGGGGGCTCTAGGTACCTAGGTAGCTGGCAGCAGGGCAAGCACAGCAGTTAAACAACATGTATGATAACATGAGGATGGCAAGAACCTTGGGCACCACTGGCTGTGCTGAGCGCTGCTGACATGCTGGCAGCACACCCTGGCTAAGACACCACCCATGCCAGTGGTGCTGCCAGGCACCCGATCCTCCTGTGTTGCTGTGTGCATGCAGATGCCAGTCATCCGCGTTCATGGTGCGGCCCACCAGCCTTACCTTGGCCAAGCTGCAACTGGCGCGTGAGCAGCGCTTCTCTCCTGCGGACCGAGAGGCTCTAGCCACCCAGTCCTGGGTGTCGGTGTATGTGCGGAGGGGGGACAAGGCAAAGGAGACCCCAGGCATGGTCACGGACCCAGCGGTGTTCATGAGCGCAGCCACCAGATTGATGCAAGCCAAGGAGGCGGGCAGCCCCCTGCAGCGCATCTTCCTGGCCACGGAGGACGTTGACGTACATGCTTACTTTGTGACTCAGGCAACGGTGCCTGTGATGGTGGCCAACGTGTCCCGGTACAAGGCGAACGTCAGTGAGTGTCAGTGGCCAACATTGCAAGGTGTCACACTTGTTTGCCTGCGAAAAGTGAAGCCTTCATTCAGATCAGCCAACTCCTGCAGACTGGGTGCCAAGGTCCTAGGTCCGTCATTGACATCAGCAGGGCTCTCTCTGTCAGAATTGTCAGAATTGTCAGAATTGTCAGAATTGTCAGAATTGTCAGAATTGTCAGAAATGTCAGAATTGTCAGAAATGTCAGAATTGCAGATCCATGCAGATCCAGGCTCAGGTCAGGTCAGATCATTTCACCGCCGATCACACCCCAGAAATACCTCCCCTATTCGACATGGAGCGAGGTGTTGTCTGCGGGTCACCTCCCTCCCTCCCTCTACTACAACTTCATCAAGTTTCAACGGTTCACCCTTGATGACTGCAAAACCCATCCCTGGTGGCACATTCTGTTTCATGACCACTGGGACTTCAATCAGAACCAACAGCTCGGTGCTTGTAAGGCTGACAGCCTGCTTAGCTACTAGGCCCTGTGGGTGCTTGCGGGCGCAGCCATCCTTGCTCTGCCAGTGCCCTGCTGCCCGGTGAACCCTTGCCTGGCCTTCAGCAGCCCATCCTTGACCAGGTTGACGCCCTGCTGGTACTGCTCGCCTGGG
The DNA here is from genome assembly GCA_030144725.1 of Haematococcus lacustris. Taxonomy (NCBI): domain Eukaryota; kingdom Viridiplantae; phylum Chlorophyta; class Chlorophyceae; order Chlamydomonadales; family Haematococcaceae; genus Haematococcus; species Haematococcus lacustris. Next base: position 8,043,995 of record JASKMD010000012.1, on the reverse strand, counting down.
GTAGGCAGAGCCTAAAGGCCCTTCCAGCTGCACATCCCAAGGCGGCGCTGCACGCTTCCCAATGCGAGGCGTCTGGCCAGGGCGCTGGGCGCAGCAGTCGCTAAATCACCTGCCCTGTTGGGGGCACCCAGTCTGATGGCCTTGGCTGGTCCCGTGGCCGGTGCAGCTCTTAAGGGTTGGGGGCGTGCACAGTTGAGCTGACACGAGTGGTGCGTGACTCATCCACCATCACCAGCCTGCCTCGCTGGTGGTCTGTGGTGTTAGGCCCCCTAGGCTGTTCCACCACCTTACGGCAGCCCTCCCGCGCAGCCTTGGCCCCCTACCCACCCAGGCTCAATCAGCCTGCTGCCGGACACCGCCACCATCCTCACCCAGCCATAGTGCTGCCTGGACATCCGCTTCAGCCCCTTCACCACCTGCAAAACACACAGTCCAGGTCAGGTCAGCTCAGCTCAAATCAAATCAGATCAGTTCGCACTTTTTTGCAGAAGTGGTGAATGACACGCTCCTGGGCAACGTACAGCCCCAACCTCTGCCAGTGCCACCGTGGCTTGAGGTTCTCCTCCAACAGCAGGTCCCAAGTGGCCTTGAGGGCTTAGGTGTGTGCCTGTAGACCATCCATGGAGGTGCCAGCTGTGGTGGCGGCTGCCAGCTGCTGCAGCTCCGGCTTGACGACAGCTGATCATCTTGCTGTGGCCTACTTGGCTTCGCTCAGCCCGCCGTCATGCTTCAGCTGCAACTTGCAAAGCTTCCACTCCAACTCCCACAGCACCTGGTCTGTGATTCTTTTTTTGATGACATCGATTGAAAGGCGACCCAATCAATGCAAGCCAGCAGGTGACATCAGCGGCTCCAGCTGGTTGCACACGTTTGAAGTACAGCATGGTGCCAGAGGCTGCGTGATTCTTTGCAGAACAACACGGTGTGTCGAGCCACAGCTTAGGGGCTGTGATGACCACTGCTTAGCAGTACATCAAGTTACACCAGGCACACACTCTTTGGCTTTATGGGAGTCGCCATGCAACTGCCCTGCCTAAGGTGTGCCCTGTATGCTGCCCTGATCTGTGCGTGCTACACTTCTGCTTGGAAGCTGCCGCTGCTTGGGTAGGGTGAGGGCTAGAGGGGCACTGGCTTCCAATAGGAATCCTCCAGCGTCTGGAGCGTGTCCCCAGGCTACGCCTCCACCGCACCGCATCCATGCATGCCACCGGCACATGCACAGGCTTCCACATGTAGTTGACAACATGCCGCAGGGTCTGCCTCGTGTCAGCTCTCACCGCTCATGCATGCGTGTCAACCACCAGCAACTGCTCCTGCATGCGTATCAACCACCAACAACTGCTCATGCATGGGTGACAAACCACTGGGTGTGGCGCAGGCTACTCCCCACTGGAGCACGCCGCTCGCATAGGGCCCCATGTGGAGTTCATCGACTCACTCTTATCCTTGGAACTGACCATGGGTGGAGACGCCTTTGTCTACTCCATGGTGGTGAGACGACTAACCGTCAGGCCTGGCAAACGCATGCTGACATGTCAGTGCAACCCACCGACTAGATGTTGTGGTGTTGCAAGGCCATGCCACCCATTACCAGGCGTCTAATGCCACCAAACATCATAGCACCCTGAAAGCCACCCCGTTAAGTTGCATGTTAGTTGTGTGTGACTTGTGAGTGACTTGTGTGACTTGTGTGTGCAGTCAAACTGGGGCCGTCTGGTGAACGAGCTGCGCTCGACAGTCAGTTGTAAGGCTGGAAGACCCTTCTTTGACCCGGACCAACCCGCAGGAGTCAAGACGCTCTTCTGGAAGTGATGCCAGCAATGGACGTGTGCTCTTAACACATGATGTGGAGCAGAGGGGTCATTGGTTGGGACATCAAAGAATCTGATGGGAAGCTATCATAGCCATGGGGTGTGCTGTGCCACGGTATGTGGTATGGGGAGGGTGGCAAACGCACTGCAGCTCTGAGGGGTGACCAGCACTAACCCTGTTCCTCATGCAAGGCGGGGTGAGGCGGGGCGGGGCGGGGCGGACACCAGGCAGTGAAGGGCAGGGCAAGGTAGGTGCCGCCTTCGAAGCACCTGCATGTGGTAGAATGTGCATGGCTGCCTTAATGGCCTGGGTGACCCCGGGGTCAACCCCAAAAACGTTGTGTGTGCCAGGGTCAATCTTGCTGGTAGTAGTAAGTCCGACCCACCAATGGACCCACCAGTAGAGTGCATGAACTCGGAAGTGGCTGCTCTGCAAAGTTACTCAGACAGACATTATTGCGTGCAGGTCAGGTGTAGCACATCATGGTCTTAGCTCGGTCAATCATGAGTGGTGCTTTAATAGTTAATGAACAAGTGTGAGCCCATTCCCTATAAAGAGCAGTTCGGCTATTTGGCTGGCCAAAAGGCATTGGACAGAATACATATACATAAGATGCCTGAGGGGCTGTTTGGCTTGCCAAAAGGCATTGGAAATATTACATATACATAGTATTGCCTTCTGCCCTTCACTTGCGTGCAAACTCCCACCCGCTTTGTTTTGTAGCTTGTTGTAGTCGATGAAGCTGGACCACTGCGGCATGACTGCTTGGCTTTGAATAAATGTCAGAGTAGGGTGGTCTGCCCCAGGCCTGGGGCTGGGAAGGGGTGGGAGGGGGTGGGAGGGCGGGGCTGGGGCTGGGAGGGGGTGGGAGGAGGTTAGATGGGGTGGGAGGGTGGTGCTGGGGCTGGGAGGGGGTGGGAGTGCGATGCTGGGGGTGGGGGGCTGGAAGGGTTCCGGGGCTAGGCAGTGGGCTAGTCAGCACTGCAAGGCAAAGTTAAGTCATGCCAAAATATGTTCCCATTGGCCTGATTGATGGAATGCTTTGCTTCCTTCTTATAAGCTGTGTCGTTAAGTAGTGAACAAAGTTGACACGGCAAATTCTGGAAAGTCACAGTGCTCAGCTCACAACAAGCCGGTTTGTGCAAGGGCCGGTTTGTGCAAGGTTCCCTTTTTTGTGTTGTTGGCCAGATAGAAACGAACCATTTCGCACCTCGCTGCAATGTCGCGTGTCAACTTGCCCAACGACGGTCCTCCGACACCGCCTGCACTAAAGAAAGGCTTGCGGAACGAGCCTGGCGGGCTGAACATTGATTGGACTTCCTGCTCGATAGCAGGCGCAGTTCAAACACTGATGCGGCTACATACCACTAATGCACTTGATGGTGAGCAGTGTGTCCGCGATCGCTTGCGCCGGCATGGCCTCACTCGCAAGAGTTAACGCGCCACTTGTCAGAAGATGCGCAGTTCATTGTAGCTGCTAATTTGACAAACGCTATTTAAAACAGTGCAGTATACGTAACAGCGTACAGTAATTCGCAGCTGCCAATGTGACAAACGCTATCGAAAACGGTGCAGTATTGACAGAGTAATAGCATGAAGATTACCAACCCCATGTTGGGAAGGCTGAGTCAGCCGCTGAGGCGATCCCGTCAATTCTGCGGCTGAGGCGCGGAGGTGGGCAGCCCTCAGGCATCCAGTGCTACTACGGAGGGGAGCAGGATGATACGGAGACGCGGCTTGCGGCGAGGAGGATACACAGGGCTTCAGTGCCTTGGCCCTCAACAGCCTCCAAAGGGCACCTCCTAAGGGCACCTCCCTGAGCTAGGGCTTCAGCAGGCAAGCAGCAGATCTACAATTAATACATGTTCTACATCTGGCAAGCCCCATAGCTACACAGACGACATGGTCCTAAACACAGATCTATCTGTCCAAAGTAAACGGTGAATAAGTTCAATGTGCAGAGTACTTACAGTGTTACACAGCCTTACCACCTTGAACCGCACTACACAGCCTCACATCTCCCCACCCCTCCATGCATTAGGGCACATCCTTGTGCACAAATAGTCTTCCTAAAGGAGCACAAAGGCAACGGTTAACATCAGCATGTAGGAAGACCTTGTTCGGAGTACCCGGCACAGCAGGGGATAAGACAAGAGGGGTGTCAAACATGTTGGGATATGTTGATTACTTATGTGTGTTACGACAGCGCCAAGAGGGCGGACGCCAGGTGATGAGAATGATGACGACAAGAGGGGGTAGACACAAGGGAAACCTTTAGCAAGGGGAAATGGTGCTGATGAGCTGGAGCTGGTGCCCTTTGGAGGTGCCCTTTGGAGGTGCCCTTTGGAGGTGCGAGAGTGATGTGGCGGAGTGATGTGCATGGGAACTCCACACAGACAAAACACCGTTTTGTAGAGGTCCACAACTTAGTGTTCCACTGCAATGAAGGCTCTAGGTTGAGGGCCAAGGTACTGATAAGCTGATGCCAAAACCAAAGACAAGCACCCAGTTTGGCTCAGACTGGTGATCAGTCCTCCATAGGTCAGGAAGCTGAGCTGAGGCAGAGGTGTTTGACAATGCATGGGCCTGGAGCCTGATGTAGCATGTGGCTGCATGCAGCAAGTGGCACAATGAGGTGTGCGCGATGGCAATGTGCCCAGCCAAGCGGTTTGCAAGAAGCCCTGCTCGTCAGCTGATGAGCTTGAGGTCTCATGTTGCTGCAGGTCAAAGTCGGCTGTTGAACTGCATGGCTAGCACTTCGCCACTGTCTGCTGGCCTCTCCCTGCACTCCTGCAATGCCTCCAGCTGTGCCTCACTCCTGCTACCTCCCTTCCCTTCGTCATTGTCCTGCAGCCACCCTGGTGGTCCTTGCTGAAGCTGTTTCAACCACAGAAGCTTGTAAGGTGAAAAGTACATTGCTCTCATTGCCAACTGCTTGTGTTAACACATGCTTCAGTCACCTTCATTGCCGATGGGGCCTGCATCGTCACTGCATCGCTTCATCCTGTGCCAGTTTGCCTATCAAGTACTCCTCTACCATGACGAAGACTGTTGCAGGGTGTTGAGGACCCAGGAACCCGTCAGTGGCCTCCCCACCAACATGGTCCAGTATGGACTCGCCCCCAGGGTGCTCGTCAACGTACTCCGTCACATCATACACCTTCATGTCACCACTCCTCTTGTCCTTCACAATGATCCAGGCGTCGTCGCGCTTGTTGTGTTGCGAGACCTCTTCTCGTGTGTACACTTTGAACTCCCTAACACCTTTGCTCTGCTTAGGGACAGTTGCAGGGGCTTCAGACTGCCGCTTTCGCCCGCCCGCTGTGGCAATCAAATAGCAAACAGCAAGCAGGACAATTGCGATGACTGCAACGAAAAGCTCCATTATGGCGCGCACGGGCTGAAGCAGCGTGTGACGGTTTAGAAAAGTAATGTACGTGAAGCGTGAGACTCGGACAGCCTTGCGTTCGTTACCCGACTGTATACTCCCCACTTGCAACAACATCACTATGGCAGGGGCCCACCATGGCGTCGCGCCCGAAAAATGGGCTATTGGACCTCCTGCTCCAAAGGCCTTTGCTTATCTGGCACGTCTGCTGATGCTACTGCTGGTGGTCACTGTGGGACATTGGATAAGGGTGAGTGCACGTTGGTTCCCTGCCTGGGGAAGAGAAAGGCAAATGGATCTGTGGGCAACACAATGGCGGACTGAGCTGGGTGCCAGCCCATCCAAGCTGCTCGATCCTTTCACCACAGGACTGCAGAACATGACTAGCTTTCTAGTGCACATGACTGGCACATTAGGTGCACCACCATTACCGCCCGCACACCATTACAGCCCGCCCGTATGAAATGTGTAATGGATATCACATTAGGTGGGACGTTGGTTTGCCTGGGCAAGAGAATCCATGGGTGACACAATGGCAGTATGAACTGCTTGGGTGGGTGGATGCCACCCCTGTAGCGCAGCTGTGTGTTTGTAAGTTGCACCGTGCCGGCAACATGCCTGGAATGTCATGGTGCTGGCAATGCTGAGCCCTGTGGTCCTGTAGCATCAGATAAGCAGCCGGGGCGATCACAATGGTACAGCACATGCCTTACGCACCACCACTACTTTCTGGCCTTACTTCCTCTCGTTGCTTTCCCAACTCCTGCCCTCCCCTCTCTCTAGAGCTAGCGCCACACTGCTGACTCATTGTCTCAGCAGGGGCAATGGAGGCTGCACTGCATGGGCCACCTTCACGTTGTTTGTACCTGGTGCAGGTGCACTTGGGCGGTGTGGCCATCATGCCAGTGCCCACAGGGCCTGACGCGAATGACACAGGTGGGGTCCTCTTTACCACAGGAACACAAAGGCTGCTGCAGTGTAGGTCCCACAACACCTTCCCACACCTTCCCACACGGGGCGTTGCTATCTTCAGCACCTTGGCCCTCAACCTAGAGCCTTCATTGCAGTGGAACACTGAGTGTGGACCTCTACGAAACGGTGTTTTGTCTGTGTGGAGTTCCCATACACATGGCATGCACATGGCATATACATGGCATACACATCGTCATGGTCGCCTACCACCTACACTATTGCCTGGCCCCTAAGGGCTATGGTGTAGAGTTGGCATGACAAAGATGCACTAAATGTAAGCTGATGACAGCTTAAATGACACACGCTACTGCACCGCAGCTGGCTGGGTCTTGGGTGGCTTGTCTCGCACCCGTTTGTACCCCAAGCCTGGGTACTCCTTGCCCTTGGCTGGCAGCTTCCCATGCTCTGGCCACCAGCACAGCTCCAGTGGGCGCCACCTGCTCTCCTGGCTGGCTGGCTGGCTTGTTCGGAGGCATTGCGCCACTAGGCCCATACCGGCTCACACCAGCTCATACCTAGTTATACCAGCGTGTTACTCCGCCACATCACTCGTATCTCCGAAGGGCACCTCCAAAGGGCACCTCTAAAGGGCACCAACAAGTGTGCAGCCATGGCAGCCCAGGAAAACTCTCGCACCTCCAAAGAGCACCTCAGAGGGCACCGTCGCTATCTTCAGCATGACATGGCATATGTTCGCATGCGGCACACTGTCAAAGCTGCTGTAACCTATGTTGTCCAGCAACACAAGGTGTGCAGCCAGGGATAGGATGTTAGCCTCATTGTAAGCCAACTTTAATTTCATGTCACACTTACCTTCCCTTGTGCCTTTGCCCTCTCCCTCTTCGTTCTTCAACATGCCATCATCATAATTGCTTTCCCTCCTCCGTCTCCGCCTCGTCCTCCTCCTCCTCCTCCTCCTCCTCCTCCTCCTCCTCTTCTTCCCTCCTCCACCCTTGTCCCTCCCCAACCATTTCTAGCTGGATGTTTAAACCCCCATGTCTTGCCTGAGGCTAAATGTAGCATCTTGCCTTTGACTTGCCTTTGGATCCATGTTCGCAGGAGCACTGTTCAACTGGCATCCCCTCTTAATGGTCCTGGGATTTGGAGTGTTCATGGCTGAGGCCCTAATGTCATACCAAGCCCCCCTGCTGCCATGGCTGACTCGGTGAGCCCACCCAGGCCAGGCCAGGAGAGCCAAGGACTGCATGCGCACTGCCTCACCAAGAGCACTCCGAGCACTACATGGCTTGCATCACAGCGGTCCACCGCACAGGAGAGAGCAGGCTAGACACTCCTTCTCACTCGAGGCATCCCCTGCAAGGTATTGGCCAGCGGATAATCTTCCCTCCATTGCGAAAAAATCACAATGCCCACATGTCAAAATTGTAGACCACTACAGGGTTATAGCGAACTTTGATTTTTGTGTAATGGGAAGGGATAGCTACACACACCATCCCAATGCCACATTCCCTCCCAATGCCCACTGGGCTCCTAGTTGAGATTAACAGGTGTGTGTCGTGACAGCCCTGATGGCTGCAAGCCAAGCCACCAATGCCCTTGTCAGAGTGCTCTCTTGCAGGAAAGCAGACAGCAGCCATGCTTCACACTCTTTGTGTCTTATGATCTTGTGGTAGCACTCATCATGTTCATGCTGCTGTTGCTAACGTGGTTGCATTCTTGTGGTGACGCTCAGGTCATACTACTGCTGACAGCCATAGTGACAGCCATAGTGGGTCCCAGCTCCAGCCAGGTGTAGCTGCTACGCGGCATGAGCTTGCTCCCCTTGCACCCGTGTCTACTGCTGTGCCGCAGGCCGGGGCGCAAGACAGTGCACTGGGTGCTGCACTCCCTGGCTCTGCTCTGCATAGCCCTGGGCCTCCTCGCCGCCTACAAGAGCCACAGCCTGAAGCTGCCAGTCCCCATCCCCAACTGGTACTCCCCTCACTCCTTCTTAGGACTCACTACCATGGCGCTCCTGGCGGTGCAGGTATGCCTCCGCTTCTTCTGGGTCATTGTGGCATCAGGTGCTGTGCTTTGAGACGGTTGTGACTAATGTTTTTCACTGCTCATACTCACGTCTCCACTTCACAGCTCGTTTTCACAGCTCATTTTCACCGCTTGGTCAGAGAGCTGCCAGGGCTGCCACCAGTGACCTGCTCCTGGCACCTAAGCCGTGACTGAGTAGGCGGGAGTGATGGTCTGGCACTCTGCAAGCTGTTACAACACCGTGGCCCTCAACCTAGAGCCTTCATTGCAGTGGAACACTAAGTGTGGCGTCAGCGTGGAGTTGAGCTGCTGGCTGGCTGCAGTTTGTGGTGGCTGCCTCTGCCTACCTGTACCCGGGGGCCAGCCTGGCCTTCCGCCTGGCTTTGGGCCCCCTGCACAAGTTCAGCGGGAAGGCTGTGTGGGTCATGGGACTGGCCGCCATAGCGGTGCGTGGCAGGCTCAGGAGCAGGGCCATAGGGGCAGGGCCATGGGGGCAGGGCCATGGGGGCAGGGCCATGGCGGCAGCTTTGGACCAAGGGTTAGGGTGTGGCGTGTGCCCAGCCATGCATGCATGCGCCTCCCCATGCATGACCTTCACAACTACTTCTGCAGCAAGCAGCTAAGCTGTCCACGCGAGGTCCAGGCTCCCTGTGCACATCCCCATGCGCCTCGCCATGCAACATGCACATGCACTTCACATCAGGGTTGTCCCTTCATCGTCCAACCTCTGTCTATGCTTTTGCTAATCCTCATGCCAATCCAGTGGTGCTAGCTCCATGCTTTGAGGATGGAGCTGCTATGCATGGAGGGGCTACTATCATCGTGTGAGCGGAACCTGCCTGCATGATCCATGCCTGCTGCTCACAGACCGGCTTGCAAGAGAAGACCAGCTTCCTGCAAACGGGCAAGGGCTTGAAAGGGGACCAGCTGTACTCCGGCATCGTCAGGCTCCCTGCCGTGGCCATGGTGCTGCTGGCCCTGCTGGGCCTGGTGGTCCTGTATCATCAGGTGAGCAGCCGGGTGGCTGGATAGGGCCTGTTGACCTGGCTGGTTGGGGCACATACACCTGGGCTGAGTGCTGCCTTAGATGAAGCACACAGATGAAGCCAAGGGAAGTTACATACAACATTGCCCTGCCGTCAACAACATGCTCGCCCCAGGCCCTTCACCTCAGACTTGCTTCTTGTTGACCAGGCCTGAGAGCAACCCTAGACAGCGGTAGCCAGCTACCAGCCGAGCAGTCAGGCTAGTGGTACGGGACACAGCTGCGCCATGTGAATCAGAATATGCCATGCAAAACCAGGTCCCCTCATTAGGGGTGGTGTTTTGTCTGTGTGGAGCTATGTTCCCATGCACATGTCATGGGCGCCTTCCACCTGCACTACTGCCTGACCCCTGAAACAGGGTTATAGCATAAAGTTGGCATGACAAACATGCCATGATGTAAGGCGATGACAGCTAAAAGCAAGGCAGCACTACTGAGCCTCGTGCTGCTGTTGCTGGGCCTCATGTGGTTGGTCTCGCAGCCGCTTGTAGCCAAGGCCTGGATACTCCTTGCCAGGCCCTTGGCCCATGACTCATGCTCTTGTCCCTTGACTAATGCTCTTGGCCCTTGGCTCAGGCCTTTGGCTCAGGCCCTTGGCTCAGGCCCTTGGCTCAGGCAGGTCTGCCCAGCACAGTTCTAACGGTCGCCAGCTGCTCTCCCAATTTCGCTGCATGCAAAGCGCTGCGTTGCAGTACCTGTCTACCCACCTGGCTGTGGGGCTGGTCTGGCTTTGACAGCCCTTTTCTTTGCCCTTTTCTTTGCCTGTGCCCTTGGTGGGTTGTCCGGTTTCAACTGCCTGCTCAGCCTTGGTGTGCTTGCTACGCTTGGCTGCTGGGAAGTGTTGGGCCCAGGCTCCAAGGCTGCTGGCTGTGTGGCTGCCTGGCTGCATGAGGACTGTGGCAGGATGCGGGGGGCTACTATTGGGCACCACATCAGGCGTCGAACTGGCTGGTCACGCTGCGGGCTGGGCTGGGCTAGGCTGGGCTGACGTTTGTCACTATTCCAAGAAACTTAGGGTATTCACGGCTCACTTTCATGGCTAATGTCCACAGCTTCTTGTCACGGCAGCCTGGGGCTGCAGCCAGCAGGAGTGATGCGCAGACGCATGCTGAGGCAGGGGCTGGGTCTGGCGCTGACCAGGTCAGGTCAGGGGTTAGGCAATAGTGTAGGTGGTAGGCGACCATGACCATGTGTATGCCATGTGTATGCCATATGCATGGGAACTCCACATAGATAAAAGACCATTTTGTAGAAGTCCACACTGTTCCACTGCAATGAAGGCTATAGGTTGAGGCGCTGAACAGGTCAACTGCTGCTGAGAATACCGGTGACCACAAATAGACCTGTGCTGCAAGCGACTGCTATCATGCGATACACATGACGATGCTTGGCTGGCCAATGAGCACATCAACCCGCCTTGGGACACCTATGTGGCTGCTGTCTGGCACACTGCCTGTCATGGCTGCTGGGTGTGGCAACGTCTGACTGTAATCCTGAAAACGTAGGGCTGCCATAGTACTTGTCACAGCAACGTACTTATCATGGCTACGTACTTTTTTGAAAGATGTGTGCTGCATGCAACAAGTGAGGTTGAGTGAGCGCCACAGCCTGCTCATGCTGTGCAGGTGCCACCAGCGGCCCCGGCTCCACTGCCTGAAGATGGGGGAGACAAGTCGGAACGGCATGGGCTGCTGGCAGCAAATGGGATGGATGCATAGCACTACAGCATGAAGTTGCTGTGACAACTAGCTTGCAGCTCGCACCACTGCACAAACACAATACAAGCCAGGGCCCATCTTTCAGTTGGGTTGGGTTATCTGTACGCCGCCATTTTGCAGCAAGGTGGCAACGCAGGACCCTGTTTTTTAAACCTACATAGCACCCTCCATGAGTGTCTCCCGGCCATTCACGGCAGGGATCGAGGCTTCGGGGGCACAGGGTCCATTTAGCACCGATGTGGGCTGTAGAGTTCGCTGAAACGCGCTAAACAGTATGACGCTGTGATGCTCACCGCAGGCTGACCATGGCGCTCACTTGACCCCCTAGCTTCCTTGCTGCATGGAGTCTTGTGATGGTGGTGATACGGACTGCTGCATGTGGTTTTCGTGTCTCTATCTCGGTTAGAGAGGGTCCCAAAGCAGGCCTTCGCCCCAGGTGAAGTTCGCCCTGACATGGATAACCAGCTCTCCCATAAATCTGCACCGCTATGATTGCAATATCAGGTACTTGTAGATCACAGTACAAGTTATCGTAGATGTGTCTGCGGCGTTAGTTGGCTAACACTCAGTAAGCATGACAAAAGTGACCTTGTATGCAAGCGCTCCTTGACCGTCACTTCTAGCCCGTCATCACAACAGGAATGTGATGTCCGGGTTGACCAGTTGTCAGTGGTGAAAGCATATGTCACAGTTTGTCATGCTTGACGATGGTTCACATTTACAAGTGTTTAGCAATGAGGCAATGATGTTTTGCAAGTTGTTAGAAACAGCAGTGTGAGAAAGGTAGGTGGAAGGTGGTGGTGCAACTTGAGTTGGGAAGTGGAGTCCTGTCACAGGTGTCCCAGCTCAGAATATAGCTGGGAGCTACTTTGCAAACTGATTGCATGCTTGAGTATTGAGAGTGGATGATAGATGACGTCGAATGACATGAATGAAGTCATCGACGACGAATGGCAAACCAACCTCATGTCTCCATCAGACTCATCAGGGAGCAGCCGGATTTTGCCACGTCCTTCCAGAACAATAATGAGAACTTGCATGACTTCATTTTGAGCCCATGTGCACCTTTGTTTGTGCCCCTTGCTTTGAAGTGCGTTACAGAAAGTCCCGAACCCCTAAAGGGGGAGGGCGGCCAAGCATCCTAACGGCTGACGGCTTAAGCCGTGTAAGCCACCATCATCATCATCAGATTGGATTAGTGCACAATTGGACCTTCTACCTGCCTGCATTTTCACTTTTCACTACCTAAGGCACGCATTTCATACTGTCGGTGGGATGAGTGAAACAACTCTGCTGAATGCAACAACTCATGTGCATACGCGGTTGGCACATGACTAAAGATATCTACTTAGTCCCATTCATGGAGCTGCACATGCATACGTTTGCTGGCAAATATCAAGTGAATCGCAAAGTGATAATCACTGTCCGAATACAAACATTGTCAACTCTGCTACCAAAAGTCGGTATAGTTCATGAGCAAGGGTCACGCTATCAGTTTAGCAATCACACTCATCCACACAAGGTAGGCAACAGAGAGCTGCTCAAAGTTCCACTTTCAGTGACGAGCCCGGCGAGAGCCAAGCCTCTCTACAGGCCCGCCCAACGCACTCACTCCCCTCACGTATGCTCAGTTCACCCCACGGCGCAAGCGGCAGCACCGCTGTTGTGGCAGCGCACCCTTGGCAGTCTTTCATCAAGTCGTGGCGAAGCTGGAAGTGGCGGCACCTGCCTGAAACTGGGTGATGGCCACCTTCATCCTCAACAGCCGATCAATGCACTGCGTCACGGAGGGGCGAGAGGCCGGGTCATATGCCATGCACTCTAGGGCCAGGGCCTGCAGCACAGGACCAAATCATGTGGGTCACAGGGTGCCTGGGAAGAATGCCCTCCATGCAAAGGTATTGTGTAATGTGTATTGTAGGTACAAGTTAGTCGAGGTGGCCTTGTACAGGCCACTGGTGATGACAGCTGCTGTCACCATGGAGTTAAGCAGGGGCGGCATGCTGTGCGTGGGCTAATGCCTGGTCTACCACTTGCTGATGCTAGGCGGGTGCAGCCACATGCCAGACATGGCAAGGTCAGGCACACAGCCATTGTGGAGGGCGGCAAGAGGCTCACCTGCCACTGGGAAGCCACGTCCGAACACCAAGGGTGGTGGTGCACACAGGGTGGAGGTGGGGTGGGCCCCTGCATGGAGGGGTGCACCCCCTGGCTTTTCCTCTTTGCCTCATGGGCCTCCGCATCAGCCTTTGCCACGGCGGCAACATTTTCAGAATGTGCAGCAGTGGATGAGACCACCGCGGTGCCTATGGGCTGTGTAGGGGTAGCGGGGGCAGCGGTGTTCATGTCCGGAAATGTGAGGGTCTTGCGTTCCATAGAAACAGCTGACACGATCCTGCCATGACTCAACCCTGCCCAGGGCCGAGACCCCGTGAACAGGCCCCACATCAATACGCCAAAGGCATACATGTCGGCTGCGGTGGAGAGGAGGAAGGCCTGCAGCGTCTCGGGGGCCTGCAGTAGGCAAGCAGCTTGTTTTGATCCACAGTGGCTACGTGAGACTGACCATGAGACGGGTAGTGATGGCAGGATACTGGTCATAGGCTAGACAGGCTGGCAGGCAGGCAGTGCATCTCGTGTCGTGCCCGTGTGCATGCAGCGGTGTTCACATCCATACTCGCTATCATAGTCTCCTTCCAGACATGCTAGACCCCAGAATACGTTACTAGATACTACTTCCTGGGGTCCCCCCTGGGTGGTTTCACTATTGATGCCTATCAGTGCAGCAAGAGTCAGTTGTGAGGGTGAAGCCGTGCTCAAAAACTCCCTAGACAAACTCTCTAAATGAAAGAACTTGGTCACCCAGCAAGGTAATGCATGCCATGGACAGCAAAGCTGTCCATAGAAATCTAAAGACGAAGGTCAGTTTTGTGCTATACAACGCGCAAGGGTGAATACCCCGCACAACACTATGAAGCGGGTTTAACAACAAGCAAGATAACATCCCACGCGCATGATGTCCGGTTCCCTATGTCAATGGAGTGCGTGCCATGGACAGCCAAGCGGTCCATAGCAATCAAGATGCAAAGGTTCTTTTAATGATTACTGAACTCAACACCCCATGGCAGTCACGGCAACAGGATTGACTTGATCATTGTTAGTTGACTTTAGAATGAAATTTGAAACTACTGTATTGAGTTATTTACTGAGTAGTGTTTCACACCTTTCACACTTTGTTTCAAGACACTGTGGTACAACAAGAAGGAACAACAGGAACAACAGGAACTTGTGGGCAACTCAAACCTGCATTCGCTCTTTGTACTAGCCATGGACTTGAATTTGGTCAGTAGCATCAGCGTTGACTTTGCAGGTCCTCAGATTCTGGCAACTGCTGGAGCAACACACTGTTTGTAGTCTGGTAACAATAATGACAGTGCAACGACAGCACATGTGTGACCTGATGCGTCTCCTTCAGGTGTGTTATCATGTCAGGGCAAGCCATGAGGCATGTGACTTACCATGTGGGTAATGGTGGCATAGCTCTTGGCCTGGACCACATCAGAGGGGGAGGGTAGTCGGTGAGCTTTGCCAAAGTCCATAACTTTAGCCACAAACCTGCACAGCGCAGGGTGCAGCAGGGTAGCCCTACAGCTACCAGGTGCTGGGCTGAGATTGCGCAGTGTGACCCTGGCATTGAGGCAATGCTACTGACAAATGAGGAGAAACATAGTTTTGTTAATTGAGACAGTCGCAGCCAGGCTGCAGCATGACGAGCGACAGTGCCCGCATTAGGCCCGCATGGTTATGTACAGAAAGCCGCAGCGTGAGCAATAGCGGCGCACACGCTGCTGGGAGGTCATATACGGAGCGCGACAGGATGAAGAAGCGGAGGGTGTGGCTAACACGCAGGGAGAGGGGAAGGAGGATGAGTAGGCAGGGAGGGGTCAGTTTGGTGTCCTGCAGGGCACGCTGCGCACCTGGTGGGGCAGCAGCCTCGCCCAAGTCCTGTTCCCGTCCCCGTGATCAAGGCTTGTGAGGGCTGGCCGTATGCCGCCGCATGCCATTGAGCCCGCTGCAGCCCACTGGGTGGGCCGGAGGCTGCAGGGTGTAGGGCAGCAGGAAATTGTGCCGGGGAGGGTGAAGTTGCAGGGAAGGTGTGCATGGAGTGTGTCGCCCACCAATCTGGTCTGGTCAGGAGACACATCAGCTGTTTGCCGAGGCTAGGGTGGCAGGCCAGGTGTGTGATTTGCCTTGATGCCTGGGTACTGATGCCCGTCAGCATGGCAGGCACTCACATGCGGCAAAGCCACACAATGCCAGGCCAAGCACGTTACTCTTCATAGGATCCAGCTCAAGGTGTGAGGGAGGCAAAGGTGTGGAACAGCCAAATGAGTGAGGGAAGTGAGTGTGGGAGTTGGGCACAAAACCAGGGGGGCGATGGCACTATTGTGGCTTGCTTGCATGGGTTGTTTAGCCAGCCAGAAAGGCAGCGTGCAATTGCGCACAATCATGCAGGTTGTCCCTCCTCATCGTCATTGAAGCACACAAGGGCACGACATAGCAGTAAACATACCTTTTGCACCCTTTTTTTGGGAAGCTTTGTACTGGCCCCCCAACTTCTTGTCAGCTTCTGCTGCCCGGGCCACAATGCTTGCAGTGCTGTGCTGGTCATCAGGCTGGGAGCACAGCATGACATTGAAGCCGCTCAGGTCTGCGCCGCACAGCAGAGCAGGCAGGGGCAAGCAGCACAGCAGCTGTACACCAGGCAGGTAAGCCCAAGATGAGCATGAGGCAAGTCTGAGTCCAGGTCTAGGTCCAGCAGCAACAGTGGGGACCGACACCACAGGTCGAAATTAGGCCGGTGGCTGAGAACAAGAGCAGCCCAAGCATGGCGCCAAGAACGAGCAGATGTCGGTGCAGGCAGTTGGCCAGGGCAGCGCACCTCCGTGCACGATGCTGTGTGCGTGCAGGTGCTCCAGGCCCCGCGCAATGTCCAGCCCCACATCCAGCAGCAGGGCCAGGTCAGGCGGGGCGGCCTGGGACATGTAGGAGCGGAACCAGCCGCGGTCCACAGCGTCCTGGAGCGTGCCGCCGTCAGCGAACTCCATCACCGTCCAGGTGCGTACGCGCTGGGGGTACACGCTCTCAGGGCTGGGAGCGGCGCTGGGAGCGGTGCTGGGGCCAGTGCTGGGGGCGGTGCTGGGGGCGGTGCCAGGCTCAAGAGGTGCGCTGGTGGCTGGGTGAGCTGCATTGCTGTGTGACTGGGTGTCGTAGGCTGCGTCCTCCGGCACACTGGTGCAGGGAGGGAGGTGTGTGGGTTGGGGTGCAGCTGTGGGCTGCTGTGGGTCTTGGGGCGCTGGTGCTTTGACAGCCTGTGTCTTGTCTGGAGTGGTGCGCTGCAGGGCCTCCAGTAGGGTGTGGCTCATGTGTGTGGCTGAGAGGGATGGGGCGGCCAGCCCATGCACCGCGGCTGGACAGGGCACTGAGGCAGCTGAGTGGGCCACAGGCCCCCTTGCCTCGCCAGCACCTGGGCCCTTCAGCGGCACGGTGGTCCCGCTAGGCTCCGGGCTTTGCATCAGCGCCCACAGCAGGTCCTCCCCGTCCATGCTGTCGTAGCTGGCGTCGCCTTCAGGCTCCGGCTCAGCCATGCCCTCAGCAGCCAGGAAGTCAGCTGCCTTTGGGAATCCCAGCTTGTTAGCCATGAAGCTGTTGTTGCGCTGCTCCCGGGCTGGCTCGACCGGGTGGACAACGCTGGAGAGGCAGCTGCCCAGCTGCGTAGCTGGCTTGCCTTGGCCAGCTGCCGCAGTCAAGGAGGTTGGGGGCACCGACAGCGGGGCAGGGCGTGCAAGGAGTGAGATGCGCAGGTCAGAGGCGTTCTCAGCTTTAGCTGGCAACTGCGCAGGGAGCTGGTTCAGGGGTCGACTGAGTTTTGAGCAGGAGCGGTCTGTGGCTGATCTCATCAGGCTGCGCTTCACCGGCTCCACCAGCAGTGCGGAGGCAAAGGCTAGGGTGCGCATAACATTGGGGTGGGCCTGGGCAGGGACAGCAGCAGGTGTGGGTCACCCAGGTGCTTGGTTGTGGGTGCCTACCTAACCACTCTGACGTTATTTGCTTCTAGGAGGTGACCATGCATGCTGTGCTCAGCAGCCTGGCTTTGCGAGATGATGGCCTCAACAACAGGGTATAGAACCTAATGCCTACTCAGGGGTTGTTGAGCTGTCGAGCGGGTGACAGTGCACAAGGAGTACTGGAGACTATGCGTTTCAGGGGCACGTCACAAGCAGCTGCACAAGTCTCAGTGGCAGTGACCTGGTGTCAGCTGCAACGTAGCCAGCATGGGGAGTGCAGGCTACATGTGCCATGCAGGCTGTGTCAGGAGGCCGCACCAGCTGGTGACCGATGGCAATCTCCAACTCAGCAGCGGCTCGCTCCTCAATATTCCCAAACTTGTGGTCTTGCACCTGCGGCGGAGGCAGAGGCATCATAGGCAGTAGGCAGTGGGCAAACAGAGGCGGCGTCCAGAGTCAGAGGCAATAGCAGAGGCAGAGTGGCACAGGCAAGCAAGGGGCAGGGAAGAAGACAAGGCCAGGTCACACTTGGTGAGGTGGGGAGGTGGGGAGAGTGCAAGAAAAGGACGGTATTGGGTCCGCCCTGCGTCTACTGCTCACTGCCTGCGAGGGTGACTGCTGGCATTGCGTACCAGCCAGGTGAGGTGCTGCAATACTGCTTACTGAATACTGAAGCTGTGCATGCTCCTGCAGGCACTGCTTACTGCATGTTTGCTCACTGCTGAAAGCTGGGCTGGCTGACTGTGGCAAGCGCCATCATGGCTAGCGCAGCCACCAGTCGCTTAGGCCACCTCTGCCTACTGCTTACTGCACACGAGGGTGACTGCTGGCCAAGCAGGTGCTGGGTGCAGGCAGCGTGGCGTCACTAGACGTACCTTGAGGTTATACCCTGGGCTGCAAAGAGTGTGTGGCCAACAACCATGGGGACTGGTCTGGCTGTAGTAACTTCAGACAGCCTTCAGACACATACCTTGATGGCCACCTGGGTGTCGTGCCACACGCCCTGCATGACCACTCCATATCCGCCCCGGCCTAGCATGTGCGACACTGTCAGCCCCGCAAAGATGCCGTCAGCGCTGGCCTCCACACTGGTCTGCGCAGCGACACAACAGCCAGTGGCACAAGGGCCAGGTTCAGGGGTGTTGCCAGGGTTTAGGGCCACTGCTAATGCCACAATTGGCACCCAGTGGCGCAAGGACCATGGTGAAGCACATGGTGGCTCCATGGTGGGCACGCCATGCAGTACAGCAGGCAGCGCAGGCGAGGAGGCGCCAGATGCTACACATACAAGCACATGAGCTAAGACGCGCCATACTTTCCCATCCACTGAGGCTCCAACTTAACCACGAGCACAGACAAGTAAAGGAGTAAAAGACCTTTAGTAGGAGCTGTATGTGTCGCAACCCTGGCAGCAAAGCAGTTGTCAGTCTATGGACTTCTTGTGTTACCCAACGGAGGTGCTTGTCTGTGTACGGACTGTATAGCCAGACACTGCAGAGCCTGCAGAAGTGCTGCCGTGCTGCATAACTCAGCGTGCTTGATAGGTAGGGGACGCATGCCAGCATCGCATGGGGCAGGTCCCGCATGCCAGCGCTGACAGCTTGGTCAGCAACCCGCTTACAGCATCACTCACCAGCAGGGACTGAGTCTTGCCCCAGCTAGGCAGCGGCACCCCTTGGCCACTGTTGTTGGTGCTGGCACTGCAGGCGCTGCTGCGTCCACCCAGCCAGGACATGGCTCTCAGGTGGCTGCCACGGCTGTCAAAGCCAGGAGTGGCCTGGTGGCTGCCACCTGACCCAACCTCTGCAGACAAACGCGATGGTGAAGAACCTGCCAGCACGCTGGCAGGGCGCGACCCCTCTGGGCTCCACCCAATGTTGGGTCCGCTGCTGGTGGTCAGGGCTGGGGGCTGCTGCTGCTGCTGACCAGGGGCTGCGGGTGTGGGCAGCGCTCGGCTGTTGTCCCTGCTGGCTGGTGTGATGGTCATGAGGTGGGTGAGGGAGGGTGCCTGACGCCCAGACACGCTGGACATCAGGCTGTTGCTGTCTGCTACGGAGTTTGCTGCCTACAACAAGCAACGCCAGCCCCACATGGTGGCACAGGAGGTACATCAGATACAGCAGCAGCAGCAGCAGCAGCAGCAGCAGCAGCAGCAGCAGCAGCAGCAGCAGCAGCAGCAGCAGCAGCAGCAGCAGCAGCTGCAGCAGCAGCAGCGGCATTGATTATGTGAACTTGCTGATAAACAGCAGCAGCAAAGCATGATCTATGGCTTGCTCACCGCCACAGATGGACTGGATGGATAGTGCCTCGAGCGGTGGAGCCGCACGGCGTAGAGGCGGTACACCCTCATGTTGAGCGCGGGCTCTGGGAACTGGGCCGTGGGTGAAGTAGGGTACTGGCGGTGGTCTAGCCTGCACTAGCAGTGCGCCCCACCAGCCACGTTGCCCGCTGCCTCCGCTGCTGCTGCTGCCACCACCATCTTCTTCACTTCTGATGTTGCCTCTACTGCAGCCATTACTGCCACCACCCCTGCTGCTGCCATTGCCACTGGCAGGGGGGCCACTGCCGCCCTGCACGCTGTTGAAACACTGTCCTGGCTGCCTCGGCAAGCACATCCACTCTGGTGAGGGGCTGAGCAGGGCCCAGGATGACGTCATAAGCTCACACTGTCCACCCTTAGCTTCATCTGGCGAGGGTAGCTAGCCTTCTAAGCTGCTTGGCTCCACGCCTCACGCCTATTTCTAGGAGCGGGCCCAGGCACAGCATCTGCCCAGCTGAGAGGCGGCGGTGATGTCTCTGTGCCCTGCTCTGTCATTGCAGCCCTACAACCTCCTGACACACTGTGGTGTGCATTGCATACCCACCTCACTCAATGACAGCACCCCTGGCTGATGCCCAGCTGATGCCCGCAGGCACCGTCTGCTTCACAGCTGCACATGCCACACATGCCTTGCACCTGTGCCTGCTCCCCTGCCCTTACCATGGCGGCAAGCACAGCTCCAGCGTGTCCTGGTCCAAGGGGGCGAGGGCCGCAGGCCGAAAGCTCATGTCGAAGGTGGGGGCCGCGCTGCCAACACTGGCACTGGACACGAGCAGGTCATGCAGGCCCAGTGCTGGGCGCACGCTCACTCCTGAAGTTCACCGGGGCAGGGAGGAGCAGGAGGCTGTGCAAGGGCAGGGAGGCAGTGCGCTGGGAGGGGCTAGCAAGCAGCACCAGGCAGGCATAGTCCATGATGCAGTAAGAGGGATGAAGAACACAAAGCTGTCTTGTGTGAACAGAGCCACAGGGCACCAGAGCATGGCAGTCCATCATGTTGTTCTCAGACATGACATCAGGATGGCCTGGTACCCATGTCTAAGAGGGTGGTGTCTGCCAGCCGGCTGACACAGCCTATGGACGCTGCTCTAGGGCTGATGTGCGTGTTGGTCTACTGTGGCTGTCATGGCAATGGTGAGCATCACACAGGGTGATCACCTGACAGGATGAAGCGCCTGCCCGCCATGACGTCCTTGCCCACCGTCTTCCAGTAAGCCTGCTCAGCTGCTGAGACACCAGGGTCTTGCATCGAGGTGGCACTGCCCTTGCCGCCAGTAGCATGCGCCTGTTCTGACTCCCCTGCCCCGTCTCTTGCCAGGTCCCCTGGGGCAGACTCTGCCTTGGGCTGTGGCATGTTTGACACAACCTGTCCATCATTAGCCGCGTTGCCCTTACTGCTGGTGCTGCTGCCAACAGTGGACATCACCGCTGTGCTGTGCCAGTCCAGGTTGGCGCCGTTGCCTGCTCCTAGCCCAAAGTTGCCGTGGCTGGACAGGCAGGCATTTGCAGCGCTGAGGTCAAGGATGTCGGACAGCAGGCTGCCCACCACGGCCTCACGCTTGCACCCTGTGGCAGCAGCAGGGCCAGCAGCAGCATTCGGGCAGCACTGGCATATGGTAGATTATGCTGTAACATTCATCCTCCCTTCCACTCAGCCGGTGGTTAATCCAAAAAGCTACACTAAAAGAGCTGAATCAAAGCTAGTCAGTACCGCCCTGCCTGCCTGGTCTCTGCCTCCATAGCTCTTCATGGCCTCCTGCTTACCTCCTCTCGAACAGTTTGGCAAGTCTGATCCTGCCCACCAGTTGAGCAACACTGCATCTGGCCTGGTCGGGTGGCACTCTTCCTGGCATGCTTCTCTTGCAGCCCCTAGCTGCCTACCCTGGCACCTGGTCACAAGCTGCTTCACTGATATAGGGTGGCTGCTGGCTGTGCTGCAGCTGCCCTGCAAACCTGTCCAGTCCTCCCAGGTGGGCCCTGCATATAGCAGCTTCAGGCCCGGCACGCTGCCGTCCACCAGCAGCACACACGCCTCAGTGACAGCCTCCAGGGCACGGCTCATGCCCCGCAGGCTGTAGCTGCTTGCCAGCTCCTCCTCCACCTGCAGCCACACAGGGAGCAGCATGGTGACCAGGGCAGGGCAGGTGCTGAGCAGTGGAGGCCACAGGCAGGGCACTTGGACTGTCTGGTGTGGCTGGTGGCAAAGTCTGGTGTGGCTGGTGGCAAAGTCTGGTGTGGCTGGTGGCACTGTTTGGTGTGGCTGGTGGCAAAGTCTGGTGTGGCTGGGGCAGGAGGCAGCAGGTCAGCAGCTTCTGACCTTGAGGCGTGCAGTGATGTTGAGATAGCGTTCCATCTCCCGTACAGCCAGCTCAGCGAGGTTGTTCATCACCCGCGCCATGCATGCATCAATCCTGCAGCCACACATATCATGCAGCCGCAGCCACACCATGTTGTGCAGCCGCACGCTGTGAGCGCCACTGAGCAGTGCAGCTACACCTTGGCGCTATAGGCTCCAGGCAGGTGGGCAGGGTGAGAGCTGGGCCGCTCAGCCCTCTGCCTTACTTGCGGGGCTTGATGTCCACCCAGCAGATGGTGCCCATGCGGTGGCCACCAGAGGTCACCATGGGCGCGGACAAGTAGGCCCGCACGCCCCGCTTGGGCCACACTGACTCACAGAAGCGCGCGTCCTGCCGCGCACAGCACCACGCCGCAGGCCACATGGACGAGAAGATGAGGAGCAGGTTGATGCTGGTGATGGTGGTGGTGGTGGTGGTGGTGGTGGTGATGATGATAAGGAGGAGAAAAGCAGGAGGAGAACGGAGAAGCAACTTAGGGAATGGACATGAGGCAGGAGTGCAAGATGTGTGGCTGGCAGATGACGATGAGGTTGAAGGCAGGGACAAGATAGGAGACCATTTTGTCGATGAGAATGGTTGAAATAACATAACATCTTTAATTGTAATGCATAGTTGGCAATAAAGCTGAGGAATGGTTACTTGTGGAAGTACCTTGAGAAGGTCCTCCACGGGCAAGATGATGGGGTGGGGGTGGAGGAAGATCCATGGGCAAGCGGCAAGCTGCAGCACAAAGCCAAATTAAGCAACACACAGTCAATATGTGTGACAAACCTTCATTCATTTAGCAGGTAGGCCATGCACCCAGCCCTCCAACTCACAATGTTACTGTTTCGGTGCGCCTCGCCATTGGTGATATTGCTGACCCAGGCCTGCAAGTGTGACACACCAGCATTACAGCCCAGCAGATTTCTGCATGACGCATGCTTCAGCATGGTCACTCTACTGCCACACGCTTCCACCCACCGAGGCGCCATCGAATAATGTGATGGAGGCGTGGGGGGCATCATACAAATCAGCAGCCACCTGCAGGGGACAGCATGATCATGTGAGTGTGTAGTGTCTCCAGACAGGAGCACCAATTGCAAGCTTAGTCACTAACCGCTGGTCTTAACTATCCAGAGCACCCAGCTAGTTGTCTAAGCCTTGGCAGAGTGTTCAACAGTATGAGACTCACACAAACAGCCCAAGTGATGTGCCCACCTAGTAGCCTACCACAACCTCTCTGCCCAGCAAGTGTGCAAGCTGGCACCTCTGCCAAGCAGTGTAGGCGTCCCGCATCGCCTCCCCTCCAGGCTTGCTACCCTCAGTGGATGCAGCCACTGGCACGCATGTGCTCGCTGCCTTGCGCAAGGTGTGAAGCTGCAACTGCTGCCTGCCTGGCGGACTTGCATCCTCAGAGCCTAGAACCGCTGCAGGCAGCCTAGAACCAGGGGAGGACAAGCCAGTGTGCCCTGTCCTCACTGCTCCCCTGCCCACCCCCTGTGCGCCTGCCACAGGCACGGCTGCCAGGCCCAGCACCCAGCTGTGCAAGTAGCGGGACCACATGTGACCACATGTGCAGGCCAAGAGCATGATATGCTGGAAACAGCAGAGCAAGGAATGACTGCCAGAGCTGCGGCTGGTACCTAGCTGCACAGCGCTGCCTGTTTGGGAAACTGCAGTCAGCAGCAAGTACTTGAGTGGCATACTATCTAGCCAGGACCCTTTGCTGCAAGCCAGTGCAACCAGCTGTTGCTACCTCAGGGCTGGCCCATTGTCAAGCGTGACTTCCAAGCACTGACTTGCTTCAACAGCGAGTAGTTGTGCCCTGTCAGCATGGCGCGCTCACTTGCTGCAGGCTACCCCCCTCCTTGTGCTGGGCACTTTCAGACGGCCACAGCAGAGTGTGGGTGAATCAGAGTGTATCACTAGCTGTGTTGGCCATGCTTCCTGCGCATGCTTCACATGTGCTCCTCACTAGCAGAATTGCCACCAGGCAACCATTGGAGTTGCCGCGATCCTGACCTTGCATAGAATGTCCAGCTCAGGGGCTGGTGCTTGGGTCATCCACTGCATTGCCTTCATAGCCATAATCCTCTCTGCTTCGTTACCTACAGGAACATGCAATGCAGGCATGCCATACCACGCAGCGTGGTTAAGCGAACTATCGCAGGCTATCCGCATGTAACTATGGAATAGCAGTTGCGCACTGGAATGTGCACTCACCTGCTGCGGGTACGCCGTACAAGAGCAGATTGTGCTGTAGACCGCATATCTCAGCTGCCTCCAATGGCCGACTCCGCAGGTTCACGTCGAGGACCTCTACCACGTCTGTACATAGCTCCGCGTCCTCCTCGACATTGGCACTTGCGGTGCTTTGCTTTGCCTTGGTGCCACTTATGTTTTCAAGGGATGCTGAGCTCTTGCTGGAGTATTGTTCATGGTGCCTGGTTCCACCAGCTCCGCTATGGCCGTGGACTTCAGCAGCGTCGGCAACAGGACAGGGCTGTTCTCGGCTTTGGCAGCAGCCCATTTGCCGCGCTGAGCGAAGCGAAGAAACCACGGATGAGACAGCGCTACCACAGCGGCATACTGGGGTGGTTGGGATTGTGCGGTTTGTCCCCGGATTTGTTCGCAGCAAGTCCCACACATGCCAAAGCAGTCCTGGGCGTGCCAGAGCAGTTCAATACGTGTTTTCCGGCTCGTCAACACAAAGACCTGGACGGATGCGTGGGCGTGGTGGCCCGGTCACCGCTAAAAACTAACCGGTAAATCGTAGTCGCTGTCGTAGTCATTGATATGTCGCTGTAGAGCTTGGTAGAGGATGCAGCGAAACAGGCAGCTCAAACGTAATCGTAATGCCTCGGACATTGAAGTTGACCGCGAGCTCGAGGCTCAGCCAGAGCCAAGCCAGGCGCAGAAGAACAAGAAGGCCCGCGGTGAACGTGTGGCACAGCCAGAGCCAAGGCCAGGCTTGCTGGTCAGCGCGCCAGAACCGGCACATGGTTAACACCTGGCGCGCCAGCAGGGATGAGGTTGAGGAGTCATGGCTTGGCGTAAAACGACGAGGGGCAGGATGCAACGCGCGTGCTCCCCTTGTATGCATACCCTCACCCCACGTTTCCTTCCATCAAACATGGCATAATAGGCAACTGGGGCAGGGGCCAGTGACCCAGAGATCCTGGCTGCGGTGCTGAGCTGACCTTCTGCTAGTATGCCTCCCCTGAGGTGGAGCGGCACGTGAAGGGTGTAACTGAGGCCGGGGCTGGGACCCCTGCCTTGGCCCAGAAGAGCGCCCTGCCGCCCTCCTCCGCCTCAGCGACACCTGCATGGGTCGTTGCGCCCATGACAGAGGCGGCATGGCGTCAGACCTGGAGCCCAGCTTGGTGGCCCGCAGCCTGCAGGTGGGTGCCCTGCCGCAGCACAGCCAGCGCCCCTGCTGCCATGCCACTGGGGCCCTCGCCTGCCGCCAGCACTTCTTGGCTCCCTCCACCCACCACCCTGTGTGCTCGCCCTTGGGCCCTGGCATTGTTGCTCTGCGGCAGCGCACCTCAGCGGTGTTGTGCAGGTGCTGGAGCTGCTGGCGGCGTTGCGCATCGCTCCGTCCGTCATGGACGCGGCGCTGGACCGAGGTCTCAAGCTGGATGTCAGGCACTGGGTGGAGTCGGCACGAGCCTGGCGGCGCAAGCAAGCCATGGGTGGGCCGGCATCAGGGTGGGGAGCCATGGGTGTGGGGCTGGATGACGAGGGGCGGGAGGCCACGCACGTGCTGCCCCTGTATGGCTGGTTGGTTGCGCTAGTGCCGGCGTCTGACTCTCGTGTGCGGGAGCTAGTCCAAAGGTTGTTGGCCATTGTGGGCAAGGAGTTGGGGCTGCCCTCCGCCACCCTGTGAAGGGTGCAAGGAGCATAGGCACGCTTGGTGCCAGCGAGTACGATCCTCATGCTGTTGTTGGGGCGGGGGTGTGGCCTGGGCGAGGTGTGTGAGCTGAAGGTGGGTGCATGCGCTAATGTGGGTGTCGGATCTCAGCAAGCCATGAGCGCCGCTAGTGCCTGTTGCAGCCTTGCCATCTGTGCATTTTTAGCCGGTCAGCAGTTTGGGGGACCTCTTCTGGCTGTCAATGGGTAATCAAAACGTTATTAGGATGCCAGGCTGAGCGAACTCGTATAAGCTACAGTTTTTGTGGTGGCACAGCTTAAATGCTGGACTAGTCTTGCCCTGCTTTCCGCCAGCCTTGGCAAGAGTTGGCGTAAGGGTTTAGAGAACCCTTGCTGATGTCCTTGCTCCCGCCCTCCCTTGCGGCAGCACCATGTTTAGGGAGATGTGCTGATGTTGACTGCATGATGCGGTATTAGGTGCCGTCGGCCAACCCTGTCAATGCAATATCCATGCTTCCATGAGCAGACTTTGATCCTAGGTCGCATTTCAGACAGTCCCTCTAGGCTTTGTCGTTGCCAGCGATGCAGCCTGCCATCAGTCACAACTCACTGACGACGATCAAGGCAAATGAGGGCAGCTAATTTACGCCTATTTACATTGATTCCTGGACGTCAAGAAGCCGAGTCGTGCAGGATTTGAACCTACGCGGGAACACCCAACGGATTTCAAGTCCGTCGCCTTAACCACTCGGCCAACGACTCTTGATTTACTGACTTCACTTGTGTGGAAACACTGTTCAGCCATATAACTATGTAGACAACACATGTAGCATAGTTGTGACTGGCTAGTGGCAATGCACACATGTACCTTTACTCACAATTGGCGTATCTGATACGACGACCGATGTGTTGTAGCATGACGACGAGGTGTTGCTGACTGGGCTGGGCATACAAAGATATAGACTTACAAATACAGAGTCTGTAGCTTCCTTTCCGACCCCGCTACAGGGCCGCGGGGCGGTAAGATACGGACTAAACGACAAGTAGCAAGAAATACTACATCTAAGCCAAGCCTTTCCTCATAACCAAGCCTTCTTCAATGTAGGCTATCATCAGGCCGGTGTGGCAGCCGCACAGCCTCAAACTAAGCATGCTCCTCCTCACTCGACACCGTCAGTTGGGTTGTCCTCTGCAGCGCCCACCTTCCCAGAGTTGATGAAGGGGCTCATCCACATCGTGCCCATCAGCATGACTCGGCGGTGGTCGTTCCAATTGTGTTGGAAGGTGCCAGACACCCGCAAAGCTGTGGACGTTGATAACGCCCCGCAATCAACACATCCTCCTC